>OU342743.1:249707293-250041997 GCA_910589775.1 Avena eriantha | reverse complement strand
TTGAACCCTGGATCGACAATCTCCCAATCATTTTCATCGGCCATAGGTGGTACGTTTTCTGCATAAGGTGCAACAAACTTGTCCACGGAGAAATAGTTGTCGACATAGTTCTCTATTTCAGCTCCATTACCTCTAAGCTTTAAGATGAAGTAAATTGCATGGTGACATGGTAGACCAGTAATATGCCACTGCCTGCATGAACAAGTCTTGTTTCCAATGTCTACAGTGTACCTCCATTCACTTCCACGCTTGTATTCTGCATAAACCTCAGCCAATGTTCTGGAACTTCTGACCACCCTCATCTTTATCGTTCTCATTGCCCTGGTTCTTGCATTCAGTAACATAACCACCTTTGGAACTATTTTATGGCCTAAAAAATTGCTTGCACAAATTCTTTGCCTTAAATATATCTTCACCATTATGCACTGTCTTATTGCATCCAACAAAATAACAATTCCAAGTGTCTTTATGCCCGAAATCTTATCATTTAAACTCTCTGCCAAATTATTGCATACAAAATCCACCTTGCTTAACTCACAAAACTTGCTTCTGGCCCATAGCTTGGTGTGATGTTCCTCAAGGTATTTTTTCACCTTTGGAACTACATACATGTTCTGCAAGTAAGTAGCATGCATGCTTGGGATGTATGTGTATGCTGATCGCCACAATTCCTCTTCAAAGATCTTTCCTTCGAACTTCTTCGTGAAGTTAGTAGCGAGGTGCCGCATGCATTCCCTATGCTCAACCCCAGGAAACACAGCATCAACAGCATTCTCAAGACCCTCGGATGCACCGGTGTGTATCACCAAGCCTTCAGGGTGACCAATTACTTCCCGTAGTCTCTGCATGAACCATATCCAACATTCATTTGATTCACCCTCAAGAACAGCATAAGCTACGGGTAGAAGCCAATTATGCGCGTCCAAAGCACAAGCAGAAGCAACATGTCCCCTGAACTTCCCTGTTAAAGAAGTTGCGCCTATTGCCAAGTATGGCCTGTAGCCGTCTAGGAACCCATTCCAGCATGCCTTTAGGCAGACAAAACATCTCCTGAAGCATATCTTATCTGCCTGCTTATACCTAACCCACCTCGAGACCTTTTCTCTCCCTTTCACAACCTCATAATCGATGTCAACAACACTACCAGGTGATGTTTTCTCTACCTGAGCTTTGAAACTATACAACATATGAAAACTTTCATTCCACTTGCCTTGAATGAAGTCTAGAGCCATCTCCTTCCCATCAAAGACTCTGTGATAAGGAATCAGAATGTTAAACTTTTTGCTAATCTTTGCTCTAAGTTCAGCTGGTCCAATGTTATGATCCTGCCTCACCCAGTCAAGTACAGTAGCAGCAATCCACTTGGTAGTCGCCGGTCTAATTTTACCACTTAAAGAAGTATTAGGGCAGTTGTGTTCCTTCGTGTTTACTTTGATCTGCATTCGATAAGAATCCAAATAATTCAGAGCTAGTTATCAGCAGAATAAATATGAGAAAGACTGAAACTAAATGTAGCTATTGCAACCTAAAATGGGTGTCCACCCCACATTGGAGATGCATGTAATCTCCATTTACACACATTACTTTCCCTACAGTGCACCCTAAATCTCTTTTGGTCGCTGTTTTCAATGATAAATTTGAACCCAACTCTGATTGCATAGGTTGCAACTGCATATCTGCAGTCCTCCACATTATCAAAGACAATCCCCTCATCAATTGTAGGATTGTCCCTGTCAAAGTGTATCACTGGCCTGTCCACGTCTTTGTTGTCGTATCTACATCCCATTTCCACGTCTTCACATTCCTCTTCCTCGCCAGTCCCATAGTCAGGCTCAAAGTTCGAATCAACCTAATATTCCCTACTCTCCATCCTATCAGGATCAGTAGCCACATCTGGATATGCTTTCTCATCATCATCCGCACCGCCACACGTTTCAGTGCCTTCATGCTCGCTTGACAAAGCATCATGCTCAAGGACAAGCTGTACAGATGTCCTGTGGTTACCAACCCATATCCTTGGCATCACCACGGGACTAGAACGCTAATTGGGGTATGTAGATAAGGAATCACAGTTCTTACCTTTCAATGTGGATGCACGACACCTTATCCAGGCTCCATACCTCCAAAGCTCTACACCCCGCTACCTCTCCCCCCCCGTTTCGTTGTCCTCTGTGCTCTCCAGACTTGAAGGAGATTCCGTGCTCTCCAGCCGCGCAGGACCCATATTTGTGCTCTCAAGCCACGCAGGATCCATCTCCGAGCAGGATCTGGATCACCAGTGTCGTTGGGCCCCTAACCTAACGGCCGACTCTCGGTTTTCGTTTCTAGACGCGCCTGGGCGGTGGGCGGCGGCAAGGAGACAGGGTAGGGAGGGGAGGGAAGGGGACGTGAGGGGATGGTAGGGAGGGGAGGGCGGGAGGACGACGGACTAATGGGACGACGAGAGCGGTGCACGACTGAGCGGAGTGGCGGCGACAAGAGCAGAGGAGAGGAGTGGAGTGGAGCTGGTTGCGACAAAGCATGGAAAATTGCACAATAATGTGTTGGTGGGCGGCACCAGCCCTCGAACCTGGGACGCGCGCCATCGTAGGTGGAGGAGGCGGGCCCGCCTGTCAAAAAACATGCCACCTGTCAGCGCACTATGCACGGGGAGCACTTCACGGAATTTTTAGTAGGTCCCACATGTCAGTCTGTTTGATCAAAACTTGCATGCAGTGCATGGCTGGTCCACGCGCTAGTTCCGGAAAAAAGCCCGTTGATCCAAACTTGAATTGGCAGTTCCGCTTCTTCTCCCCCGTCTCATCGTCTCCTCGCAGTGGCAGTTTCGCTTCGTCTCCCTCGTCTGTTATCCTCTTCTTCTGCTCCTCGGAGTGGTAGTTCTTCTTTCTTCCTCGATCAAAACATTCCCGCACGTAAGCCATGGCCAGTAGCCGGATGAAGAGGAACTAGGCCGATCTCCCGGCCGACCCACTTCGCAAGATCGCCGACTATTTGCTGAAGAAAGAGGAGTACGTCGACACCTATGCTGCTTGTCGGGAAGTCTGCACCGATTGGCACCGCACTTTAAAGGTCCCGAATTCCATCTCAACAACTGGATCATGATAGATAACACACTTCCAGACGTTGGCAACTTCACCTTCCTCAACCTCGCCACTGGTCGTTTCTTCAGGACAAATCTAATGGACGTCCATCGCAGGTTCACATTCACATCCGATATTTATTGGTATTTTCCATTGTAAACATCTTAGTGCTAACTGATGCCCTCTTCTTCCAAAAGATTCTACTTCGTTGGTGTTTCTCGTGGCGTCATCATGCTTGCTCAGAGGGTGGAGCCATCCCAGATTCGGCTTCTGAACCCAATCAGTCATAAGTCTAACACTGAGTTTCAAGCACACATACCATCAAATCTTCTAGAATCTGTCATCGTGACAAAGTCCCCGATGATGGTGTTTGTTTGCACTAATTATCCAGATCATATTGCATGGGCCGATGAGAGCACCCCAACAGGGCAAATCAATGGATCATTTGGAGAAGGATTGTATTCGCCACCTCCTGATACGCTTCTGGTATGCATGACGGCATTCCGAGGGGAAGTATATGCATTACTTGAGAATGGAGACATCTTGTCGACCAACATCCAGTTAGAGAAGCACGCGAGCACTGTCACGATGGCCAAAATAATTTCGGCCCTAGTCTTTGAACAGGTACACGGAGCCTACAATTTTTACCTTGTGGAGTCAGATGGTGATCTGCTTCTTGTGTTGAACGGGGATTTCGCCAAAGGGCAACCAGTGTTGTACCGGGTGGACACGGAGAACCGCTCTCTCGAGGCCGTCGGCGACATTGGAAGTCGTGCCCTCTTTGTTGGTTACAATCGGTCTATCTCCATTGACACCAGGTTACACCCCACAGTCGAACCCGGTTGCATATACTACAGGAATTACATTAGACTGTACGATCATGAGGTTCAAGCCTGGGAAGAGGAACCAACAATTGTAATATATGGCTTAAGTTTGGAACATACACTGAGGCCTTACCCTCTGTACGAGATACTAGAAGCACACTGCAGATGGAGAGAGTTCTCTGAACATGTGTTGCAGCACGCGGGAACCGATGACGACGAAATATATAGGGGAGAATGAATCATATATTCATCCTAGGTTATTTGCTAGCATTTTCAGGTCTATTTTTCGAAGTAGAAATTTGTACTGTATTTATATTATTTCGATGATCAGAATGCATATTACCTTTCAAACAAAATTGTAATATATTTAAATTTAGTACTTTCAGAATTCAAAGTATTTATTTTTAGTAGCTTCTTTCAGAATTCTCTGTGTTCGACACGGGCATTAGCTCAGCACCGGAATTCAGGTCCCACATGGAAAATTGCACAATAATGTGTTGGTGGGAAGCACCACCCCTCGAACCTGGGATGTGTGCCGTTGAAGGTCTAGGGGGCAGGCCTGCCAGTCAGAAAACATGCCACGTCGGCATCTCCTGTTTCTGATACCCTTTAAAAAAATAAAACATGCCATGTCGTTATCCTCTGTTTCTGATGGTGTTGCTACACTCGACGGTACATGGTGGCATATAAATAATATCGTATAAACATAAGGGCACAGTCGTCAACATTTCTAAAATGAAACCCGGTCCCGTCTCCTACCTGTCCTGGTACATTGCCCGATGAGGTGGATAGCCACGACCGATCTTTTTAATACGTTCGCACTCTTATGCTGAGAAGGGAAATAAAGATTGAGCTGTTAATGCAACAAGTGTCGAATTATTACCCTCTAAGGAAATGGGAAATGGTTATTTTCACGCGTGCCCGTAGTCCAAACCTACTGTCACTCTTTCACTCCCCTTCTCTGACTAACCACAGTTCACCTTGCGCAGCTCCTCCGCGCCGCACCAACTAGGGTAACATGGCCCCGCCTAAGCCACCGCTGCCGCCGCCGCGACAGCCACCGAAACTGGGGTATTTAGCCCCTCTAAGGCAGGCCATGAAGCTCTACTTCAAGGCCGGTCTCCCATTGCCCTGCCAGGCGGATGATTTCCCCGAATGTGCCGAATCGGCTGCGGCGGCGACTACGCCATCATCGGCGCCAGATGCGACAAGCAGGGCCAATAGAGCGATGCGGAGAAATCGCGCGGCGGCATTACGGCATGCTCTAGGCACTAGTAACAAGGTACGTATCAAATAGTTCATGAGAGCATGCCGCCGCCAAGGGTACACACCCTCGAACAGGGCAGCGCCAAGGTCTAGGAACTCTCGCGTCCACGCTTCGGCGCGGACTACCTTACCTCTGTGGGGTAGCCTGGGAGCACGCCGTCTGTGGAAAAGACGCTCCATCCTACGCATCATCGAAGGCCGTATTGTGGCGGCGACCAAGCGTCTACACTTAGCATGCTGGATTGTTCGATAGCCGGAGCCGGCGGCGGGCATCAGCTCAGCCCCGGAATTCAGGTTCGAGTTCACACGGACCTACGATCCCGAGAAGGAGATGTCGAATTTCAGTTTCGAAGAAATCGTTGCAGCGGCGCGGATGGTCCAACTGAACCGGGACTGGCGCACGCAAATTGCTCGTGCATGAACGATGCAGATTTCCTGTAGTTTGGCGGGAAGGTAATAGATCAGTTTGGATTAAATGATCAAAGAACTTATGTCCTCTCAAGGCAATTGGCCAGCCAACTTTTTTGGTGGAGATCTGTAGTTTCTTCAGTGTAGAATAGTTAAGATCAGACTGAAGAATGGCTTTTGTAGATGAAATGCTGACGAATTGTTCTATAAACTAGTAGGAAGTTTAGCCCACTTTTGTGCAGGTATAAGACCCTTTTGTATGGAAGTACTACTATTGTAAGCAAATACAATCAAGTACCTATTTCCTTCAATTACTAGTCGTGGTTCAATCCAGTTAACTGGCATCTTTTATCCCAGACTACAGATTTTGCGTCTGTTGTCTGTGCTGTAAACCATTTTTTCCTTTGTCTTGTGTTGCCTGCAAAATGGTCCTGCAGTTCAACATGTTACAAATGTAGCTACCTTGTACTCCCTCCGTTTCAAAATATAAGATGTTTTAGCTTTGTGAATGAAGTGTATCTAGTCCCCTTTTAGTATGTAGGTTCATTTAGGTTTAGAAAGCACCATCACTAAATGATGTCTAGATACGCTCCATTCACAAAGCTAAAACATCTTATATTTTGAAATGGAGGGAGTACTTGAAGAGGAGATGGACTACATTTTCCTGGCATCCACAGAATTGACATTGCTCATTGCCAGACCACCCTCTTTTCATGAGGTTGTCCTTGGTTATTCACAGAAATTATAAAGCACGGTGTTCAACTACATCGATTCAAACTATTACACGCACACAAACTACATCAAATTCATTACCCACACATACTACATCGATTTAAACTATTACACACACATACTACTTCAAACTATTACACACACGTACTACATCGATTCAAACTATTACACATTTTTAGTCGATGCTAACTTCCTGCTACGCTCTCCATACTACAAATTCATTAGCCACACATACCAGGGCAATTCACTAGAGCTCTGTCTTCACTCGAGGGAAATCAGAACCACCAGCTCGTCCAAGCCCGGTCCCCCCACCGAAACTGTGTGCCCCGTCGTGAAACGGTAGCGGTCCTGTGCCATCGATCCTTCCAGGCCAACACTGCAGGCGACGAGGGCGCTTTCTGGCAGCCTCTTCGGGGCCCTGAATGCCATGTACCAAGTCCAGAACCTCCTCCAGGTGGATGATGACCGGGTGCTTCTAGCAAAGCTGTCGCCCTGCCCTGCTTGGAATCTGCTCCTCGTACATCTTAGGAACGGCGTCAGGATCTTTCAGCCACGCCTTTACCTCGATGACCCATCTGTCACTCGGTGGCACGATTTCCACCAGCTCGTGCGCCAAGGCTACTGACGACCTGCTTGAGGGCCTCCGGCTCCCAAGCATCCAATGGGAGGCCGTCAAAGTCGAGTTTGGAGAAGAAACAAAGCTGCCCCAAGCGATCGTCCCACCCACAGGCGTGATGCCAACGCATGAAGCTCATTTTCTCCCCGCAGCACTCGAAAGAACGGGAAGAATGCAGAACGCGCTCGGTGTCTGAGTTGTGCTCGAACCGGAGGAAAAAATCAAATGGCGGCGCGCATGCCTCAATGTTGACCTCATTTTGTCTGATCCCAAAATGAGACCTAAAAGCCAACAGCAACTCTACCGGCGACACGGTGGGACGGAAGCCCAGCACGGTGGCCATGAGAGCGTGGTCGTCGAACTGTTGTGCCAGGGCTACCATGCCTAGGGTGCGCGGCAGCAGGAAACTTCCCGAGGCCGATCGCCGGCCTGGATCGCCCGACGGGACGCGCTCCGCCGTGCGAGAAGGACTAGCTAGAGGCGAGATATTAGTCTGGGGACGCGAAGCTCCAATACGGCGGACGATGCAACGGTGACGGCTGCGAGCTTCGATTAGAGGCGTGGGAGGTTGACCGGACATGGGGGAGACGCAAATTAGAGCAAGTGCGAGCTCCGATCTGAGACAAGCAGCCGGAGCTGAGCAAATGTTATGGGGAGGGGAGCAGGGGAGAAGACCAGAGCAGAGCAAAGAAATAGATCTCGTCCACTCAGGGATCTAGTCCACGCAGGGGTAAGCTAGTCCACGACCGCAAAAGATAACAGGGAATACTGACATGGCGGGCCAAGAAGAGTTGACCTAACGGCGGTATTTTGGGTTCAACCGTTTTTCGTCTGGTTCAAATGACCGTTTGGCCGTTAGATTTGTATTCACCCCCATTTGGCCCTTCAGGACAATTTGCGAATCTACTATGGCCCCTCCGCGCGATTGGTGGCAACTTGGGTACCGCGGTGTGCTCACCCACCAAGTTTGGTACCGCAAACGAACATTCCCCCAACGGTGGGCGCCAACAGTCGTTGGATTGATGACAAGTACACCATGAGGGGGTCCTCGAGGCGTGTGGAAGAGAGGGGTGTGAGACGTATGGTGTTCCGAGATGGTGAGCACACAAGTTTACCTAGGTTCAAATCCGCCGGCTTTGGACGGATCCTACTCCTACTAGCAATCCAATAATACGGCAGAGCCGGAATATGGGTTACAAGGGTTTCGCTTGTGCGAATTGAGATTGTAGACTACTGTGAGGGTGCCCTAAAGGCTCTCCCTAGGACGGCTTATATAGATATCCGGCCTAGGGTTTACAGGAGAGATCTATCCGGCTATGACTATGAGTCGGTTACAGAGTACATCTTGAACTACAAGTAACACTATGGGCCTATGTCGGTAAGTCTTCTAGGCCTTCCCGTAGCCGGATGGGTCTCCGTCTCTTCTCCCTGACTGGGCCGCCCGTGAAGCAAAGCTCTAACCCAAAGTGGGCCACCCTGGTCAGTGAGGTACAGTGAGGATACCTGGAAAGTATATCCCCAACAGTTGCTGGATCTGGTGTGCCAAGTAGACTAGAGGTTTGTGCATATAATCCACTTGTCACACCAGATCCATCAGCGGCATTGTCATTTTCCTTGCCCAACCTAAGAATGAGGCAAGTAGACTTGTAACAATGTCGCCCAAGTTAATACTATTTCATCTTGTAGCCCGAAAGTCGAAAGAGGACAAATATTTTCGAGATTCATATACATAATACATAATGTGTTCAGAGGCAAGCCAAGGAAAGGATTCTGGGTCCACAACAACGACTCCTTTCGACACACCAAACTCTAAATGAGTCGTTGCCGTGGAGACCGAATCCTTTCCTTGGTTTACCTCTGGACATATCATGCCCATGCTATATGAATCATGGAAGTATTTCTCTTCTTTTCTCTTTGGCGATACAAATATATTAGATAGCATGAATTAAATGCAATGGTGAATTATGTAGTTTCAAATATCTAATTGTAGCCCCAAAGTCAAAAGGAAAAAAGACATTACTTAACTATTTGTATAGCACTGGTGAAATTGTTATATGAATCGTGGAATGATTTCTTTCCTTTCGTCTTTGGCGATACAATGAAATGATAAACTATTTCATCTCGTAGCCCCAAAGTTGAAAGAGGACATATATTTTCGAGATTCACATACATAAGACATAATATGTTTAGTGGCAAGCCAAGAAAAGGATTCTGGGTCCACGGCAATGACTCCTTTCGACACACCAAACTCAAATTGGGTCGTTGTTGTGGAGACCGAATCCTTTCTTTGGTTTACCACTAGACATATCATGCCCATGCTATATGAATCGTGAAAGTATTTATCTTCTTTTATCTTTGGTGATACGAATAGATTATATATCATGAATTAAATGAAATGGTGAAGTATTTAGTTTCAAATATCTCATTGTAGCCCCAAAGTCGAAAGGAAAGACATTACTTCGCTATTTGTATAGCACTGGCGACATTGTTAAATGAATCGTGGAATGATTTCTTTCCTTTCGTCTTTTTGGCGATATAATGAAATGATAAACTATTTCATCTCATAGCCCCAAAGTTGAAAGACGACAAATATTTTCGATATTCTTATACATAAGACATAATATGTTTAGAGGCAAGCCAAGGAAAGGATTCTGGGTCCACGGCAACGACTCCTTTCGACACACCAAACTCGAAATGAGTTGTTGCCGTGGAGACCGAATCCTTTCTTTGGTTTACCACTAGAAATATCATTCCCATGCTATATGAATCATGGAAGTATTTCTCTTCTTTTATCTTTGGCGATACGAATAAATTAGATAGCGTGAATTAAATGAAATGGTGAAGTATTTAGTTTCAAATATCTCATTGTAGCCCCAAAGTCGAAAGGAAAGACATTGCTTCACTATTCGTATAGCACTGGCGACATTGTTAGATGAATCGTGGAATGATTTCTTTCCTTTCGTGTTTGGCAATAGAATGAAATGATAAACTATTTCATCACATAGCCCCAAAGTAGAAAGAGGACAGACATTTTCGAGATTCATATACATAAGACATAATATGTTGAGTGGCAAGCCAAGGAAAGGGTTCTGGGTCCACGACAAGACTCCTTTAGACACACCAAACTCGAAATGAGTCATTGCCGTGGAGACCGAATCCTTTCCTTGCTTTGCCACTCGACATATCATGCCCATGCTATATGAATCGTGGAAGTATTTCTCTTCTTTTGTCTTTGGCGATATGAATAGTATGAGGCACAAATCCAAGTCATTCTTGGTTTGCTTTTTTTGGTATTTCTTCAAAATGCCGATGATTAGAACGTGTTGTGGTGTCATGTGTATGACTATGCCACTGTTTGATCTGGTGTGCCAAGTAGACTAGTAATTTGGGCATATACTCTACTTGCCGCACGAGATCAAACAGCGAGCATTGTTATTTCTATGCCCAACCTAAGTATGAGGAACTAATGCAAGTCATTCTTGGTTTGATTTTTTTTGTCTTTCTTCGAAATGCTGATGATTAGAACGTGATTTCTTACATCATGCTGGACCCATATATATATATATGCATGATCTTATCTTGTGAACTGCTATTGCTTTCCACTGACATAGATAATATCATCTATCTTGTGTACATGAGATGGCGAAGAAGTGTTATGGCGTGTACGTCGGCAAGGTTCCAAGTGTGTATGAGGAGTGGGAAGACTGTTAGAAGCAAGTGAACGAATTCTCGGGCAACAACTACAAAGGCTACAAGACTAGAGAGGTGGCGAAAGAGAAGTGGAGGAGGCACATGAGGAAGAACTGGAGGAACTTCCTCGTGATCACCACCTTGTTCCTCTTCATGGTAGGTTATGTGCTCTACTTCATCTAGATAGAGCTCTGTCATCGGAGCTGCGATGTGATTGTGAACTTGTGGCACAAACACTTGGTGTTGTGTGAAAACTTGGCACTTGTTGATTCTAGTTGATGTATGAACTCGTATGTCGCGATTCATGTGTAATGTACTTGTATTCATGCTGGTTCTATTATGCTTTGGCCAATTGCAAGTTTCTAGAAAATTATGTGTTGTTTATACTGTAATCTAGACTGTATTGTATATTTGAATACCTATAAACTGTTGTTTGAAAATTGTTGTAAAACGTGAATTTCTAAAATATATCCGAGGCGCATATGTGAAGCATAGGAGGCGCATATAGGGTACTATATGAGGCGCATTTTACAACATATGCGAGGCGCATATCATATGTGCCTCCTATACTTCATATACGTGAGGTGCATATATTGATATGCTCCTCGCGTATATGCGCCTCGTGTATATGAAGTATAGGAGGCGCATATGATATGCGCCTCGCATAACAAATACTAGAGGCACGACGCTAGAGGCGTGGCGCTAGAGGCACATACCATATGCGCCTCGGATAGGATTTCTGGTGCACCTCGGGTAGGGTTTTCCCTAGTAGTGTACCAGATTTGGCTCAGGTTTTCCTGCAAACTTTGCCACTATGAGAGCTCGGCTCTCGGCTACATTACCCAACTAAGCCTCCATGGTCTTTGTTCTTTCTTCCTACACATCATTTCTAATTGCAACGGCCTAATTAGATAATTTCCTATAGTACTTTAATGGTTCTCCGTGATTTTAATAAGCATATTATTTTGCTCAGTTTGAGCTTGTATAAATGTTTTAACATTTTTCTCAAACAGGAGATTGCCATGGTTTACTCCATTAGTATTATCATAATTAATATAAGGAGCTCCTACAGGATTAGCATGATATTTTTGAACATTGGAAGCATAATTATTTTTCCATGCAGGATTAAAAGGAGTGTGAGCTATAAAATTAACATCGGTAGTGATAGCATTAACTTGGGTATCTTCCTTATCCTTTACTAAGCTAAGCAACTCATCTACCTTAGATGTAAGCTTTTCATTATTTACCTCGGTAATTGAACTTACTCCCTTCGAGGTTCTTTCCACATGCCATTGGGCATGGTTATTTTGCATATCATCAAGTAACTTCTTTGCAACACTCACTTGCTTTCCCATGATCGTTCCTATTGCTATAGTATCTAGCATAGACTTAGTCATTGGGTTAAGATTATTATAAAACAAATGTAATATAAGCCACTCTTCCATCCCATGACTAGGAAAGTTCATTACGGCTTCTTTCATCCTTTCCCACGCAAGCACTAGTGGCTCACGGTCTTCTTGTCTAAAGCTTATAATGTTGGATCTTAGCTGCATAGTCTTAGTTGGGGGGGGGGAATTTTAGTCATAAACAAATTAGTACATTCCTCCCAAGATTTAATAGTGCCCTTTTGTAGAGCTAGCAACCAATCCTTATCCTTTCCTCTAAGAGAGAACGGAAACAATCTTAGCTGGACCTACATCCTTAATACGCATCATGTCGCAAATTTCAGTAAAAGTATTTAAGTGCAAACCCGAATCTTCAATGGATGAACCCCCAAATTGGTTTTGTTGAACCAAACTTAAAAGGTTAGGTTTTATCACATATGTTTCCGCATCAACTACGGGCTGAGTGATGGGTGTATGAATAAAATCATAAGTGGGAGTAGCATACTTCCCTAATCTCTTTTGAGCCATGGCTCTTGTCTTTTTGGTAATTTTTTAAGTAATGAAAACGAATAACAAGTAACTAATTTTTTTGGGTTTTCAAATAGATAACAAGAAATTAAACTAATAAAAAAATTAAACTACAACTAATAATAAAACTACAAACAAGGTCTCTAATGACCTCACCAGGATAGCAAAATTGCTTCCCCGGCAACGTCGCCAGAAAAAGGGTTGATACCTTTGATCCAAATTCATGGATGTAGTATATAGCTTTTTCCATAGAATACCTAGGTTTAATCGAACCTCGGAAATCACTGCTAAAAGGTAATAAAAAGGGACATGTCTACAAGACTTTGTTTGTTCATTTTACCTTAGTTGACCGGACCAATCTAGTTTACTTTATTGTGGGTTTGAATCAATAGATGGAGATAGGCCAGGGTTGAAGATCCACCAGCAGCTTCACATCAATGGGATAAAAGATAATAATAACCATAGTCATGTATAATGTTTGAATGGAGATAATATCTTGTGGGCAAGACATCCTAATATTCTAGAGCCCCCGTGATGGAGTGGGCATAGCAATAGACTTTTAATCCAACCGAGTGCACACCGAAGCCACGGGGTACAAACGATTATTAAGTGTAAAACACTGATCAAAGCTTTAAGTAGTGATGTTATTGTTGATCCCGAATGGGGCGCTAAGAGAAGACCGTACTACCCTTTCTGTCACTAAGGTTCCTATGAGATTGCCGCTAGCCAAGTATCTCACCTCAAGCCTTTATCAATCTATGGGATCTTGGGTACCTACAAGTCCACAGATCAAGACAAGAGACAAAGAAACAAAAGATACAAATCTCAATTGCAAACAAAATACAATACTCCCATGATCTAGATGCACATAATTGCTACGAGGTTTCTCCCCAACCCACAGCCCGTGAGGACTACTCACTCATAACAAATAGATCAGAGATAGAAAACATCATACAAATACTTAGGCTGAAATCAAATATTCTTACAATGGTCGCCAAATCACAAGAAGATCTAAAGTACAAAGAAATGGCTATGGCTAGTGGATGGATGGATGATAGACGTGATTAACAATGGATGAACAATGGCGTGGATCTCCTTTGGTGGTGGTGTGATTGAATCTGAGAATGGCGACTCTCTGGACGGCGCCTAGAGCCTCAAAATATATAGGCGTCTTCACAAAAGTTGTAGAGTCTGATGAGACGAAGCCGTTGCCACCTCGTACGGGTGGGTGGTACGAGCGGACCGCACCCGTACCAGTGGTCATTAAGCTTACTGATGCTCTAGGACTACTTCCCAATTACTTGGCCATGTGTATTTCCTCAAATCCTTCATTATGACTCCTTATTTTGCATTAAAAGTCGTGATTTTCTGCACAACATAAATCAAAGAGAGGATTTGCACATCTTTGCAATTATTAGTCATTAGTGGCAAAGTTTGAGAGTTTCTTTGGCAATTGCTTGACCAAAAACAATGTTTAAACACAGTGGAAGATGGCAAAAATCGGAGCCATCAGTGTTCCAATAGATAATAGTAATGGAGCATGATCTGACATAGCCTCAATACGCTCTAGACAACGAATAGTTACCATAGGGAATTTTTCTTCCCATTCGATATCCATAAGCACTCTATCAAGTTTTTCATATGTAGGCTCCAGAAGACTATTAGCCCATGTGAATTGTCTTCCTAACATTGTAACCTCTCGTAAGTCCAAGCTGTCTATGACAACATTAAACATGAAAGGCCAATCTTCGTCGAAACGGCCCCGACTTTTCTCATGAGGGAATCTTAACAAGTTAAAATCACCACCTATCAGAATAGGGTACAAATTGTCCTTAGCCAGATTAACCAACTCATGTAAAAAGTCTGCCTCCTCCTCCTACATCAGTGAAGCATCAAGAACAACAGGAACCTTAGGAGTAACCGTTAAACGGTCAATCTCCATATGTCTCAAAATAGAACTAAAAAAATTAACTTCCTTTACAAATCTACCCATACTTACACCAACATTGGCCAGTTTATCGATAATAGTTGGGTTAGAAAACGAAAGGAAGGATTTTGAAGAGTTCATTATACCCTGTGAGTCAAGATTCTTCTCCGCCTTCCTTCGCATAGCCTTGACAGAGAGTCCTCATCTGTAGTTGATGCCCTAAGGGCGTCAACTCCATGACGTGAACTCCTGAGCGTTGTAGTCTCGACTACCAATTGTTACCCCGCCAGTAGCAAGAGACGGGCCCAACCCCTCCTAGGCCAGGCCGTCCCCCGAGAAGATCCCCACCTTGGTCGGTCCGTTAGCATGGCCCAACATCCCCTCCTAGACTGCTAGACCATCGCCATCGGGAACCAGCCCACCAGGTGCCTCGCCAGGAAACACCACCTCATTGGTCGCTAGACCATCGCCATCAGGCACCGGTTCTAGCACTGGCTCCACTCGCTGCGGAATAGAATGACCCATCACGTTAGGTCTGCATCGCATTGGAGAAACCGACCGAGCCACGAAAGCAGAATCACTTGCTACATGCAAAGCATCCTGTAGTTGTGAAGGAGAGATACGAGGCGCAACCACAGCAGGCGTATCACCACAAAGAGGAGAGCCCACCAGAAGTTCCTTTCCATGCAGCGTAGATGGATTAGCATTAAAATGGGTGACCACGATGATATGCGCAGGAGCATGTCTCGGCGAACAAGGTGCATCGGCAAGCACAGCAGCAAGAGGAGTGTCCAACTAGGCCTCCTGCCTGGTAGATGGCAGTGCCGAGCCCCCTATCCAGGCAAGCCGAAGAAGAACCAGACCTAGCATCCTGCAAACCACTGATCGAGTCATACATATCCATAGCATGATCAGAGGGTTTCCTGTTGGGGATATACTTTCCGGGTATCCTCACTGTACCTCACTGACTAGGGTGGCCCACTTCGGGTTAGAGCTTTGCTTAACGGGCGACCCAGTCAGGGAGAAGAGATGGAGTCCCATCCGGCTATGGGAAGGCCTAGACGACTTACCGACATAGGCCCATAGTGTTACTTGTAGTTCAAGATGTACTCTGTAACCGACTCTTAGTCGTAGCCAGATAGATCTCTCTTGTAAACCCTAGGCTGGATATCTATATAAGCCGTCCTAGGGAGAGCCTTTAGGGCACCCTCACAATAGTCTACAATCTTAACTCACATAGGCAAAACCCTTGTAACCCATATTCCGGCTCTGCCGTATTACTGGATTGCTAGCAGGAGTAGGATCCGTCCAAAGCCGGCAGATTCGAACCTGGGTAAACTTGTCTACTCACCGTCCCGAAATATCTTACGTCTCACACCCCTCTCGTCCACACGCCTCGAGGACCCCCTCATGGCGTACTTGTCATCAATCCGACGACAGTTGGCGCCCACCGTGGGGCAAGTGAGCTTCGGATAGGTGTTCCGAGCGGAATCTGCAAGAATCGGAATCGACGAGACTATCACCGTCGATCGCATCCTCTATGCCAGTGAAGTCCCTCTCATCCTTCTCGACGAGACCTAGATTCTGGCTAGGGAGGCCGTGACTTCCTACACCATTATGTCTTTCGGTGAGATCGATGTGTACATCAGATTCGTTGAACCTGTCCCACCCACCCCAATGGTGATAATAGAGGCAGAAGAAATTTCTGGAACACCTTTGTCCGTGGAGGCGGCAGAGTTCCGGATCTCAGAAAACCCTTATCCCACCCAGCCCGCACCCGTTGCGGAGATAGTGGCGAAATCCGAGCCTGAAGCAGACCTTGCGGTTCAAGTCGAATCTGGAGTGGATCTCCCTAGCGAGGCTGAATCCCAGATCGATCCACCCGCTGAAGTCGAAATCTAGGAGGATCATAGCAACAACCTTGGTTCCGGCTCAGCCAACGCCGAAACAGATCAACTGTTCCTAAGGCACACGTTGAGGCACATGATGATGCAAGACGCGGGCGTGGATGAGGTTCTCGAAACCATTAAGATCTTCGAGGAAGCCCACGAGGAAAGCCGGAACTACCTCAGGACCCACACATCGCACTTTGTTGGATACGTTGGATCCGGATCTGGCTCTGCCGATGCTGGAGACAACACTGACTCAGTGCTGGAGGCGATCGGAACAAACACCGATTTACCCGCATCCTCGGATGACTCAATGACGTCAGCGGATTTTCGAAAGTTCTCCATGGAGTATGAAGAGGAGTACAACTCCAAAGCTGCAGAAGAAGGAGAAGCCATGGATGAAGGATCCGGGGAAAACTCTCCCAAAGCGCAGGATGACATGGATATCAAAGATAATCTCGAGCTCTAGATGTCCGAAAGTACCGACCAGAGCTTGATTCCGGGAAACAGACCCAAAGCCGTCTTTGCTATCGGCGTTGCCAATAAGGCAAAGAAGAAGAACAAGAAGAACAGGACACCGACAAAAGATCTTCCGGCAGAGGAAGTGATTGCCGAGGAATATGAAGAAGACTCAGATGGAGCACTTATCCTACATGAGCCCAAAGAAGAGTCGGTGGATGGACACATGATCACCGAAGGTGCGCGTAAACTCATCGATGTTGCATTAACCACACCTATCCCGACAACTACAGAACTTACTGCTGAAGAGCTGGATGAAAGGGCCCAGGACCTAGAAGCGCGTCACCAAGTACTCCTGGATGAAGCCAAAAACATCGAGGAGGAAAAGAAACGCATGGCAACTGCGGAGAAGTACATCTCCCAGCAGCATCAGAAGACCCGGAAACATCACACTTGTGACGACCAATTCCCGGCAGTTCACAAAGTCCTCTTTGGAGAAGACCAAGGGATGCCTTGACTCAACAGCAAGGGAGATTTGGTGTACCCAATGCTGGTCCAAAACACTGTTGCAGCTCGAGAAATCCTAGCAAATAATCCAGGCCCAGAACAAGTTCGATTGGGCATTAAGCTACTCACCAAGGGTCTAGAGCAGCAGAATGCCGCAAAGTCCGGAAGCGGAAAACTGGTCTCCCAATCCGACCAATGTCGCACGGATCCATCCTGGAATGACGTAAGACCCCAACATGCTCCGGAACAACATCACCGTTCTGACCGTCCAGAAGACAACTACTCAAGAACCAGATCTTCAAGGCAGCATCACAGAACTTCACGTGACTGGCGCAATGTCGCTCCAGCTGCCGAGCAAGAGGCGATTACTGCGCTGTATCCGAAGAATCCTCCTCGGCGAGATTCGAACGATCGCAGGGAAGAAGACAAAGAGAAACATCGGGAGGAGGACCGTCAAAGAATGCCACCTCCTAGACAAACAAGCCATCCGACTGACGGACGAAGGAACGATGGACACCATGCTGAGTTAAGCCAGCAGGGGGCTCGTCGTAATGAAGACTCTACCCGGAACCGGTATAATGATGCTCTGGACGGAGGCCGGCGATCAGCCGAAAACAATCCAGCTGCTCCACCCTCTCCACCAAGTAGCCATCACAATGGCTCCCAAGGAGGCCAAGGAGGGCGTCGTGGCGGGGGAGGTGGTGGCAAAAGCCGAAGTCCGGCCCCAAGTCACCGCAGCCATAGCCGTCATTCAGGGCAATCTCTGTCTCCCAGTGACACAAGGCACATGATTAACTCCAACATAGAGGCGCGGCACTACGAGAATGACGATATATACGTGGGCCCAAAATGCTTCGGACCATGCATAAGAGCAACAAAATTCCTAGAAGGATTTGCTATCTAAAGACACATTCAAGCCTACGATGGTATGGCTCGGCCAGATACTTGGCTCCAGGATTTTTTCCAGGCCTGCTGTATCGCCAAAGGCGGAAACAGCCTGGTCGCAACCCGATATCTCCCACTCATGTTACGGAAGACGGCACGATCATGGCTCAATAAACTTCCGGAGAACACCTTTCACAACTTGTATGACATGCAAAGAGCGTTCTTTCGAAATTTCGAAGGCACTTATCGGAGGCCCTGTACGGTAGGAGACCTACAGCGTTGCACCCAGAAGGCTGGAGAAACTTGCCGAGATTATCTCGGACGATGGATTGACACTAAAAACTCCTATGAAGGGGTAAATGACCAAACTGCGATTGAAGCTTTCATTGCAGGACTCCCAATTGGCTTACTACGTCATCGCTTGAAGTGTGACATGGTCACTGATTTGGGAGAGATGATAGAAATAGCGAGCAAGTATGCATATGCTAACAACGACGCAGAGGGATTACATAACGCCCTACTTGTGCCATAGTCGGCAAAACAACCAAAGCAGCAAGCTCAGAAGCACAAGAACACCTTGGAAGAAAAACCCAATGCGGAAACGGAAGTGGTCGCTGCTACTTTCGGGTCTGGAGGACGAGGAGGGCGCGACGGAGGCCGCGGACGCGGTCGTGGGACATCAATAGTCCAGGGTAGAGGAGACTAGCAACCTGGCAAAACCTACTCTTGGGCCGACATTGCCAATAACCCATGTGTGCATCACTTAGATGCCAATGGGGGCTCATCTCACACAAACGTCGAGTGTCGTTTTAATGACGACATCAAGAAAGACGATACCGCGGAAGAAGGGAAAGAAGAATCCCAAAAAGATAAAGAGACCAAGGATGATTCTGACATGGAGGAAGCCGATGCTTCAAATCCCAAGCCGGAAGGGAAGAAGAACTTCCCGACAAAGAAAGACACTTACGTCACCTTCCTCGGATCTCAACCAGCTAAGGTCAAGAAAGTAGTTTTACATGAGCTCAATGCAACAGTTCCGGCTGTCCCTCAGTTCCTAGACTGGTCGGAAGTGGCAATCACCTTTGACCATGCTGATCATCCGCCTAAGTTGCACAGGCGAGGAAAATACGCCTTAGTCGTCAATCCACTTATTGATGGCTATGGTTTCTCCAAGACTTTCATGGACGGTGGTAGCAGCATCAATATTTTGTATGTCGAAACGCTACGCCGGATGCGAATCTCGGAGACCCAGCTGAATCACAGCTCTCTAATCTTTCATGGAGTTGTCCCAGGAAGATAAGCAAATTCCCTGGGAGAGATCACTTTGGATGTTACTTTTGGAACTCCAAAGAACTATCGGACGGAAGCACTTTCCTTCGAAGTGGTCCCGTTCAAGAGCGCGTACCACGCTATATTCGGATGTCCGGCTTACTAGGCTTTCATGGCTCATCCGTGTTACATTTACAACATGAGGAAAATTCCAGGTCCCAACGGCGGGATCACCATCAGGGGAGACCCGAAGAAAGCGTGAGAGTGCGAGGATGGAAATGGCGCCTTTGCTGAAGCCATGCCGCACGCCCAGGAGTACCAGGAGATCAAGAAGACCATAGATCCGTCCGAGATGCCCGCAACAAAGGAGGTGACAACTCTGAATCCACAGCTCAAGGCATCGGAAGAGACGAAGAAGACGTTCTTGAAGGATGATGACCCCTCCAAGGTGACCCAGATAGGTGTAGGCCTATATAGCGCATAGGAAAGCGTGTTCGTCAAGTTCCTCCAAGCAAATCAAGATATCTTTGCATGGCAGCCATCTGACAAGACCGGTGTACCTAGGGAACTTGTCGAGCACTCTCTAAATGTACACAAGAACGCTAAACCCGTCAAACAGTCCCTATGACATTTTGGCAATGTAAAGCGTAAGGCAATAGCTAAGGAACTAGCCTGGCTCGAGTTAGCCAGATTCATAGAAGAGGTCATCCATACTGATTGGTCGGCCAACCCTGTAATGGTCCCTAAAAAGGATACCACTTATTCAAGGATGTGTGTTGATTATACTGCCTTGAACAAGGCTTGTCCCAAAGATCCGTTCGCTCTGCCTAGAATTGATCAAGTAATCGATTCTATGGCAGGCTCGGAACTCCTCTGTTTTCTCGACGCATATTCTAGTTATCACCAAATTCGGATGAAGGAACCGGATAAAATCAAAACTTCATTTGAACCCCCTTTGGAACCTCCTGTTTCGTTACCATGCCCTTTGGGCTCAAGAACGCAGGGGCTACGTACCAACGCACTATGCAGCGTTGCCTCCACGATCAAATCAGATGCAATATACATGCATATGTGGACGATATTGCGGTGATGTCTAGAAAGAAGGAAACCTTGATTTCCGACTTGAAGGAAACGTTCGCCAATCTATGAAAATACAACATAATGCTTAATCTGAAGAAATGTTTCTTTGGAATCCCAGCCGGAAAATTGTTAGGTTTCATCGTATCTCAAAGAGGTATAGAGGTGAATCGAGACAAGATCAAGGCTATACTCAATATTTCCAGGCCAACTCGCCTAAAGGACATTCAAAGGCTAACTGGTTGCATTGCTGTAGTCAGTCGGTTTGTAAGCCGGCTCAGAGAAAGAGCCGCACCACTTTACAAGCTCCTGGAAAAGACCAAAAAATTAAGCTGAAGCTGCACTACAAGACTTCAAAGAAGTACTCTCATCTACTCCTATCCTTGCAGCACCGGAACCAAGGGAACCAATGTTGCTCTATCTCGCTGCGACAAACAGGGTCATCAATGTCGTCATGGTAGTGGAGACACTAGAGGAAAATCAGGAACACCTGGTGCAGCGTACAACTTACAACCTCAGCGAGGTCCTAACTGAATCGAAGCAGCGGTATCTGCACTACCAAAAGCTGACTTATGGTGTGTTTTTTGCATCCCGTAAGTTACGGCAATATTTTCAGGAACACCCAATTATCGTGGTGAGCACAGGTCCCATGAGAGATATTATCAATAATAGCGAGGCTACAGGACGTGTCGCAAAATGGGGCATAGAGCTTTCATCTTTCGACATTGAGTACAAGCCTCGTACAGTAATCAAATCCCAAATCCTCACTGACTTTGTCGCTAATTGGACAGAGACAATGGAGAATATGACCCTGCCAGAGTCGGAATACTGGACCTTGCATTATGACGGGTCTAAAGCGCTCAGGGGATGGCGTGGTGCTCAAATCACCCCAAGGAGATAAACTTTTCTATGTACTACAGATACACTTCACGGCGACAAATAACATTGCTGAGTATGAAGCATTACTGCATGGAATCCGGATTGCAAAGGATATCGGCATCCGACGTTTATTGTGTTATGGAGATTCGGATCTTGTTGCCCAACAAGTGTCGGATATCTGTAAGGCAAACAAGCACATGGTGGCATATAGGGCAGTCGTGGATGAACTATCTAAATCATTTGAAGTTCAACACATCCCTTGAACAAAAAATGAGGAAGCATATGCACTATCTCGAATAGGATCTGCCCGAAAAAAGGTCCCGGATGGCGCTTTTTTAGAGCACCTCAAAGTTCCCTCTATAAAGGGAGTGGACGAGGAATATCCGACCAAATCCGACTAACCTTTGGTAGCAGTTCTGGCTGTGATTCCCAGCTGGTTTCAACCCTACCATGATTTCTTGGTACACAGAAAATTACCCGAAGACGAGGTTCTGAGCCGGCAGATCGTCCGACGAGCAAAAGCCTACACTATAATTAGTGGTGAGCTCTACAAGCGGAGTGCATCTGGGGTTTTTCCGTGTTGTGTATCTCCGGAAGAAGGAGTGGAAATCTTACGAGAGATCCACGAAGGAGAGTGTGGTCACCATGCTACAGCCAAATCTCTAGTGGCAAAAGCTTTCCGACACAGGTTTTTCTGGCTTACAGCCAAGGCAGATGCCGAACGGCTGGTCAAGACATGCAAGGGCTGCCAAAAATACGCCAAGCAAGCTCATGTTCCTGCTGATCAGCTGCGAACAATACCTATAACATGGCCTTTCGCGGTCTAGGGGCTTGACATGGTAGGACCGTTTAAACGGGCTCCAAGTGGATTTACTCACCTCTTAGTTATGGTGGATAAGTTCACAAAATGGATTGAGGCTAAACCCGTCACTAGTTGTGATGGAGCAACAACCAGACGATTTGTCGAGGATATCATAATCCGATACAGTTATCCGCATAGCATTATCACAGACAACGGGAGTAACTTCTCAATGGTAGAACTTGCCAAATTCTGCAATGAACAAAATATCCGGCTTGACATTGCATCAGTCGCACATCCACAAGCTAATGGACAAGTCGAAAGAGCAAATGGTTTAATCCTACAAGGCCTAAAACCAAGACTCGAAGCACCACTATGACGTGCTGCGGGGGCTTGGGCAGAGGAATTACCTTCTGTAATATGGAGTTTGCGAACAACTCCAAACAGGTCAACCGGATACACACTTTTCTTCTTGGTCTATGGCGTAGAATCAGTTTCTTCCTATTGATTTGATTCACACTTCTCCTAGAGTGGCCACGTATATTGAAGAGGATGCCAAAATTTCTCGACAAAATGATCTCGACTTAGTCGAAGAAGTTCGCGTCATTACTGAGATGAGATCAACAGCCTATCAGCAGAAGTTACGCACGTATCATAGCCAGAGAGTCAGAAATCGGTCTTTCAATAAGGGCGATTTGGTTCTCCGGCTTGTGCAGCAAAGAAAGCACAAACTTTCCCTAGTATTGCACAATAGTTCATACTACCTAACTGATATGCGGCCAGTCAAGGAAAGACCTGCTACTAAGAAGAGAAAGAGAGCTGGAGGCAGTACAAACCTGGATGAATTAGACAGACCTTGGAATATTGATCAGCTACATCCCTTTTATTCTTGTAATCATATATGTGTACATGTTCAATGAGAAATAAAGTGTTGGTTGCCTCAAAATCTTTGTGAGAAGTTTTTACCATCTTATTTCCGAATGATCATGTCAAAGTCGAAAATCCCAGAATACTTGAAAGTACTTTATGCTCATGTTTGTTCTGGTTTAGATTTCCGATTCTAAAATTTCTACCTTCGGGTATAAATCTAAATTTTCTAGTCTATACTTTGGTTATGTGTCTGATTGCCGTATGCGGGCATTTTTCGAGTAGTGAATTGTTGGTACTGGAAGCCGGCTTTGTTTCCGAGTTTAAACTAGTTTAGCAATTGAGCTTCGTTGCTCGGCAAAGTTTCCGTGCTAAAAGTTGGCCGGCTCACGAAAGGGACGAGGGGGAAAGCCAGATAAATGATAAGTGCAGACAAAAAATACAAGTGCTTATGCAAACATTTCAGGCACAAAATATTAAAACCAAAAGTGCTGAATAGATAACATAAAGCTTAGCACTAGCAAAAGTATTATACTACTTATTTACAGATCCAAATTGTTTTTCAGAATAACACATTGTTCTTTCTGATACTCTATGATGCAGGGGGAGAGGTACAAGCTGCCGGCTCGCTGGATACATGAGCCTTGTTTTGATAATGTTCCGAGATGTTCAAATCCAATATGGTTTGATCACCGTCGGAAACTTCAGCTATTTCTTCGGAAGGCGGAGGTGGCATGTCCACGCGGGTGAAGAAGGGAGTGTCATAGCTGGTCAAGTCAGCTACATGGCACCCATATCCAGGGCATGAGTCCATGATAGCCTTGATGTCTTGCTCATGTCCATCTTCGTCCACCTTGCGGTACCCTCTGGTTACTTGCTAGATTTCCATGTTACCATGGTGGCTCATAACCATGGTGAGAGCGTTTTGTGCTGCGGTTCGCGCGTAGGACATGTTCCAGTCCTGAACAAGCTGCGGCATCTCCTTGGCCTTGTCTCGCACCTCAAAGCCGGACATGCTATGCATGTCCGGAACCTTGAGAACTTCGCCAATATCTTCAAGGATTGGCGGAAGTCATGAAGCAGATCACCGACTTGTGTAAGCCGGCTGGTGGGATATTCGGGAGAGGTTGAGTCCATTAAGTTCAGAGGACCTACACATATAATGCAAAGGGTAAGTCAAATAAATCCGGACTCCAAAGAGTCGGAAGATGCAGATAAGTCAGAAAAAGGGAAACATACCAAAGATGACATCATCGACTTTGGCCTTCTCTTCCCGAGGACTCTGGAGTTCAGCCCGGAGTGCCTCAGTAATGTCCCTCTCTCTTAAAAGATCATTGCTGAGATCTGAGATTTTCTTATCTTGAAGCTTAATCTTACGATCACGCTCCTCGGTGGCCATGGAGGTGGATTCAAGAATTTGAGCAATGCTCTTCTCATGATCCGCCTTAAGCTTATCTAGATCTTGGCGGAGTTCCTTGTTTTCCACCACCAGGGTTTTAAGATTCTCGGCCTCTTCAATAATAGCACAAGACTGCTTTACTAGTGATGTAAGTCAAAAGAACAACAGTTGAACAAAAAATTTGACTATGAAATACGAGACAAGGTTTGAGTTTCGAAATGTTTACCTTCGGCCTCATCCCTTGAAACTTTTAATTGTGTATTTTCAAGCCGGAGAGCTTTGATTTCTTTATGCTTGTTACAAACATTCTTCAATAAAT
This sequence comes from Avena eriantha, assembly GCA_910589775.1. Taxonomy (NCBI): domain Eukaryota; kingdom Viridiplantae; phylum Streptophyta; class Magnoliopsida; order Poales; family Poaceae; genus Avena; species Avena eriantha. The sequence continues at coordinate 250,017,192 of OU342743.1, read as the reverse complement.
CCTGTTTATAAGAATATACTTTCTGTAAGTCAGAATACCCAGAGTCAGAAGTCTACTAAAGACTCGGGCTAATACTTTTACTAATATCGGCACGAGCCTTGGGGGAGAGACTAGTTCATTCTTTGGCATCCTAAGGAAGCATAAAACCGGATTCGACTGTCCATCTTCATGCTTGGGAGCTAGAGGATATGATATGAAGGAAAAAAGGGAGTTGGAATTCCGACTTACATATTGTTCGCGAGTGAGTTTGTTCAAAGTCGCATTCACCTCAGTGGCAACCTTCTCGGAGAGGGTTAGGGGGACCACTGGCGCAGTTGGAAGTTCGCCAATCCTCAGATTTTCATCGCAAAGATGAACTTGTTCAAGAAGAACAGAGTGCTTGATATCCTCTGCTTCTTGTGCTTCTTCTTCGGAAGAGATAGTCCGGCTTTCCAGGCATTGTCGGGCTAGCCGTTGAATCTCCTCCACAGACTTTCGAGATAAGCCAAGTTTGGCAAGTCCCGGAGTCCAAGAGATTGTCGGTGTAGGTCTCTGTCGAGGGATCATTACCCGAAGAGAGTTCACCCTTATCAACACTTGAGTCACCCATGGTGACATCAGTCTGTGATACGAGGATCACTGGCTCTGCTATTTGAGCCGGATCTTCTACAACGATTGGAGATGGAGTAATCTCCGGCGCTGCAGAAGGGTGAGGGGCAGGAGTCGGAGGAGCTATGGCAGGAGAAGTCCAGTTGAGCTTCGACTGGCATAGAGGCTTTGAGACACCTCCTTTTCCCTTGCCCTTGGTGAGCTGCTTAAACATGGAACATTAAATCTCGGAAAGAATTAAGATCTATAATATAAAGACCATGTGAGGAAAGATTACCTCTTCACAACGGGCACTTCCTTTGTGTCGATGGCCACTGTCGGAGCCTTGCGTTTCCGAGGAACAACATCCGGTAGTGGAACCAACTCACCCTAATCCTGAGAAAACTCTAGAGGATATCCCTTGATAGGAGCGAACTCCGACTCCGGGAGGTCGGCAAGCTGAAAAGAAGAAGTACCTCAGTATTGTGAAATAATATAAATATGAGCACATAAAAAGAGTTGCTTCTAAAGCTTACCGGCACAACGGGATCTTCCACTGTATGCATGTCTAGGGACAGCTCCGGAATCTTCCTCTCAATCTACTCCCTTATCAACCATTTGATTTCGCTTACATAATCTTTTGGCTCATAGGTTTTGGGGCTGATGCGGAGGGAATCCTTCTTCGACGACATGATGGAATGGATCAGTCGATCTCCATGATGTTGAAGAGGTTGGATCCGGCGTGACACCCAACATTGAACTAAGTCGGACCCTCTCAGGCCCATGTGTTTCATAAGATACTCGATCCGCCTCTTGGAGAGGAGAAGATCGTCACTAAGAGCCGGAGCGAGCTCGTCCCAGGACTCTTGGGGCATAGCGGCACCGTCGACGAAAGCCGGCAAAGTAGTAGCTTTGCTGGGAGCGGGAATATCCTTGTGATAGAAAAAAGTGGACGGACATTGTTTGACCGACTCACTAGCCATGATCCGAGGATAGACGCGCTCTCACCTAACCGAAAAACTAATAGTACTGGTAATATAAGGATTACCGACAGTAATGGAATTTCTCCGGACATGGAAGTAATACCGGAAAAGAGTAAGGATCAGCCTAATGCCGAGATACCCCTGCACAAGGATGCGTACGCGCTCATCTCTAAGATGGAGTTCGGGGGGAGATGATGGAGATGAACTCTGTAATGACCTATGACCTCAGAAAAGAAATCCGAGGGAGGAAAACTCAGACCTCCGTCAAGGTGAGTGCCGAAGTGCACACGCTCGTCGTCGCGGGGGTTGGGGATGGTTTCGCCGAAGCCGCTCCGCCAGTCGCTGGTGCGGAGGAGCCCTTCTTCTTCCACGACACGGAGCTTGGGATCGTCGAGGACGCACGTGATCCAAACCCCGCGGTTGCTCTCCTTTTCCGCCACCGCTACCGTTGCTACCGTCGCCGCAGTGCCGGAGGATGATGCAGAAGCCATTTTTCCAGTGCGCTAGTGACCTTGGATGGGCGGCGCTGGAGATTTTTGGGGAGCATTGGAGTTCTAAGTTCGTGGGAGGCATAAGGGAGAAGGAAACGGCGCAGAGTGCTGGTGAGGAAAGATGAGGAATATGATCTTCACTGCTTATATTCACCGGCCGTGTCAAGATTCGTGTAAACACTACAGTGAATGTGCCACGCATTTTGGAAGGAACTGGGAAGCCCCCACGTGATGATTACGCCGCCTCGATCTCCACGCACGCATTGAAATAGCGCCTCGGTTCCGTGAAAGGCGGACCCACCAATGGTCATGCTGACAGGAAATGTCTGTTAGTGACATGACTTGACCATGCCTGTTGTCAGATTATGTCAGAGACCAAGTTCCGGCTTAGTTTGAATTTCGAGTTGGAAATCCAAATAAACGTACTCACAGGTCCGACTCATTTTTTGAGACCCGGATCGTATCTTTTCTTTTGAAGTTTCAGGAACTCTTCAAGATTCTGCAAGCCGAAGATCAAGCTAGACGATGATGAATCCGACTTTGGATCTTGGAGGCCTCCGAGGGCTGCTGTTGGGGATATACTTTCTAGGTATCCTCACTGTACCTCACTGACTAGGGTGGCCCACTTCGGGTTAGAGCTTTGCTTCACGGGCAGCCTGGTCAGGGAGAAGAGACGGAGTCCCATCCGGCTACGGGAAGGCCTAAAGACTTGCCGACATAGGTCCATAGTGTTACTTGTAGTTCAAGATGTACTCTATAACCGACTCTTAGTCGTAGCCGAATAGATCTCTCTTGTAAACCCTAGGCCGGATATCTATATAAGCCGTCCTAGGGAGAGCCTTTAGGGCACCCTCACAATAGTCTACAATCTCAACTCGCACAGGCGAAACCCTTGTAACCCATATTCCGGCTCTGCCGTATTACTGGATTGCTAGCAGGAGTAGGATCCATCCAAAACCGGCGGATTTGAACCTGGGTAAACTTGTGTGCTCACCATCCTGGAATACCATACGTCTCACACCCCTCTCTTTCACACGCCTTGAGTACCCCCTCATGGCGTATTTGTCATCAATCCGATGACATTTCCCATTGGCATCATCATCAACGTCATCGTCCCTCTTCCTCCACAAGAAAGGTACAAACTCCGGCTCCGTGACATATCCATTAGGCTCCAAGTGGAAACGAACCTCAAAGGCCTTAAGCTTAACCACAGCATACGAAAAGAGATAATGGCCCAACATATCATGCAACTTCAAGAAAACCCTGGTATCACTCATTGCAACAAGGAACCGAATGACTCTATGCTTCTGCAAATTGAACAAATCAACATCCAAAGTAGTCCCCATGAGACCTCCAATAGCCCATAAACCCCACAAAGAACGCAAAGAGTGAGGAACCCCCTCAACATGTAGCCAAACCTTCTTGAGCTCAAACTTGTGTGGCACTTCCTACGTACGATAAACAGAAAAAGTAAGATGAGAGATGCGCTGGCGGGGCACCGACACCTGAATCCCATCAACCCTGTCCAGATCCTCAAAAGATGGAGCTCACTAAAAATGTAGTCTCTCCATACGGCATAGCCTCCCACTTCCACTAATCACGTATAGTACATCTCCTGGCAATTTGACATTGAAGAACATCTGCAGAGACCATTTGTCCAAAAACACACACAAGAGCTATGGGAGCCTAATTAGTCCCAAGATGATCACGAACCACACTATCAGGAATCTGAGAGAACAAAATGAGCTCATTGCTAATACCAGCCATATAAGGAGTAGGACACGGTTGTTTAAGCATCGGGAATCTCTAGGTGGGGTGATCAGAGTTATTGTATATATAACAATAGTGAACCGCCTTATAGTCTTTAGATGCATGTGTATTAACCGCGCACTTCCAGCAATGAACAAACTTTTGGTTCTTCTTACCCCCAGCAGAAGTGACCGGTGCAACAAACTTTTGCTAAAGACAATTTTCCTTCAGAAGAGCAAGAACAATAGTATAGCCAACTGTTGGCTATAAGGTAGTGTTATGTTATCTATAGTCAACTCAGTAGTCAACATTTACAGTAACAAGCTAAAGAAAAGTACTATTTTATCAACACTTGGTCGACCATTCACTCTCACAGAGTATCTAGGAGCATGTGGTAGAGCTTGCTCTTGCATGAGAGACCAATCTCCTTGTCTCTCTTCTCTCTCCTCCAACAGAGCACAAATATATTATTTAATACATATCTTATAACCAACCGATATCACCTTACTATACTTGCTCTAAACCGTGGAGCACCACATTTGTCGATTCCCAGATTTGGAAATTCATGGAGCAGCGCTTATTTATGGGATGTTGCCACCGCCTAGTGAAAAAGAACTTGTTCGCTGCCTCCCCTATACGCATCGTCCCACGATCTTATACAGAAGACACACCCAGCCGGTCACTTCCCTGGAGACCGCCATCGCTCGTTACCTAGCCGCCGACCAAGCTCTCCCGTGCCGTGGACGGACCCCTCACTCCCGGCGACCACGCAGTCTACTCGTCGCCCATCAACTCCAGACCCTTCCGACCCCGCCGTTCCCCTTGTCGCCCATCAACTCCAGACGCCTCAGACCCTTCCGTTCCCCACCTCAAGCCGCTGCTGCTGCCCGCATCTCCGCGAAAACACCACAGCTTCCCTGCCTCCGTCCCGAGCTCCGCATGTCGTGTTGGGGATATACTTTCCGGGTATACCCGTTGTGACTCGCTGACCAGGGTGGCCCACTTCAGGTTAGAGCTTTGCTTCATGGATGACCCAGTCAGGGAGAGAAGATGGAAGCTAATCCGGCTACAGGAAGGACCAGAAGGCTTATCGACTTAGGCCTGTATAGTTACTTGGAGCACAAGATGTACTGTATAACCGACTCTGTATCATAGTCGGATAGGTCTCTCCTGTAAACCCTAGGCTGGATATCTATATAAGTCGTCCTAGGGACCAGCCTTAAGGGCACCTATAACTTACAACCTCAACTCAAACAAGCAAAACCTCTCTTGTAATCTATATACCGGCTCTGCCGTATTACTGGATTGCTAGCCGGAGTAGGATCCCTCCACCGTAGGCGGATTCAAACCTAGGTAAGCTTGTGTGCTCACCGTCACGAAACACCGTATGTCTCACACCCCCTCTTTCCGCACGCCCTGAAGAGCCCCTCATGGCATACTTGTCTTCAATCCGATGATAGCTGGCGTACACCATGGGGCAAGTGAGCTTCGATGTTCCGAGCGGTATCTGCGTGAATCAGAATTGGCGAGACAATCGACGCCGATCATGTCCTCTACATCAGCGACGTCCCTCTTGTCCTTCTCGACGAGACCTAGATTCTAGCTAGGGAGGTCGTGACTAGCTACATAATCATGTCTTTTAGCGAGATAGATGTTTACCTCGGTTTCGCTAAACCTGCCCAACCCACCCTACCAATGATGATAGAAGCAGAAGAAACTTCTGGATCCATGTAACACCCTGGCCTCTCCGGACCAGCGGCTATCACTCCTGGTAGCTCAATAGGATCTCTAGACTACCCCCACATACCAACACTATTCTTTTTTTTGCACTTTGTCCTCACTCGTGTGCACCCGGTACGCACTTCCTGGTCAGTCACCCATCCTATAATTGCTCTAGGCCAAGCATGCTTAACCTTAGAGTTATTTTTTTGAATGAGCTTCCGAAAAAGAAGTTACAACTTGTTGGTATGGGTATACTATTAATCCTATTAATCCATGCTCTAGGATCTCACAATCCACTTTGTCTGCGGAGGCGGTAGAGTTTTGGCTCTCAAAAAACCCTAATTACACCCAGTCCGCACCTGATGCGGAGATAGTGGAGAAAGTCGAACCTAAAGCAGATCTCCCCAAGGAGGTCGGACCTGAAGTAGATCGCCCCAAGGAGGTTGAATCTGTCACATCCCAAATTTTCCTAATTTCGGAATGTGAAATAGATAAAATAAGTTTGGTTGATTGTTGACTTTGTTGAAAATTCTTAAGGAAAAGAAACCTTTTTGAATTGGAAAAAAATAACTTTGTTATGACCTAAGTAGCCATATAGGCAAAAAGGCATGGATTGAGTTTTATTTTTACTATTTTTGTGAATGTTTGCAAAAATAAAAATTATGAAGCATTCATTAGCATTGCATTGCACCTATGCAAAGTTCACAAAAGTTGAATCCAGGCCATAGTTTTAAAATATGATAGTTGAATTGCCCAAATATTCGTATAAGGAATATATAGGGATTTATGAAGCCACCATTTTAAACTTGTGGATATGTTACAAAGATGATCCTATAATAATCTACTGAATTTTATAAAAATTTAGAGACAAGCTCATGTCATTTGGAGTTCATATGCAAAAGATATGAAGAAAATACCAAAAAATAAAAAAATAGAAAAATAGAAAGGAAAAAAAGTAAATGGGTCGACCCATCTAGCCGGCCGACCGGAGCAGCCATGCACGCTGGGATGCCATCGATCCCACCTCCGCTTTAAAAATCGTGCGAAAACTCGTTTTTTCTAAACATATGTCAATAAACTCTCATATATTTTAATCTATAACTCTAAACTGACTTCCATTTGTTTCTTCTTGTTTCCTACTTCAAGATCTATTTTTCCAACATCCTAAACATCTATATAATCTTGGAGCCAGAGCTATATCACTTTCGCTTCTCGAAATCCGAATCTACAACTTCCCGAATCATATTTTGCTTCTAAAACCATCTAAACTTTATCGTATGCCTTTGGATCCAATACGAAAGTTGTAGATCGTGTCGAAATATTTCAGTCCCGACAAACCTAATCTCTTTTCATCCACCACAGCCGGAGAATTTCGCAATGCAATATTTCAGATCTAGCGGCATAAATCCAAGATGTAATTGCGCTCGTTTCTTCCAATCCAAGGTCCATTGATGAAAAGGTAGATCTAATGATTCTCCACAACTTTGATGTTGGAAGTTTTTTGATTTGATCTACGGATTTGTCTTTCTAACTGAGATCTATTTCTTATCTATTACGAGGCAAAATTGAGCTGATCTAGAGCCAACTTCTCTCCTAGCCACCGGATCCTATCGCAATGGTCGAGATCCAATCGTCCCGGTCAGGTGCCTCGTCACCGCAACATTGTTGCCAGGTCAGCATCTAGTCTCGGTCAGTATGCAAATTCAACCTGCCCAGTCAGTGGAATATTCCCGTTCAAATTTAAAATTACAAATTATATATTTAAATTGTAAAATCCATAAGAAATTCATACTATATCCAAAAATTGCATATAATATATCAAATTGAAGATAATTTGGTGGAGATTAATAGTAGTTGATTATATCTAACTTTTGCGTAACAGATTACGGTTAATTAATTAAATAGTTTTAATAGCCTTTTGGAGTAATAAATTCATAATAAATTATTTATAGATCTGAAAAATATAAATAATATGTCTCTGGATTCACAATTCTGTGTAGATTCTAGATCTCTCATTAGATCTATTTTTGGTCTTCGTAAACTATTTATATGATTTAAACTCTATTAAGTAGTAATTAAATCATAGAAAAAGATCTACAACTCCGTTTAGGGTGAATCCAATTGCTACTGGTTTTTATTAATGTCCTGTATCTAGTACACTACAGATCTAAATTTAATTCTACATTAGCACAGAATTTGCAACAGAACTATTAAAACCACTTTATTAGCGATCATGAATTAATAATAAATACCCTAAAGCATTAAATGATCTCATGCATGCATCATGTATTTTAATATTATTTAGAGAACTAACTACAACCACTATGACATATTAAATCGTCATGCATGCATTTGATCATCATTGTTTTGTTGTGTTGTGCATAAATGCATTGTTTTGAATGGTGTGTTGTTGTGCTTTGCTTCAAACGTTAGATTGCGAGGAGTGCAACTACTAAAATTCCAACTACTATGATTGCAAGTATTGTGATCGTGACGAGTGTAACCATTATAATTGTGAGTATTATCTAAATGACTACATCAACAAATGGCAAGTGTCACTATCATAATGTCCTATATTTTCCTATGTGTGTAGTTTTCTTTTCGGTAGAGATGTATGTGTAGGTTTATTATTTTCTGGGTGATACTATGATATGCTATGAAGTCCTAATAGCTACATTTTATACCATAGGATCTCCTTTTTCCATCGTAGTGTAGTTGCTTAGCTATGATATACTAGAAATCGTGGTTGGGGAGTTACATGATATATGATGAGTTGTGTTGTGTTGAAATGTATCATTTTGTTGATAAAATAACTCAACTTAATCAAACACCCGGATAAGGTATCTGGACACCATGAAAGGGTGGCAATCATAGGGGTTTCCTATATGTGCTCACTACAGCAGAAAGTACCCCGGGCTTAAAGAGATTGGACAAGTTTGTTGTTTAGTAGCTTCTAGTACAGCCACATGTCATACGGGCTCTGCCTTGACTAAGTAAGTTATGGAATCTTGACCCGTTGTGATCAGCAGGTAGCTTATGTAGGATGGTATGGTCCGAGGTGTGGCTTGAGGTTCTGTTTCCTAAAGGTCTCGGCTTGATATTTTGATCGAGTCATGTGGGTAAAGTGTACAAACCTCTCGAGAGTGTCAAACTAAGTACTTAGTTGTGTCCCCTAATATGTACAATTATGAGCAATTAGCCCTAGAACTGATCTTATCATTCCAATTTTATAATAAAACTTGATGGGTGAACAATGGGTCTAAGGGCATACGGAGCTAGACCACCGTGTATCCAGAGCCGGGGGTCTCGTGAGATCAGTGCATCAGGGTTATGCTAGTGTGTCCTTAGAGTGCAATGGGTTTAGGAGCATACAGAGATAGACCATTGTGTATCTAGATCCAGGGGTTTCGTGCAATCAGTGCATTAGGGTTATGCTAGTGTGTACTTAGAAAAGTGTTATCAAGAATAAAACTATTTGGAAAGTAGGATAAAACTATATTGCTTTTATGCAAATGAGACTGAGATCTACCAGCCAAATAATCATGCAGGTGTTGGGTATTTATTCAGTGTCCACCAAACTAGTGACATCTTGCTAATACAATTTAAATGTATTGACCATTCTTAGCTGCAATGTTTCATGTTGCAGGTTATTTCATTCTGAGAGATCCTTCATAGGTCACAAGACTCCACTCAACAATTGTTCACTCGTGGCACATTTGAATGATGAAGATATACCGTGTATACGTTTTCCGCTACGTACTTAAATAAATAATGTAAATCTATACCTAATAATAAAAAGACTAAGATTTTTCTCTTCGTCCCGCTTTACGCTTTGGTCCGTTCGTCTAGGCGTTTCCTGGGCCGTGATTGTTGGTTTTGCTACGTACATCGATCGACTGTCGTACGTCATCGACTTGGAGTCGTGTCGGTACGGTACCCTCTCTCTGTCCCTTTTTTTCCTTCGTTTCTCTCTCTATCCCGGTCTCTAACTAGACTCCAACACCCTCACGCGTGTACATAGGCCAAGGCCCAACATCAGAAGCACCGATGGCTATCACCAGTCGATGGTTGTTTCTCTTTTGTCGAAGATCAAGAGTGTGTCGGACAGAAATCCATCAAAACAAACATTGCCTTCTATTTGTTCTTTAAATGTTGGAGCGACAAGAGCCTGAGTCGTTCTCTTCTTGCCTTCTATTTGTCTTAACTATTGGAGTGATTGGTTTCTTGTAACAAGTCGACAATTTCAGAGCTAGCGATCCGACTAGATACGAAGCACAGTACCACGGGAGTCGACGAGACGAGGTCGTGGGCGGAGAGAGTGAGCGCTTCCAAATCACACACACGTGGCAGTGATGCGCTACACCGCTGCATTGGCCACGCTCCGCGACGTTCACGCCGCCATCGACAGTTTCTTCTGATCCTCTCATGCCTCGATGCGCTCGGCTCTGTCACGTCTGAGAGAAAAATTGCATATAACTACAGTAAGTGGGGCTAGGGCTTCAAAACCCTACGACTTTTGTGGATCGCTTAAAAAAATACAAATTTTGGGGCTGGAGACTACAAACTTAGTTAGCCAGTTTGATCGTAATTTCGTCAGGGATCTCACATTAGAAAACTACAACTTTAGGGCCAGAGACTACAAAAAAACTACGACTTTTGGGGCTCTCACGTCATGATCTGAGGTGGGCCCACCCTATCAGAATTACGATTAAACTAGCTAACTGTCCAATTACGCAAGTTCGTAGTTGTTTGTAATCTCTAGCCCCAAAGTTGGTAATTTTTTTAAGCGATTCCCAAAAGTCATAGTTTTCTGAAGTCTCCTAGCCGCAATTGTCGCAGTTTTCTGCAATTTACCTCGTGTCTGACAATGATCAGCCTATGACGGATGGCGGCGAGGCAGGTGGGCCGATGATAGGAGAGGTGGAGGACCGGTTTTCGGAGTACGCCCTATAGGGAACAAGCAATGGAAGCGGCATGTAGGCCGCTGTTCGAGGAGCATATGCGTGACACCTGACAGTCCACCTGAGGACTCCGAGTCACTGCCGGATGCTGCCATGGATTTTCTCCAATGCGTTTAGGCGATCTGTATCAATATGCTCCTAATTCTTGGTGAAGGCCGATCTGCGCGGGCGGGGCGAGCTGGTGGCCGACAGCGACTTTTATTGCTCTAGGTCCTGAGAGTTTCAGTAAGTCCATTCTTAGAGCATCCTAGCGGGGCAGAGCAAGTGGACAATAGCTATGCGTTTCAGCCTCCCGGACAAAATGGGCCAAAAGGTAGCGCCCAACGGGGCACCGCATATTGTCCGTACACTGCATTTCAGTCCGGACCGGCGCATAACCGGACCAAATTTGGGCCGATTTGCAGTGGAAGAGGACACAAATTATGTCTTCCCGTTCGTCCTGGTCCACGTGTTTGTGACACTATTTTTTTCCGGACAACCGTTCTCTCTTTCCCCTCCCTCTCCCTCGTCACCGGGTGCCGCCTCCTAATCGTGCCGCCCTGCCGAGCCGCCCGCCGCTGGGCCGAATAGCTCCTTGATCTCCCAGCGGCGCGACGCATGGGGCTCATCCGTGTACGACCAGAAGAAGTCTGTCGCCATCATCCCTTCCTCCTTCTGAAGATTTCGACAATAGCGGTTGGTCCTTTGTGGAAAAGACGGGGACGATAGGAAGGTTCCGCCCGCCTCCTCCTCTCCTCGTCGTGCCGCCCGCCTCCTCCTCGCCGAGCCGCTCGCCACGCCGCCCGCCTCCACCTCGCCGTGCTACTCGCCTCACCGTAGAAGATGGTCAGCAGTGCCAGCTCCTGCGCCTGGGCCATCACGGCCCCACCTCCTTCTCGTCTCGCTGAGCCGCCTACTGCTCCTCATGTGCGACGTGGTGGCAACCGACGCGCACGGGGCGGCCAGCGACATCTACTGCTCAGGGCCAGCGCAAAAATGGGTATACACCGTTGGGGACAACACGCCCGAACACCACATATGGACATATTTGGACACGAACGGTGTCCTAAATGCGGTGCCCCGCTGAGGATGCTCTTATATTACTCAATGTGCTGATGGAATTATTTGATCCCGGGGAACATAAAGATGCCAACAATTATACCTAACAAAAAGATAGTTATTTGCAAAAGGAAAAGAATGAGGAAGAAGGTTGAACTTGCCGAAAATGAATAGGAAAGCTGGGCTGGGTCAACCGACCTACACGACCGTTTTGTTGGGTTAGGCCAAACAGAGGACAGGTTAAAATGCTTCCCTCTTTTTTTTTCCGGGTTCAAAGTTATTAAGGTACTTCTATGTTGTTTGGAGATTCAGACCTCACGCTACTTCTGGATATTTTCATATGTGCATAAAATATCTCCAAAAGTTCCTTAGTAAATCTTTTCATCTTCAAAATTCAAGTACAATTTTGGATTTAGTGAAATTTAAATTTCAAATAGATATTTGTTTCACACGGTTTTGACCAAAACATTCACATAAAGCCGCAATAAAATGGCTTATTTTTTAGGGGTGTTGGGTTTTTGATTCCGGTTATTTGGTTAAGTGTTCAAGATTTTTTTCTTCTCCCGGTGCAATGCACGGACACGTGTGCTAGTTCTTGATCATAATCGTTGTATTTATGATCCACGGTTATATTTGGTATCATTTTATACTGTGTGTACTAGTGAACAGATCTAGGGATTAGCACTATACACAGGAACTCAGCCTTATCAGGCGAGGGTGCTATAGAATCTCAGGAGGATCTCTGCAAGGAGGCCGAATCTCAGGAAGAACAAAGAAGCAACAACTCTAGATCTGGCTCTACCGATACTGGAGTTGGAAAATCACTTCTGAGGAACACGTTGAAGTGGATGATGCTACGTGGAAATGCCAGTATGGAAGAAATCCTCAAAACCATAAAAAGATTTGAGGAACCTAAGGAAGACAACCGCAACTACCTTAGAGCACATGAATCTCATTTCGTCAGCTATGTCGGCTCTGGATCCGGCACCGCTGATGCTGGAGACGACAACGACTCGGTGCTGCACACAATTGGAACTAGCGGTGAAACACTGGATTCCCTAGGGGATTCAGTGACATCGGCAGATCTCTGTGTGTATGAAGAAGAATTCAGAGAAGAAATCACCTCCAAGGCCGCGCACAAAGGAAAAGAGCCGGATCCAAGCCCCTACAATAGTATGGATGAAAGATACCACGAGAACTTTCCCGACTCGCGCAATGACATGGATGTCGGAGAAAATCCCAACCTCCAGATGTCCGAAAGTACTGATCAAAGTTTGACTCTAGGAAACGGACCCAAAGCCATCTTTTCCACAGGGACCTTGAAGGCCAACAAGGCGAAGAAGAAGAACAAAACCCTAGCTAAGGATCTTCCTGCGAAGGAGAAAAATGTTGAGTAATAAGAAGAAGACTCATACGGCACTCTGATTCCCTCAGAAACAAAGAAATCTCCGATGGATGGACACATGGTTACACCAGGTGCACGGGAAATCCTCAGAGAATTACTAACAACACCAATCCCAACTGCTGCAGACCTAAAACTAGGAAGAGTTGGAGGATAGGGCCATAGCCCTAGAGGCATACCGGCAGCAGCTCTTAGATCAAGCCACTAACCTCGTCGAGGAGAAGCAGCGCATTGCAGAAGCAGGGGAGTTCAACTCCCTGCAACACTAGAAGACCCGGAACGGCTCTATACTGGCCAATAAAAATCCGGAGGCTCACAGAACCCTTTTTGAAGGGAAGAAAGAAGACATAGCCATGGGACAGCCTCAGATCGACAGCAAGGGAGACTAGGTGTACAACACGCCAATCGAAAATACTGCTGCAGCCCGAGAGATCCTAGCGAACAATCCAAACCTAGACCAGGTCTGGTTGGGTGTAAAGCTACTCACCAAGGGCCCGGAGCAACAAAAGGTTGCCATGTCTGGCAGCAGAAATTTGGTCCCCAAATCTGACCAATGCTGCACAGACGCTTATGGATAGCAACATGTAAGGCTCCGACGGGAACCGGATCGGTACTATCACTCCGACCATCGGGATGACACCTATTCAAGAGCCGACTCTTTTGGACACCGACAAAGAACAACATGCAACTGGAGCAACATTGCCCCAGCTGCAGATCATGACTCCATGGTAACTCTGGTTCCACAACAACCTCCTCGATGGTAGTCAAACAACCGCATGGAAGAAGATGAAGAAAAGTGTCGGGAGAAAGATCGGTAGCGGATGCCACCTCCTAGACACACAAGCCGTCTAGCTGAACCTTGCCACAACGATGATAAATCGGATGAAGGAATGACAAAAACTGCGCTGAGTCAAGCCGGCACGGTGGCTGTCATCATGAAGACCCTCCCCGGAACCAGAACAATGACACCTGGGACGGAGGCCGGCGCTCAGCGGGAAACAATCCACCAGCACCACCTTCTCCGCAAAGCAAACATGATAAAAGCTCACACGAGAGTTAAGGAGGGCGACGGGGTGGAGGCGGTGGTAGGAGAAGCAGAAGTCCGGCGCCAAGGCACCACAGCCACAATGAACAACCAAGACGACGCTCCCTGTCACCAAGTGATGCGAGACACCGAATAAATTCCAACATAGAAGCGCGGAGCTACGAGTCAGACAACATATACATTGGTCCTAAATGCTTTGGGCCATGTGTCCGACAAACAAACTTTTAGAAAGGATTTTCTATCTCAAGGCACATTCAACCCTATGACGGCGTGACTTGGCCACACACCTGGTTCCAGGATTTCTTCCAGGCCTGCTACATCGCCAAAGGAGGAAATAGCCTAGGAATGGCTTGGTATATCCCACTCATGCTTCGGAAGATGGCTCGATCATGCCTCAACTAAATTTCAGGGAACACCATCCACAATTGGTATGATATGCAAAGTGTGTTCTTCCAGAATTTCGAAGGCACATACGGAGGCCCTGCATGGTCGGATATCTACAGCGTTGAACCCAGAAAGTCAGAGAAACTTGATGGAACTACCTCGTATGATGGATCGGCACCAAGAACTCCTGTGAGAAAGTAAACGACCAAACCACGATTGAAGCTTTCATTGTGGGACTCCCAATTGGTTCACTACATCATCGCTTGAAGGGCGACAAAGTTACCGACTTAGGGGAAATGATAGAGACGATAAGCAAATATGCTGATGTCGACGATGATTCAGAGGGACTACTGAACATTTTGGTTGTGCCACAATCGGCTAAGTAGTCGAACAGCAGCAACAGACCTAGAAGCGCAAGAACACCTTGGAAACTAATATTTTCAATGCAACTTTGGGTCTAGAGAATAAGGAGGGCGCAGATGCGGCTGTGGACGTGGTCGTGGAACTTCAAGAGTCCAAGGTAGAGGATACCAGGAACCTAGCAAAACCTATTCTTGGGCAAACATTGCCAATAACGCGTGTGTGCATCACTTAGATACCAAAGGGGGCTCTTCCCACACAAATGTAGAGTGTCGTTTCAACGATGATATAAAAAGGACAAAACAGTTGGCTACAGGGCCAAGCGACGAAAGGGGAAGAAGAATTCTAACAAGGAAAAAGAGACCAAGGAAGATTCCGACATGGAGGAGGCTGAGGCATCAAACCCCAAGTCAGATGGAAAGAAGACTTTCCCAACCAAGAAAGACACTTATGTCTACTTCCTCGGATCTCAGCCAATTAAGGATAAAAAGGCAGTGATGCACGAGCTCAATGCAACTATTCTGGCTGTCCCCCAATATCTAGATTGGTCGGAAGTGACAATTACCTTTGACCAAAGTGACCATCCGCTTAAACCACATAGGCGAGTAAAGTACGCTCTAGTCGCCAATCCACTAATCGACGACTATGGGTTCTCCAAAACTCTCATGGACGGTGGCAGTAGTATCAACATCCTCTATGTTGAAACGCTACACCACATGAAGATATCGGAAACACAACTGAATCATAGCACTATGGTTTTCCATGGAGTTATCCCTACAAGAAGCAAATTCTCTGGGAGAAATCACTTTGGATGTTACCTTTGGAACACCAAGCAACTACCAGACAAAACCACTGTCTTTCGAAGCGGTGCTATTCAAGAGTGCATACCATGCTATCTTTAGACGTCCGACCTACTGGGCTTTCATTGCTCGCCCTTGTTACATCTATAACATGTTGAAAATTCCAGGTCCCAAAGGCATAATCACAATCCAGGGTAACCCGAAGAAAAAACGAGAATGGGAGGACGGAGCTAGCACCTTCTCTAAAGCCGTACTGCATGCTGAGGAGTACCAGGAGATCAAGAAAAACATGGACCCGTTAGAGATGCCCGCAATAAATAAGGAGGTGCTGAAGCCGAATCCAGAGTTCGAGGCATCGGAAGTGACGAAGACAATGTCGTTGAAGGATGATGACCCCTCCAAGGTGACACAATTAAGCATACTGTGGTGACCCAACATAACACTGCATGTTGTAGTGTACTATAGTCGTTGACATAACACTCACGGAACACCATTCCGCAAATATTACATCCCTCGGAGTGGTACAACAAAAGCATTGCGGGTCCAAATTACAAACATACACATTATTATTACAATACCAAAAGATCGAGATCTTTGGATGGTTCAAACTTACAAACCATACAATAATATAAAAAGTTCAACGGAAGAATGAAAGACTCAACGAATAAGAAACACATGAGCTCAACAACTTATTCTATAGGGTTCATGCTGCTCGGCTCAACCTAGATATCTAAGTTACGGCATGACAGCTACTACGTCTTGTTGTCTTTAGCTCCAATGTGTATCCCGTAGTCCACCCTTTCGACTCCACCGGACAGGTCAGGCTGTTCGTAGTAGATGTCATTCTGGATTTCTGTAGCATACGCCTGGTTATCCTTCGGCTCCTTAGAGTCTAGCAAGGGTTTCAAAGGAAAGGGTGAGTAACATCATTACCCAACAAGTTCATTATATGCACGGTGGGAAGTTTGATGCTCTAACTACCACATCAGACAATAAGTCTTTGGCACTATGCAGTTTTTGTAAACGTTTCTTCAAAGATTGATTTTATTATCAAAAGCTATGCCCATCAGCCTTCACAGGTTGACCAGAACTTTGTAGAGTTCCTTTCTTGCCGTGTTCGTAGCTCCTTCACAGAATAGGGAGTAACATGTCACAGTTCTTACACTCGGTTGAGGTGCGTTGCTTTACCCATAAGAGACCAAATCCTTGTTGCACAACCGGGCATACTTTCCCATCCACAATTCCTTGATGTGGGGCCTAGTAGATGATCCAAGCCAATCACTGCCCTTCTCCGTGACCCCACATGAAGACACGACCCTCCAAGCAGAACGACCTCTGTTAATCCGTATGCGGATATAACTACGGTTGAATACATTAAGGACTCTAGTGAGTAGATAGTATCCTGGTCGCCCCAACGAGTTGGTGGACCTACCAAGGATCATCTCTCTAGATAGTCTAGATACCAAGATCGCGGGGAACTGAGGGGTCCCACCCATATGCTGGGCCTCGAAAGGTACATCAGCGCCACGATATGGTCATCCATCCATGCGAAAGGAAGAAGATCCAGCTGACTTCTCTGTCCCATTCTAGATCTTATGGTTAACGTGTAATATACGATGCTAGAATAACTAACATCATGGGTTATTAAGTCATAATTGTTCTGCAATTGGAATCTTAGATTCCATTGTCATTCATAGTATTTATCACCACTTAGGATGATAATAGCATTTCATTTTTTTGGGAAAATACTTATTTTTAGTCTCTTTTAGAACATAGGAGATAACACACAATTTACAAATACTTTCATAAAGACTCTCAAAGGATATGAGCAAGTGATGAACTTGCCTTGTGACTGCATGGTAGTGAAGTCAGATGCTTCCACCTGACCTTGAGATATTGTTTCTACAAAACAAAAGTATTGACCGGTAAGGATAATATTTAAAGAAGCAATATGCAATGCATAGTAATGTCATGTAATGATTTATTATTTTTCTTCTTTGCGTTTTTTACCCACCTTATAAAGGCTTTATATTTCTTTTAATTAATAAAAAGAATGTAATAACGTAAGACTCTTAAATTCACATAATTCTTGTATCTAGTATTTTTGTGACAACTAATATTATTCTAAGAGTTTAAAATGAATTTATTTAATTTTTAACTCTTTCAAATATTTTCTAAAATTCCAATAAGGAATGAAGACTTTATTTTTAACACACTTGATTTACTTTCCAAAAATACAAACTAGTAATTTCTATAATAGTATATCCATTTAGGATCTTAAAAGTGAATTTTATTCAATTTTAAGTATTTTATTTATTTTTATAAAATTCCAAAAGTAATAAATATGGTAATAATAATAAAACTAAATTTAATTACCTAAAGTTACTATCTATTATTTTTATTGGGTAGAGGATAATTTTGTGAGTTCATAGATATATTATTTATATTTTTAGGGTTTTTATTTATTTTCCTAGGGCTTATTTTATTTCAGGGGTCTATTTGTAAATATTTATTTTAAAACAAATCTTTTAGAATATGGGCCCAGGCCACTGGGCTGGCCTAGCCCAACCAGACCCGGCCCACCTAGGCTGGTCAAAGACCACCTGGGTTGTACTGGGCTGCCCACTGGCCCAGTCCCCACGCATTCACTCTCTCTCTCTCTCTCTCTCTCTCTCTCTCTCTCTCTCTCTCTCTCTCTCGCGTGCGCGCGCGCGATTCCCCTTGCTCACTCGATGCCGCCGCCCCCGCGGGCGATTCCAGCCAAGTCCGGCCATCCTAGCCGCAGCCGCTGCACACTGCTGTCCAGGCCGATTAGATGCTAGTGCCCCCTACTGGCTGCGCTAACTCCTGCCCGTGGCTAGGGTTAGGGTTTAGGTCGGCCGCTCTGGTGCTCCTTCGACGATGTTGTGGTGCTATTCTTCTTCCTCCCCTACGGCTATGTCTGACATGCTGTTGGCGTGGGTTGCAGCGCCCCTCCGGGGTGCTCCCCGTGTCGCTGCTCCCTCTACCGTCGGCCTCCTCTATGCTTCCTCTTCAATCTTCTTACCAGGACCTAGAGTAAGTTTCCCTTTCTCCTCTATGTGCTCTACCTTCCATGACATGCGTGCTTGTTGTGGTTTCCCCCTTTAGGATTCATCTCTGAATTCTAGGGTTCATTACCTCGAAGTGATGCTTATTTGGGTTTCTAGGGTTAAACTGCCTATGTTAAACTCCTAGATGTTGGCCTATTAGTGGTACATGTTATACTCTCTGTTGAGAATGATCTGCTACTCTGCCTCGATTAGTTAGCACTATGCTGATCATGTTGGTGTTACCCTGTTCTCTGTTAGAGAACACTTGGTTGAGTATGATAAAGTTAGTGCGGCTAACTATGTGGTTGTGATTGTGAGCTCACTCCTATTGAGTGATGGTGCTTTACTGTTGGCTGATGT
Source organism: Avena eriantha (assembly GCA_910589775.1). Taxonomy (NCBI): domain Eukaryota; kingdom Viridiplantae; phylum Streptophyta; class Magnoliopsida; order Poales; family Poaceae; genus Avena; species Avena eriantha. The sequence goes on along the minus strand of OU342743.1, from coordinate 249,998,259 downwards.
TGCTTAGTCTGATGCTTTTAGTGTAATACTTTTATGATCAAAGGCTCTGCCTTGTGGTAGATGTTGAAATACTATTATTAATAGTTGATTCATCAATCATTTAGGAAAATGATTAAATATTTTAAAGGGTGATGCTTAGGCTTGTTCTCAAGGAAATGTAAATTTGTTGTTACAGAGGTGCTACCCAGTTGGGGATGTGCCCTGTACCAGCAGTGGTGATATGTATTGATCTAGTTAAAACTGGATCATAGGGTCAGGGATATTATTCTGAGACCCTCCACAAGTAAAAACATTGATGCCTCATTACTCATGTGTTTATCATGCCTTTGCATTATCAGATCCATATATGTGATCATGATGAATATGCTATGAAAAAATATTTGATTAGGAAGTGTTGGGATATACCCTGGTAGCCTTGTGATGGTTGCTGCTGTCTACTCCTTTGTCCTTGGCTTGCTCCTCCTGGTGCTCCAGCTCCTTTGTAGCCTTGCTGTCCACCTTCCACCCCTCCTCAGGTCACCATCCTTGCTGGTGATTTCCTGGGTTTGTTGTGATGGAAGGTGGCTGATCTGGTGGTGGTTTGCAAGAACTTGTGGTGTTCTTGGAGATGATGGTGCTAAGCTGTGTTTGAGCTTGGTCAAATGAGTAGCAAAGCTTTGCTTTGCACTCAGCTATTGTGATTTAAACTGTTGGCTTCTTCTCTGCTATCGACACCTCAATGCATGCATTTAGGTGTGTGAGCAGTTTCACTGTTTCTCTGACTGTGGATGAGATCAAGTGATTTTGACTTAAACTCCCTCCTCATTTTACTATTCCTTTTTCCTGGTGAAACTTGCCCCTTTCTGCCAATGAGGTTGTTCTGAGGCTAAAACTATGAAAAGAACAGATTCTACACTGGATGGTTTTGTCCCTTCTTTAGAAAGAATTAACTCAACGATGCTTGGAAAATAGTGCACTACACTATTAAAAACTGAGAGCAATCTAATACTAACCCCTCACTTTGTTTTATTCATTTTCTATCTTATTTGTAGGTACAAGATCAAGTGAAGAATAAGAATATTAGACTAGGTTTAGTTAGGACTAGTCTATTAGTTTTCCTTTGTAATCTTTTTCTTTCCTCTTTTGTAAGAACAATGTAATATGTGTTTATTATTAATAAAGCTTTTATTTCCTTCAATATTTCCTCTGTAAAGTACTTTCTTTGTATCCCTTTGTGTTTGTTTGTTATTTGTGGAATAAAGGAAAGAATAAAGAAATACTATTTAAGTTATACATTTGTACTATTGTCAATTTCCTTTATTGTTCTATAAATGTTTAATATTCAAACAATAATAATAACTAAATCTTTTTGGAAAATCAAATAAACATTATTACTTCTAATTCTTTAATATTATTTAAATTATTCAAATTTCAAATATGAATTCAAATTGTTCAGCCAAAATTTTCATATCTCCTAAGGATCATGTCAAAATTCATAACAAACACTCCTGAGAGATAAACCCTAACTCAAAGAAGTTCAAGAAACTCTGATCTCCCCAGGGTTTTGTTTGGTGACATTTTACCCCAAATTTACAGATGAATGTATGCAAATGCACAAATTTCTATTTCTACCCTACATTGGTTCCTAAATGCTAGGATGTTACAGTCTTCCCCACTTAAATTAAACTTTGTCCTGAAGTTTTACTAGTGTATACCTGAACAGCTCAGGATAAGCTTCTCGTAAAACATCCTCTTTCTCCCAGGTTGCTTCCCTCTCAGGATTATGTGCCCACTGTACTTTACAGTACTTAATAGCTCTATTCCTTAACCTTTTCCAATTCTCTTCCAAAATCTTGCATGGTCTCTCAACATAAGTCAGATCAACTTGCAATTCAATCTCTTGATGTATGATTGCATTATTAGGAACTTTAAGACACTTCCAGAGTTGTGATACATGGAAAACATTATGAACTTGAACCAGCCTTGTCAGTAATTCTAAAGCATATGCAGTGTTTCTGTTCTGGCTTAGTATCTTCAATGGTCCGATATATCTTGGACTTAGTTTCCCTTTTACTCTGAATCTCTTAACTCTCTTCATTGGACTAACCTTGAGATATATCATATCTCCCACTTCTAGATGCCATTCTCTTCAACTTTGATATGCATAACTCTTTTGATGACTTTGAGCTATCTTCAATTGATCTCTGATGGTATCGATAATGTCTTGCTTTTCCTTGATAGAATATAGTGAAAATTATTTGCTACTCTCTCGTTCATACCAACATATTGGCGATCTTCATTTTAGACCATAAAGTACCTCATATGGTGCTGCCTTCAGACTACTCTGAGAGTTGTTGTTGTATGAAAATTCTGCCAAAGGTAGATGATCTTCCCACGAACCTCCAAAATCTAAAGCGCATGCCCTCAGCATATCTTCTAAGATTTGGTTAGTTCTTTCTGTCCGACCTTTGGTCTCTGGATGGGAAGCTGTGCTGCAATCCAGTTTTGACCTAGGTGTTTCATGTAGTTGCTTCCAAAATGCTGAAGTAAACATAGACCCTCTATCAGATACTATATTTTTGGGTACTCCATGCTTACTCATGATCTCCTTGACATATACTTCTACTAACTTCTCAGCATTGTCCTTTTGATTCGCTGGAATAAAATGTGCACTCTTGGTAAATCTATCAACTATGACCCAGATCATATCCTTCCTCTTTGGAGTCATCGGTAATCAAGTAATGAAATCCATACCAATTTCCTCCCATTTCTACTCTAGAATTTCTAGTGGTTGTAGTGGTCTTGCTGGACTCTGATGTTCTGCCTTCACTCTCTGACATGTATGACATTCAGACACATACTTTAGAATGTCCCTTTTCATATTGTTCCACCAAAATAGCTCTTTAAGATCCATGTACATCTTTGTATTTCCTGGATGAATTCAATATGGTGTCTCATGTGCTTCTTGAAGTATTATCTCCCTAATCTCTAGTACATCTGGTACACAAAGACGATTTTGAAACAATAAAGATCCATAATATCCAAGGTGACACTACTAGGGAAAACCCTACCCGAGGCGCACCAAGAACCCTATCTGAGGCGCATATGGTATGCGCCTCTAGCGCCGCGCCTCTAGTATTTGTTATGCGAGGCGCATATCATATGCGCCTCTAGTAGTTGTTATGCGAGGCGCATATCACATGCGCCTCCTATACTTCATATACGCGAGGTGCATATCAGTATATGCGCCTCGCGTATATGAAGTATAGGAGGCGGATATGATATGTGCTTCGCATATGTTGTAGTATGCGCCTCTGATAGTACCCTATATGCGCCTCCTATACTTCCCATATGCGCCTCGGATATATTTTTGAAATTCCAGTTTTACAGCAATTTTGAAATTACAGTTTACAGGTAGTCAAATATACAATATAGTCCAGAATACAGTATAAACAACACAGAATTTTCCAGAAACTTGCAATTTGCCAAAGCATAATAGAACCAACATGAATACAAGTACATTACACATCAATCGTGACATACGATTTCATACATCAACAACTTCCAAGTTTTCACACAACACCAAGTGTTTGTGCAAGTTCACACCTCCGAGTACAAGTTCACAATCACATTACAACTCCGACGACGGAGCTCTATCTAGATGAAGTAGAGCACATAACCTACCATGAAGAGCAACAAGGTTGATCACGAGGAAGTTTCTCCTCTTCTTCCTCACGTGCCTCCTCCACTTCTTTTCCGCCACCTCTCTAGTCTTGTAGCCTTTGTAGCTGTTTGATACGTCCAAAACGTATCTACTTTCCCGAACACTTTTGCTATTGTTTCTCCTCTATACTTGTGTGATTTGGATACAACTAACGTGGACTGACGCTGTTTTCCACATAATTGCCTTGGTGTCTACTTTTTGTGTAGAAAACCAACTATCAGGAAAAATCCCGGAAAATATGCAGAAAATCATATTTCACCCGAAGACTCCAAGAGCCAGAATACAAGACGGAGAAGAGCCAGGGGGTGGCCACATCACCTGGTGGCGCGGGCTAGGCCAGGCCGCGCCAGGGGGTGGTGTGGGCCCCCCAGGCACCCCCTCGGTCTCCCTCTTCGCCTATAAGAAGCCTTCTGACCTAAAAACTCAAAGGGGGGTTGACGTTTTTCCAAAAGGAGTTCCACTCCGCCGCCACCACCAGATTCCACGAAATAGCACCAGAAACTCCGATTTGGCACCCTGTCGGGACGGGGAATTGGAGGAGATCATCGCCATCATCATCACCATCGCTTCTCCATCGACCATCCATGTTTCCCCCATCTATGAGTGAGTAATCCCCCGCTATAGGCTATGGGGATGGTAGGGATTGGATGAGATCATTCATGTAATGGCATCAGATTGTTAGGGCATGGTGCCTAGTATCTTTTATTAGTGCTTTATGACTCTATTGCGACTTGTTATGCTTAATTCTTGTCACTAGGGCCCGAGTGCCATGATTTCAGATCTGAACATGTTATTGATTCATTATGATAGTATTGTTTTTGGTCTTATCTACAAGTTGTATACACACGTTGTTGTGCGGAACCAATGGCCCCGAAGTGACAGAAATCGGGATAACCGGAGGGAATGGCTTTGATGTGAGGATCACATGTGTTTGATGACCCACAAGTATAGGGGGTGTATCGCAATATTTTTGATAAGTAAGAGTGTCGAACCCAACAAGGAGTAGAAGGTGCTGGCTAGTGGTATGGATCAGGAATTCTCTGCAAATACTTAGCAAACGGATTTTTAGGGTTTTTTGATAAAGTAAGTAAACAAAGTATGAGTAAATAAAAGACAGTAGGAATAAATGCAGCAAGTGGCCCAATCCTTTATGTAGCAAAGGACAAGCCGGTTGTATTACTTAAGATGACCAAACGTTCTCGAGGACACATGGGAAGACTGTCAAGTGCTTTCGATTCATATAGTTGATTAATCTTCTTTAGCTTGCTAAGTGTTGTGTGGATGAACCTGTGCTAATGTACCGCCCCATCCAAGACTAATACATACTTGTGATTATACCCCTTGCAAACATCCATAAGTATAAGAAAGTAATTAAGGTAGAAACCTAACCACAACTTTAAACTCTAAGACCCTTACGTCCCTTGTGCAATGGTTTCCTAACAGGGGTTCAGGTTTCTGTCACTTAGGCAACCCCTACGATTAGTATCCAAATACACAATGCATTCCCCTAGGCCCATATAGGTGAAGTGTCATGTAGTCGACGTTCACATGACACCACTAGAAGAAGTACACCACAACTTAAATAACAATCTGTTGAATCTTTCGCAACACAACTCCACTACTAACAACAAGACTTCTCCCATGTCCTCAAGAACAAAATGAACTACTCACAAGACATCATATGGATCATGATCAGAGATGGAATAATGATGTATAGCAATCTGAACATAAACAATAATTCAATGGTTCACTCAATAGCATCAACTACAAAGAGTAATCAACACCAGGAAAGTTTCCCCTATGAACTATGCAAGATTCAACACAATTGTTACAACAATATGGAGATGGTGATGAGGGTGCTGATGGTGATGATGGTGATGATGATGATGATCCCGATGAAGTCCAGCTTGATGGTGGTGTTGATGGCGACGATCTCCCCTCTCCGGGAAGGAATTTCCCCAGCAGAAATCTGTCTGCCGGAGAGATCTTTCTCTCTCGGTGTTTTCTGCCCCGTAGAGGCGACGGAATCTTTCTGTGGTCGCTCCCCGAGTCTTAGGGTTTCGGGAGGATGATATACGCTAGAGGGGAGAGGCTGGAGTGGGCTAGGGTGGCCACACCACCTCTAGGCGCGGCCTAGGGCTGCCCGCGTCAGGGGTGGTGTGGGCCCCTTGTGGCCCATCTCCACTCCTTCTTCTGGCTTCCTTAGTCTTCTGGAAAAATAGGATTTTCCATATATTTTCCCGGATTTTCTGATCTTCGCGAATTTTGCCTCCAAACAGCACCTTTTCCATCAGAATCCTGACTGCAGTGCTCCATGCTCCAAAAGTCATCAACCATGCAAAAATAGATGAAATAACACAAGTATCACCTCTCAATATGAAATATATCAATGAATAATAGTGAATTAAGACATAGAATAGTGATGCAAAATGGACGCATCAACTCCCCCCAAGCTTAGACTTCGCTTGTCCCCAAGCGAAACTGAGCTCAATAAACATGGCCTCAGGTTTATGGAGTGAAGAGTGGATAAAACAATACGGACAAGAAGCATCACATTCATCAAACACATAGATCATAATAGAAGACAACTCACTATTATATAACTCAACTTGTAATGAGTAAAGGAAACACAATAAAGATACATAAAGTGAATCATAATTGGTAATGGCAAACTTAGCTCTTGGTCCAAGAATAGTTCATAATTTGCTGGAGTTCACAAATAGCTGGTTTTCAATGATAGCTTTCAAAGTAGTAAACATCAAGATAAGAGCAATGTGCAAAGCAAGGAACATAAGAAACATGAGTGAATAAATCATCATATGAATGAATGAAACACAACAACTCAAAATACTTTCTGAGATAGAAGGGAGTAGGTTTACTGACTCAACTACAAAGCAAGAGAAAGGCCCTTCAAAGAGGGAAGCAGGGATTGCAAGTCTCATAAAGAGCTCCCAAAAATTATGATACTTAATAGCTTTCAGCTCTCATTGCCCCTATCGTAGGCATCTTTAGGTGATTAAGGTTAAAGTGACACAACTAAGAGGATATGCTTGACAAGTTATAAGTCGAAATCTCATGCCCCTTACTTATGAGTATCGATCCTCATGCTACTCAACTTCAGTCACGAGCAAGCTCTTGTCATTGTAAATACATGCGTATCATTGAGAACCGCCAACGGGGTACCCCTTGCACATGACACAGGAGCTATCCCATAATCAAAATGACAAGGCAAGCAGACAGTGAGCATCTCAGCGATCTTTTTATTTGCTATTTGCATAGGTTTTTATTGAGGATGCTTCATAGAATGCTCACTATAGTTATGCTGCAAGTTTCCACCATGATTAGGCATGGCTTAGGCTAGCGGCCCAGGCGTTTCTCTAACGCACATATAAACTCCATGATCTGACAAGTTCCACTTTTGTTTCACACCGTCGGGAGCCATAAGCAAAAGAACATGATATCAACTAGGTACAAGTACCAATGAAGTGTTGAAAGCGGTCCCCATGATACATGGTTCTGCTAACTTCAACTCATAAAGCGCAAGCATATACACAACAAAGAAGGACCCAATGGTTCAAGTTTATTAAATACAAGAAAGTAAAGTGTCCCATCAAGTTCATGAGAGCTTTAATCACTAATTTTCACATAACAAGTTTAATTTGGGAGGTAGATAAAACAAGAATTTACTTGGAATAGCGATAATGCTACTAGGTAGGTATGGTGGACACAAATGGCAAAGGTTTTGGTTTAAAGGAGGTGGATGCACGAGAAGAATACCCTCTCAGTACAGGTTTTTGGCTAGCAAGGCTGGGTAGCAAGTATAAGAGTTGAAGGAAACAAACAAACAAACATACAAGTGATAAAGACAAATATGCAATCTTCCTTGGAAGCACAAAAGATCTTAACTAGAGAATACTAGACTTATGAGCAAATCAAGAAAGAAAGATGATGAAATAATTTTTCTTTAAAGGTACTTTTATCTTTTTCATTCAACTCTCAAAAATAGTGTTTCTACTAACCGAGCCAGGTTTTCCAAAACCAACTAAATTAACTCAATGAGCCCAAAGTGATACCAATACTAACAACAAGATCAATCATATAACCACAAATTCAAAACTAATATAAGCTATGCAAAAGTGTGAATGATAGAACTTCTCATTAATATTCCATAACGGCAACTCACACCAAGGGATACATATCTAACGAGAGAGGGGACACTTCCATAATGTAAACCATACTACATAATAACTCCTCTATTCATGATATGACTCTACTAAAAGGCAAAAAGATAAAAAATAGTGATGTGATACCGCGACACTCCCCAAAGCTTGGAACAAACCAAGGGGATGCCAAACCTGATGACGAGTTACTCCTTCGGTGGTGGTGGTATCCTCTCGATGAGTTCTCTAATCAGCTTCCCCAAGTCCTCAATCTCGAAGATGAGATTACGAATCAGCTGTGAGTTTTGCTCAATGCGGCTCATGATCATGTCGTGTTGAGAATTCCAGCTCTTGCTATTTTCCCCACTCTTCCTCCTTGAAGTCTTCTTTTCCTACATGGCTAGAACGAGGCAAATCCAAATTGGAGGGTAATTTCCCCTTGGGCATATTCTGGTATTGATGCTCATGGATAAGGGTATGGAAAGGATTCTTGGTGAGTGGAGGAAGTGACCGTGGGCCAAACTATGATGAGGAGCTTTCCCCCCAGTCTGCATCCGTGTAGTCCTTCTAACCCTGGAAGGATTTGCCACCACTCCAATGCTTGCAATGGTAGTGCCGGTGTGCGGATGTTGGCCTTGCTCCTCTTCACCTTCACTCTTGATCTCCTTCTCCTTCCCGGGGTCTTAGAGGTCTTCCTCCATAGGTTCCTTCGCTTTATCCCTGACGGACACCATTGTGCTTCTAAGCCTTCAAAGAGTGTGTCCTGGCAGAAACAGATCGAAAGGAAAACACGACGAAAACACGATATACGAACCTCGGGGGATCCGGGGGGTTATATATTATGAAGTTTCATATCTAAAGGAAGGTACTGGGTGAAAACGGGTCGGAGGCGGAGTCCGGGGTGGACTCACCACCTGGTGGCGCAGCCAGGGGTGGGCCCGCGCCACAGGGTGGTGTGAGCCACCCTGGCTCTGTTTCCGTCCCTTTTTCGCTTCGTAACTTCCCTTATTGACTGAAAACTGCAAAAATATAGTTGGATTGTATTTTCGAGGAACTTTTCTTACCAGAACTGTTACCTATTTGAAAACAGACTATGCAGGTCTCTAAATTTGGTATCTAGTAGATTATTCCGGAGTCACCACTTGAATCATCAATATCTTCATCTTCATACACTTATTACTTGAGTCATAAAACCTTTCTTTTCCTTATTATACCATTATCTCCACTTCCTAGAAATTTCTTTCGCATAAAACATCACACAGTTCTCATCAGCAACATTAGTATAAGTGAAGTGATAAAACCTTTTGAGTCCAACTTCAACTGAAAACCATCAAAACATAAGCTACTGTAGCAATTCCTTCTGAAAACCCAAAAAGAATTCAAGAAGGAAGTCGAATAAAGAAGCAAATGCAAGATTGGCAAAATCTGTCAAAACAGACCAGCAGGTAAAGATCAATTTTTTCGAAAATCTTCTGTTGCTCAAATCAAAAAGTGCAAAACTAACGAAAGTTAAATAACAACCTGGGGCAGAATCACAAAAAATTACAGCTCAATCCTACACACATACATCTCTCACGAATTTTTACGGTGAAGCACAAAAATCTATTTTGGGACACCAACTTCCCCAAATCGTACTTCTCTCTCATTAGAGGTTGATCTTGACACAAAAACCAAACAAAACAGATAAGTAGCGGTTATTACCGAAGTAATAACTTCCAAGACTCAAAGAAACAAAAACAAACTAAAAGAAAAAACAAATTGGGTTGTCTCCCATAAAGCTCTTTCTTTATAGCCATTAAGATGGGCATGATAATTTTGAAGAAGCTCTCATAGGGATATGAATTGAAGTGAAAGAGAGCATTAAGAATCAAAAACACACACATATTTAAGTCTAACCCACTTACTATGCAAGGGAATTTTGTAAACAAACAAGTTATTGAAACCAGAGGCAACTTGCATAAGAAGGCAAAAGAAGCGCAATATAAAAACTTTCAGCATAAAACGGGGAAACTTGATATTGTTGAGATGCATAAGAACACTTTTCCCTCTCTCATAATAACTTTTAGTATCATGCATAAACTTAACAATATAGCTATCACAAGGACCATCATAGAAATGATCACTTATTCTAATAGAAAACACAGGAATACTAGCTCACATAACACTACTTTGTGAAACAATATTAGAGGTATCCTTACAAAGGATAGGGTGTCCCTCTTTTTCATACTTTTGACAAAGTCTTTCACATTTGCTATTATAGGTTCATCAACCATTTGTTTATCAGGTTCAATAGCTTTATTCATACTTTCATTAACCATACTAGCTATCATAGAATGTTCCTTTACCTTAACTGGGAAAGGCATTTTCTCAATGTAAGGTTTAGGTAAAACATGATTAGCAGTATAAACTTCAGTATTTCTTGCAGGAACACACTTAGCAATATCTTTATAAGGTTCATGATACTTATTCCACTTCTTTTTAGGCACTTCAATGTAGGAAGCAAAAGCCTTAAAATAAGAAGCAATAGCTTGAGAGTCTAGACCATAAGCATTTTTAATATTTTGAAAGTCATCAGTTCCCATAAAAGATTCAATGCATTCATAATCATAATTTATACCTGACTTTCTACCTTTGTCATTCTCCCAAGCTTCAGCATTGTCTTGAATACGGTCCAGAAGATCCCATTTAACTTCTTCTTCCATGCGAGTGAATGATCCAGCATAAGAAGCATCCAATAAATCCTTGTCATGTAAAGGGAGCCTTGCATAAAAGTTGTTGATAATAATATTGTTGGGGAGCTCATGAATGGGACATTTGAGCATTATTAAATTCAATCTCCCCCAAGCTTGAGCTGTACTCTCTCCATCAAGAGGCCAAAAGTTGTATATTTGATTCCGATCTTTATGAATCTCACTAGGAGGATAAAACTTTGAATAAAAGAGAGGTACTATTTCCTCCCATTCCAGAGCTTGACCATTCTTTAGCAGCTTATACCATTCCTCAGCTCTTCCTTTCAGTGATAATGAGACCAACTTCTTCTTAACTTGATCTGTAGTAATACCTGCACACTTGAACAACCCACATAATTCGTGTATAAAGAGTAAATGATCATCGGGATGGACAGTTCCATCCCCAACATAGTAGTTATCCATAACACGATCAATAATTCTTGTAGGTATTTTGAAAACATCATTCTCAGCAGGTGGTGGCTTATCTACTACCTTAGCAGCGGTAGTAGCATTACCAAATAAGAAAGTCAGCGAATTATCCATAACGAAAAATAAAGCAACTAGCAGAAGTAAACAATACTCACAGTAGAAGTTTCCTTTACCAGTTCCACTCTCCAATAGCGCTTCACTCCCCGGCAACGGCGCCAGAAAATAGTCTTGATGACCCACAAGTATAGGGGGTGTATCGCAGTATTTTCGATAAGTAAGAGTGTTGAACCCAACGAGGAGCAGAAGGTGCTGGCTAGTGGTATGGATCAGGAATTCTCTGCAAATACTTAGCAAACGGATTTTTAGGGGTTTTTGATAAAGCAAGTAAACAAATTACGAGTAAATAAAAGACAGTAGGAATAAATGCAGCAAGTGGCCCAATCCTTTATGTAGCAAAGGACAAGCCGGTTGTATTACTTAAGATGACCAAACGTTCTCGAGGACACATGGGAAGACTGTCAAGTGCTTTCGATTCATATAGTTGATTAATCTTCTTTAGCTTGCTAAGTGTTGTGTGGATGAACCTGTGCTAATGTACCGCCCCATCCAAGACTAATACATACTTGTGATTATACCCCTTGCAAACATCCATAAGTATAAGAAAGTAATTAAGGTAGAAACCTAACCACAACTTTAAACTCTAAGACCCTTACGTCCCTTGTGCAATGGTTTCCTAACAGGGGTTCAGGTTTCTGTCACTTAGGCAACCCCTACGATTAGTATCCAAATACACAATGCATTCCCCTAGGCCCATATAGGTGAAGTGTCATGTAGTCGACGTTCACATGACACCACTAGAAGAAGTACACCACAACTTAAATAACAATCTGTTGAATCTTTCGCAACACAACTCCACTACTAACAACAAGACTTCTCCCATGTCCTCAAGAACAAAATGAACTACTCACAAGACATCATATGGATCATGATCAGAGATGGAATAATGATGTATAGCAATCTGAACATAAACAATAATTCAATGGTTCACTCAATAGCATCAACTACAAAGAGTAATCAACACCAGGAAAGTTTCCCCTATGAACTATGCAAGATTCAACACAATTGTTACAACAATATGGAGATGGTGATGAGGGTGCTGATGGTGATGATGGTGATGATGATGATGATCCCGATGAAGTCCAGCTTGATGGTGGTGTTGATGGCGATGATCTCCCCTCTCCGGGAAGGAATTCCCCCGGTAGAAATCTGTCTGCCGGAGAGATCTTTCTCTCTCAGTGTTTTCCGCCCCGCAGATGCGGCATAATCTTTCTGTGGTCGCTCCTCGAGTCTTAGGGTTTCAGGAGGATGATATACGCCAGAGGGGAGAGGCTGGAGTGGGCCAGGGTGGCCACAGGCCTAGGGCTGCCCGTGCCAGGGGTGGTGTGGGCCCCATGTGGCCCATCTCCACTCCGTCTTCTGGCTTCCTTAGTCTTCTGGAAAAATAGGATTTTCCGTATATTTTCCTAGATTTTCTGATCTTCGCGAATTTTGCCTCCAAACAGCACCTTTTCCATCAAAATCCTAACTGTAGCAGTCCAGGCTCCAAAAGTCATCAACCATGCAAAAACAGATGAAATAACATAAGTATCACCTCTCAGTATGAAATATATCAGTGAATAATAGTGAATTAAGACATAGAATAGTGATGCAAAATGGACGCATCAGTGTTCAAGGAGTGTTAATGCTTTGCTCCGGTGCTCTATTAAAAGGAGTGCCTTAATTGCTAGTAGTTCCCTTGAGGCCCTGCTGCAAACGGGTTGGCAGGACAAAAGATGTTGTGCAAGTTCTCATTGCGAGCACGTATGACTATATATGGAACACATGCCTAGGATTATCTAGTACTTGGATGCTTTATCTTATTTATCTGCAATTGTCCTATGTTCTGATTACTATGTGAATTGTCTTGTCCATGCAACGCCCGTCCATCCATCCCTATGCCTACCGCACTCGAATCCTACTGTTTACTCTATTGTTACTACTATCTTTACTTTACTACTGTTGCTACTTTACTATTCCTACTACAAAACTGTTGCTACTGATAAACTACTGTGAGCAAGATTGTTTCCAGGTGCAACCGAATTGACAACTCAGTTGTTAAGGCTTATAAATATTCTTTGGCTCCCCTTGTGTCGAATCAATAAATTGGGTTTCACTTCCCTCGAAAATACTGCGATACACCCCCTATACTTGTGGGTCATCAAGACTATTTTCTGGCGCTGTTGCCTGGGAGCATAGCTTTATTTATCAAGTTCACTTGGATTCTCTGTTGTTCGCTGCTATCCATCCATCATGGGTAAGTCTCGTGATGGCAAGGTTCCTATTTTACCATCCACTACAAGAAGAGCTACGGTTCTAAACACCGTTATTGCTCTTGATTCACCATCTATTATAAGTAAGTTCGTTACACCACCACATACACATGCTACACACACTGCTACTACTGCTGAATCTGAAACTTCTGATGCTTATGATATTGCTGCTACTGTGCTTGATAAGAGTGGTTCATTAGGTCCTTTCCTAGATGCTACGATTGCTAGAACTATAGCTGGAAATACTGAAACTCCTAATGAAGACACTACCACACCTGTTAGTTCACCTGAGTCTAGTGAGAGTTATGACATTGAAGATGGTTATGTTGAGATGACCGATGAATTTATTAAAGAATGTAAAAACACCCATGATAGGAGCGCTGCTAAGAGTCTCCTTGAGAGGCATACTATTAGACCCAAATTGTCTCCTATTGCTAAGTTTGTTGCTTCTCCCATAAACATTGTAGATGAAGATTATGATTTCTCTCTCGATCTATCTTACATAGCTATTGTCGAGAAACAACCTTTTTGTGGGACTAAGAATGAAAGTGCGGTAGCACATATGAATGAACTTTATACCATGAGTGGCTTGTTTTCTGATGATATTAAGATGCGTACATACTTTGTTGCTAAGATTTTCCCTTTTTCACTGAAAGGAGAAGCTAAAACTTGGTTTAGTAATTTACCTCCTGGATCTATTGATAGCCCTGATTGCTTGATTAGTACTTCCTGCAGAAATATTTTCCTCCTAGTGCTAGCCATGCTATTTTGCAGGAACTTTTTGATTTTAAACAGGGAGAAAAAGAGGTATTGCCTGAATCTTGGGCAAGATTTTGTGCTTTGATTCATGCACAAGTTGGAAGTCCATTACCTAAGAATGAGCTTCTTGATATATTTTATAATGGACTAGCCGAGGAATCTAGGACATACCTAGATAGTTGTGCTGATTGTGTTTTCAGGAATAGGACTCCTAAGGAAGCTGAAGAATTAATGGCTAAAATAAGTAAGAATTATGAAGATTGGACTCCTCCTAAACAAGCTATACCTGAAGTAATTGTACCTGAGCCTACTATTCCGGTGCCTATTCCAATATCAAAGAAGAAGGGAGTTATTGAACTAAAATATGAAGTGATGAAGGAAGCTAAGAAATGTCTTAAGGAGAAGGGAATTAAAGTTGCAGATGTCAAGAATTTACCTCCTATAGAAGAATTATGTAAGCCTATTTCCTACTCATCCACTATTGAGGTACACTCTCTCCAACACTTTGATGAAGGTGATATCCCTTACTCTAAACCTCCTGATCGATGCTTAGAAGAATTCGATATCTTTATTGTTAAGCAAGATAACTTTAATAAAAGGGTGCAAAATCATCTAATGGAAAACACTTGAGCTATTGTTGAGTTGAAAGATATTGTGGAAAGAACCTCTAATGATGTTAAAATGATTGTTAAACACTTTCAAATGGTTCAAACTCAAATAGATCAACTCGTTAAAGTGAAAAACGACTTGCTAGTTAATGCTGCTAAAGAAAAACAAGCTTATGAAATTAGAACTAGAAGTGGTGCTGTTACCCAGGATCCTCTAAATCCTGAGGGGCATCCCAAAACAATTGAGCAGGATTCTCAACAAGCTGAAAATAGTGGTTCTACTCGTAAGAAAAGGAAAAAGAAGCATAAAATGGTTGTAGAACCCTCTGAACCTGCTATAGATCCTAATAGTATATCTATCTCTGATGCTGAAACTGAAAGTGGTAATGAAGAAAATGAAGCTCCTAATGAAGAGAAAGTTGAAGAAGAACCTGAAAACCACACTAAGAATACTAAATACACTAAAGAAGATTTTATTGCTAAGAAACATGGTAGTGAAAGAGAACCTTGGGTCCAAAAACCTATGCCTTTCCCTGATAAGAAACACAAGTCAAAGTAAGATGAACACTATAATAAGGTTTGTGAGTGGATGAAACCTTTATTCCTGCAAATTCCTTTGACTGATGCTATTAAATTGCCTCCTTACTCAAAGTATATGAAGGATATTGTCTCGAATAAAAGGAAGATCCCTAGTGAAGAAATTTCTACTTTACTTGCTAATTATTCCTTAAATGGTAAGGTTCCTAAGAAACTTGGAGACCCAAGGATTCCAACTATCCCTTGCTCTATTAAGAAAAGTTATGTTAGAACTACTTTGTGTGATTTGGGAGCTGGAGTTAGTGTTATGCCTTTCTCTCTCTATAAGAGGCTTCAACTAGAAAAATTAATACCAACTGATATATCTTTGCAAATGGGTGATAAATCTACCACTATTCCTGTTGGTATATGTGAGGATGTACCTGTTCAAGTGGCTCATAATTGCTTGATATTAACTGATTTTGTTGTGCTTGAAATGCCTGAAGATGATAATATGTCTATTGTTCCTGGGAGACCCTTTCTTAATACTGCAGGAGCTGTTATTCATTGTAATCAAGGAAAGGTGACTTTCAATGTTAATGACAAGGAACATACTGTCTATTTCCCCAAGAAGATTGAAAGGACTTATGGTTTGAATTCAATTGAACATGTTGAGATCATTTAAGTTGGAGAAATATATTGTCCCATACCAAGAGAAAAATTTGAAACTGTTATGATTGGGACCATGGCTATCAAGGTTGAGGTAACATAATCATTAGTGGAATACAAAGTTTTGTCTCATATGAAATTGTTTTGGTAACAAGACCTGATCAACCTTGTTAACAAAAGGATTTCATTGAACAAAACAATGTTTTCACTATGATTATTTCCGTTTACTTCTATTGCTATCCATTTTAGTTTTTGCTTTCATTTAGTTTTCTTTTTGTTGTTAGTTGCTTGAATGTTAGAGTGTCTTAGAACTTCTGTAGTTCTAGCTTTGTTTTGTCCTTGCATCATTTCCAAAAAAAATCTGTCTGTCAGAAAATCATTGTTCTATGCCTGAAAATGCCCCAAAATAAAGTGTCTCGAAAAATTCCAGAAAATTCATATTAAATTTTTACGTGAAAAAAGGGGCAGAGGAGTACCTGGGAGGTACTAGGGGGACCCACCAGGCAGGCACACTACCTGGTGGCGCAGCCTGCCCTGGGTGGCGCCATGCCTTGGTGTGGGCCACCCCTGGCACCCCACTAACTCTCTCACCTACCACTTTCTTCTCTCTCCCAAGTAAGCTCCAGTTCATTGCTCAAAATCGCGTTCTTGCTGTGCTTTCTCTCGATTTTGTCGATCTCCTTGCTCAGCCCATCTTTCTTGCTGAAATTTGGAGCATTTGTTCCCTGGTATGTGACTCCTCTCCTTGTCCAAGTAGATTTGTGTTTGCTGGATTATATCTTGAGTATTTTGCTGCTGTAGGTGACTGGTTATGAGGGCTTATAAGCTTGTTTGATGCTTAGAGATATAGTTTTGATGCATGTTTAGGCCTCTTAAAAGTCCCTATGAGTAGAATCCTTCATTATATTTACTTTGCAATCACTTGTTTAATAGGTGTTTAAATTTTAGAATAGAAGATGAGTGAGCACCACCTAAACCAATATGAACTATGGGTGCCTGAGATCATGAAGGTCCACCAGGAGGAGGAAGTTTTTCCCTCCATTTATCCATGTTCTGAGTTCATGAGAGTTGCAGGAATTCTCCAAGATTTCCACACTTTGGTTTCTAACGCAGGGGTAGAGCACTTTTTGGAAGATGAACCTTGTAAATTTGTGAAGCTAACTATGTCTGTGGTGCAGGATTTCCAATTTAGTCACTCTTTGCCTAACCCCATGGTTCATTACAAAATTTACAATATTGTTGTCGACCTTTCTCTTGATGATTTTTGTGCTGCTATTAAGGTACCTCAATGGGGATCATGTAGAAGGATTAAGGAGCGACCTGAACCACTCATGGATTTATACGCAGAAATTTGCCAAGGAAGAAGCTTCTCGAAGGAGAATGGAAAAATCCGTAACATTCATCTTCCCTCCATTCGTTACTTTGCCTACTTTGTTGCCAAGTGTGTTCTTGCTAGGAAAACTGCCAATAAGCTATCTTCTTATGATCTAGCATTTATCTCTACTGCTCTTAAACGAGATAGGTCTTACAACTTAGGTGCTTTGATAGCTTTCCGTCTTGCTGCTAACCGTGAGATAGGTGGAATTTTTGGAGGCCTAATTGCTTCTCATTTACTAACATTGCATGGTTTAGTGCCTCATCATCTAGACCTATAGTTCTCCATAGAAAGGCTTGATTTTAATTCCATGATACATCATAAATTTGTTTCCTCGTGGGCTAGTATGAGTGAGTTATCTTATGAAATAACCTTTCTCAAAGCTGGTTGGAGAAAGAGCAAGTCCGAACGTGTTGTTCTTTTGCCTGCACCAGTTTTGTTTAACCTTGATAACAGGGAAGGATGGTCCCTCACTAAGGAGGAACTTGACACGTACTTGGGAGAGCTCTCCCAATAGGAGTTGGACACTAGAAGGGAGGTCACGGATGATTCGATCTAGCCCTCGAATGAGGGAGAGTCTTCATATCAACAGCTTGCTTATGATTGGGGATCTTCTTCTTCTTCCCACGGGCCGAACTACGACCATTCTTATCATGATCCACCTGCTTAGAACCCTTACCCGTATCTAGATTGATACCCACTTAGGCCAAAAGCCTAAGCTTGGGGGGAGGTACGCCGACACCACACTCATCTCCTTATCATGTTGCGTCGGTACTTTGTATATTCATGTTTCGTTCTCTTTTAGTTTTCGTTCTTTCTTCGCTTTTGCTTTCTAAAACACGAAAAGACCAAAAAATATTAATGTTGTTTCTCTTTGGTTTGCTTCTTCTTTTGTTTGCCTTGGTTTGTTTTTCCTCTTTTGCTTTGTTTGAACTACTTGAAAAACCCAAAAAAAATTTGCTTTGCTTGTTTTTCCTTTTTGGTTCTTGTTTTAAAAATTGAAAACAACAAAAATATTTATCGTTCCTCTTTGGTTTTGTGAGTTTGTTGTAGGGTTCAGTAGTCCTCAGTGGGATTCGGTTTCATATTATTATTCAAGCCACACAAGTGAAGAGCAATAATGAGGATTAATGACAACTTGAGGTGTGGGAAGAGGCTGGTAACGAACTCTATTTGTTTTCATTTTTGTACATATACTCATCATTGTAGGCATGCTTAGTCCGTTCGTGTAGGGTGTATGTTATCTTTGGATGCTTAGTAGTTCTTGCTTTCTTATGATTAGCTCTAGCTCGCTAATAGTTTGTAGCATGTCTTATGAATGTTTGCTTGCATTATTCTATTCATAACTTGGTATGACACCGTGGTATCCTCCTCTAAATGTTTCATTTGAATTGACTTGGCACATGCTCACGCATGCATATGACTGTAATAATCAGTTAAGCCTCGATGAATTATTTTGCCTTGGGGATCTTGAATCACTCTCATGCCATGATTAATCCTGTTTTGTTGCAAGCATGATTATGACAGCTATTGCTCTCTCGTTTGTTGCTCCCTTACTATTGCTAGCCTTCACTTACACTTAGTATGTTTTACTCAAGTTTCCAACTCCCTAAACCAAATATTTCCAAAGTGTCCACCACACCTACCTATTAGCATCATTTGCTACTTCCGTGCATATTCAATATGCCTTGTTTTCTTCCGAATAAAATGCTTGCTTGTTATGAGAAAGTTAGTTAGTAAAGCTCTCACAAACTTGATGGCACACTTTATTTCCTTGCATTTAATAAACCTGAACCATTGTGTCCTTCTTTGTTGCGTATATGCTTGCGCTTTATAAGTTGAAGTTAGCAGAACCATGTTTCATGGGGAACGTTTTCAACATTTCATTGGTACTTAGTACCTCGTTGATATCCAGTTCTTTTACTTACGGATCCCGGCGGTGTGAAATAAAAGTGGAACTTGTAAGATCATGGAGTTTGTATGTATGTTAGAAAAACGCCTGGGCCTCTAGCCAAAGCCATGCCTAATCATGGTGGAAACTTGCAGCATAACCATAATGAGCAATCTATGAAGCATCCTAAATAAAAATCTATGCACATAGTAAATAAAAAGATCGTTGAGATGCTCATTGTCTGCTTGCCTTGTCATTTTGATTATGGGATAGCTCCCGTGTCATGTGCAAGGGGTACCCCGTTGGCGGTTCTCTATGATACGTATATAATTACAATGGCAAGAGCTTACTTGTGACTGAAGTTGAGTAGCATGAGGATCGGTCTTCGGAAGTAAGGGGCATGAGGCTTCGATTTATAACTTGTCAAGCATATCCTCTTACTTGTGTCACTTTAACCTTAACCATTTAAAGATGCTTATGATAGGGGCAATGAGAGCTCAAAGCTAACAAGTACCATACTTTCAGCATTTGGAAGCCTTTCAAATTATTCAAAACCTTTTCTTTTACTTGTTGAGTCTCCACACATTCTCCGAGCACCTTCTTGAGAGCATAGTTGTCATTCTTTGTGCTTGTCTCATTACTTGATTATTTGTGTTATGACTTTGATGCTTGTATCTTTGATATATTTACTTCTAGTCATCACTTGACCTTCAGAGGTGCCTTGGCATTCATAATCAAAGGCAAGCGAGATACCACTCTATCATACCTTGTTATGAGCATTGTAATGTCGCTTATGTTTATGCTTCATGCTACTTATTATTTTTGAGTTGGAATCTATTCATAGCTTGCATTGACTATTAAGTAGACTCAGTAGCATACTCTTTATTATGAATTGCCTAAGTAGTTGATCACATGCTGAGAATATATACATCATATGAAGCAAATGTGTTCGTGAAAGTTCTTTTATCGCACTCAGTTTTCAACTGAATTGCTTGAGGACAAGCAATAAGCTAAGCTTGGGGGGAGTTGATACGTCCAAAACGTATCTACTTTCCCCAACACTTTTGCTATTGTTTCTCCTCTATACTTGTGTGATTTGGATACAACTAACGCGGACTGACGATGTTTTCAGCAGAATTGCCTTGGTGTCTACTTTTTGTGCAGAAAACGAACTATCAGGAATAATCCCGGAAAATATGCAGAAAATCCTATTTCATCTGAAGACTCCAGGAGCCAGAATACGAGACGGAGAAGAGCCAGGGGGTGGCCACACCACCTGGTGGCACGAGACAGGCCAGGCCGTGCCAGGGGGTGGTGTGGGCCCCCCAGGCACCCCCTCAGTCTCCCTCTTCGCCTATAAGAAGCCTTCTGACCTAAAAACTCAAGGGGGTTTGACGTTTTTCCAGAAAGAGTTCCGCTCCGCCGCCACCACCAGATTCCACGAAACAACACCAGAAACTCCATTCTAGCACCCTATCGGGACGGGCAATTGGATGGGATCATCGCCATCATCATCACCATCGCTTCTCCATCGACCATCCATGTTTCCCCCATCTATGAGTGAGTAATCCCCCACTTTAGGCTATGGGGATGGCAGGGATTGGATGAGATCGTTCATGTAATGGCATCAGATTGTTAGGGCATGGTGCCTAGTATCTTTTATTAGTGCTTTATGACTTTGTTGCGACTTGTTATGCTTAATGCTTGTCACTTGGGCCCGAGTGCCATGATTTCAGATCTGAACATGTTATTGGTTCATTATGATAGTATTGTTTTTGGTCTTATCTACAAGTTGTATACACACGTTGTTGTCCGGAACCAATGGCCCCGAAGTGACAGAAACCAGGATAACCGGAGGGAATGGCTTTGATGTGAGGATCACATGTGTTCAAGGAGTGTTAATGCTTTGCTCCGGTGCTCTATTAAAAGGAGCACCTTAATTGCCAGTAGTTCCCTTGAGGCCCCGCTGCAAACGGGCTGGCATGACAAAAGATGTTATGCAAGTTCTCATTGCGAGCACGTATGACTATATATGGAACACATGCCTAAGATTATCTAGTACTTGGATGATTTATCTTATTTATCTGCAATTGCCCTATATTCTGATTGGTATGTGAATTGTCTTGTCCATGCAACGCCCGTCCATCCATCCCTATGCCTACCGCACTCGAATCCTACTGTTTACTGCTATTGTTACTACTATCTTTACTTCACTACTGCTGCTACTTTACTATTCCTACTACAAAACTGTTGCTACTGATAAACTACTGTGAGCAAGATTGTTTCCAGGTGCAACCGAATTGACAACTCAGTTGTTAAGGCTTATAAATATTCTTTGGCTCCCCTTGTGTCGAATCAATAAATTGGGTTTCACTTCCCTCGAAAATACTGCGACACAACCCCTATACTTGTGGGTCATCACTGTTGCCTGAGAATTCGTTCACTTGCTTCTGGCAGTTTTCCCACTCCTCGTACACACCTGGAACATTGCCGACGTACACGACATAGCACTTCTTCACCATCTCCTATACATAAGATATATGATATTATCTATGTCAGTGGAAAGCAATAGCAGTTCACAAGATAAGATCACGCATATATATATATGGGTGCAACAAGATGTAAGAAATCACGTTCTAATCATCAACATTTCGAAGAAAGACAAAAAAAAGCAAACCAGGAATGACTTGCATTAGTGCCTCATACTTAGGTTGGGCATGGAAATAACAATGCTCCCTGTTTGATCTCGTGCGGCAAGTAGAGTATATGCCCAAATTACTAGTCTACTTGGCACACGAGATGAAACAGCGGCATAGTCATACACATGACACCACAACACGTTCTAATCATCGGCATTTCGAAGAAAGACCAAAAAAAGCAAACTAAGAATGACTTGCATTAGTGCCTCATACTCAGGTTGGGCATGGAAATAATAATGCTCGTTGTTTGATCTTGTGCGTCAAATAGAGTATATGCCCAAATTACTAGTCTACTTGGCACACGAGATCAAAAAGTGGCATAGTCATACACATGACACCACAACACGTTCTAATCATCGGGATTTCGAAAAAAGACTAAAAAAAGCAAACCAAGAATGACTTGGATTTGTTCCTCATACTATTCGTATCGCCAAAGACAAAAGAAGAGAAATACTTCCACGATTCATATAGCATGGGCATGATATGTCAAGTGACAAAGCAAGGAAAGGATTCGATCTCCACGGCAACGACTCATTTCGAGTTTGGTGTGTCTAAAGGAGTCATTGTCGTGGACCCAGAACCCTTTCCTTGGCTTACCACTTAACATATTATGTCCTATGTATATGAATCTCGAAAATATTTGTCCTTTGTCGACTTTGGGGCTACGAGATGAAATAATTTATCATTTCATTGTATCGCCAAAGACGAATAGTGAAGTAATGTATTTCTTTCTACTTTGGGGCTACAATGAGATATTTGAAACTAAATACTTCACCATTTCATTCAATTCATGGTATCTAATCTATTCGTATCACCAAAGACAAAAGAAGAGAAATACATCCACGATTAATATAGCATGGGCATGATATGTCGAGTGTCAAAGCAAGGAAAGGATTCGGTCTCCAAGACAATGACTCATTTCGAGTTTGGTGTGTCTAAAGGAGTCGTTGTCGTGGATCCAGAACCATTTCCTTGGCTTGCCACTTAACATATTATGTCCTATGTATATGAATCTCGAAAATATCTGTCCTCTTTCGACTTTAGGGCTACGAGATGAAATAGTTTATCATTTCATTATATCGCCAAAGACGAAAGGAATGAAATCATTCCACTATTCATATAACAATGTCACCAATGCTATGCGAATAGTGAAGCAATGTCTTTCCTTTCGACTTTGGGGCTACAATGAGATATTTAAAACTAAATACTTCACCATTTCATTTAATTCACACTATCTAATCTATTCGTATTGCCAAAGACAAAAGAAGAGAAATACTTCCATGATTCATATAGCATGGGCATGTTATGTCTAATGGTAAAGCAAGGAAAGGATTCGGTCTCCACGCCAACGACTCATTCCAAATTTGGTCTATCGAAAGGAGTCATTGTCGTGGACCCAGAATCCTTTCCTTGGCTTACCATTAGACATATTGTAACATCTCAAAACTTTAATCAAAGTTATCAAGTTCTAATCACCCAATTTAGGATTAACAAATACTTTTATTAAGAAAAAGCATATGAATGCATGTGTGTTTGCATTAGTATAGAATTGAGTGTATATGCCATGCTTGATTGTTCCAAATGTTGTGAAATGGTTTAAAGGTGAATTCCACATCATCTAGACCATTTAGAAATAAAATCCAAAGAGAAAGAAATCAAATAAGATGAAATAAGGCAAATGGTCATTTTGACCATTTTAAACCACTAGGCCACTTTAGGTGTTCCTAGAAGACAATTCCTAACAGAAACTATTCTTGTTCTTTTCACCCCTAGCTAGATCAAGTAAAGATGTACCATGACCCACTTTAAAAACTTACAAAAACATTTAGCCACTCCATTTAAAGGACATTTGAAAATTGAATCAAGTTTATGTGTTAAGATCACACTTTTTCAAAAACACATCAAATGAATTCACCTTGGCAATTCCAAGCAAACCTAGTCTCTCAAGATTAATACAAGATCACTCAAAAAGTTTGAATCAAAAATTCAAAAATAAATTTCATGCGGCTATTTTGTCAAACACTTGGCAGGCACAAAATAAACACTAGACTAGCTTCACTGTTTCATACAGTGATCATCGACCCATTTGTCCCCTAGTTACTCCCCTGTTCCCTCTAAGCCTAACCCAGCCCCAGACCAGCTCCCCCCTTCGTCGCTGGCACAGTGGAGCACCGCCTGTTCTTGGTCGTCACTGGCCGACAGTGGGCAGCATGCCAGGAGCCACGCTAGCCTCACCCAAGACGCGCACCAGACGCGCGAGATCCTACCGCCACCCCCTGTCCACACCACGGTCGAAGCCCAGCCCTAGACCACACTATCACCGCCGCGCACCGCCTCTCTGCGTCGTGTCCAGAGCGCGCCAGTGCGCCGCGCCCGACCAGCTTGCATGCGCCGCGTCGTGCCCTCACCATGCACGCGCAGCCTTGCCATGATCACGCCAACCCGGCAGACACCCCTGTTCACCGTTGCGTGACCCGTAGCAGCCGCGTGCCGTCTAGAGCACCTCTTCCTCCGCCTAGAGCGCCGCACGCGCCCGACCGTTCTACACCACCCCACGCCACGCCATTAAGTCCGTGAGAACCGCCAGGGAGCGTCATACCGTCCTACCTCCTCGCCCATGCCCTTAGCTCTCTGTGCTGCCCTCGCTGGAGACGCCAGCCCACACCGTTATGTCCCCTCGTCGAGCTATAAAAGGAGGCCACCCCAGCCTCCAATCCTCACACCACTTGACTCCCCACTCACCCCTGAGCCTCCCACACCTCTTCCCGGAGCAAGGCGAGCCCCACCATGTCGGAATTCCACCGGAGTCCGCCGTTGCTGGAGGAGAAGGGTGCTGTCGATTGCGACCACCCCGAGCCCTGTCGTTACCAAGCCTCACCTCGCCGTCGTCTACCACACCATTTGCCCCTGTCGCCGAGCCTAGATGGAGCCTAGGTGAGCCCCGCCAGACCCCCACTGCCGCGCTAGGTCTAGTTCCTCGCCAGAGCCGTTCGTCGTCGACGATGACTCTCGGTCGTTAGATTAGAATTTGATCGCACAGCTCAGATTCGCCCATACCGTTTCGCTTAGTTAGTTTTGCTGACCAGTGGGTCCGTGCTGTCAGCAGCCTGCTGCGCTGCGGAGTTCCACTGGGCTGGCCCGTTTAGCTTTCCCGCGCAGCCCAGGGAATTCAAATATGATTTACCTTTTTTAGTTTAAACTAGTTTCTGTCTACATATTCAAAAATCAATTCAGAGAGTTTCACTTAACCAAATTGCATGATTAAAATTTTGCTAGAAAGGAAATTAAATTATCTATGCAAGCCCGTTGGATGTAAATCATTTTGAGTTATAGATCACATATAGCAAAAATAACAAGACAGAGACTTTTGCAACTTCAAACATTTTTTAAAAATCAATCATAATAGCTTTTGAGTTGATTCCAACTCTCAAAAATCACATTTGATAATATCTATCTCAATATGTAAAAATATTTAGGTTTACATGCAGTGACATTGGACTAGTACAAAAATAATGCTATTAGGGCATTTCTAGTCACTTTAAATCTATTAACTAATAATCTTAAACTTTATAAAATGTGACCAACCCTTTAAATCACATTCCCATGTATTAGAATATGTGGTGATGACATGTGTCCACATGATCCCATATTTTAATTGTAGAATATTAAATATTAATTAATTTCAATGAGTAGAAATTACTTTTCTCAAATAAAATAAATGAAACTAGTTCTTTAAATCATGTGATGATTGTGATGATACTAGATAATCAAGTGTGTGCCTTAGTGTGCTATATAGCAATAGATAAGTACTTTTTGGTGATTGTGTACCTCGTATTCAAATATAGACGATAGTACTGACCAAGTCCACGAGGAGGAGGAGTTCTACCCCGAAGAAGACAAGGAGAATTTCAATCACTGCACCAACCAAGGCAAGCTAACACTTGCAAGCTATTATTGGAAAGCTAATACTTGCAAGCCATCACTAAATGCAAGATAACCTAAGCAAGATGCACTAGGCATGCTTTGGTTCTACCATTTTTGATTATATCAATCCCAAGTTTTACTTGCAAGCTTTATTCGTTTACTTTACCAAAGTTCTTTACTTTAAAGATAGATAGCGTAAAGAGTATAAAACTAGGCCTATCTAGTTATACTTAGATGTCATTATGTGGCATGAGATTGAAGATTAGCACCCTTCATTAGTGAACACTCTTAACCTTAGTGGCTAGTGCTAAGCATAAAACTTGATCACTTTAGATGGGAATACTTGGTGAAAATGATTATGAAAACCTTGGAATGATGAGTCATTCTATTGAAATGTTTTGACATGTGTTGAGAAACACCAAATGGAATTGATGATGAAAGTGTTGAGTCATGAGCCTTAGCCCTTTTCCCAAAGACTGATGGTTGGGATCAGATGCGATACCATTCCAATTTTACCGTACAACCACAATACCTAAATTCGGTAAGGCTTAGCCGAAATTTTATATGCATTAGTATGGGTTCCCTCGCGGGAGAGGTTTGAGCTGAGGCTACCTCTTGATGATGTCCACCTATGAAGTGCCCAGGATGGCAGATGGCCATGGCTGGGAGGCCAAGCTCATAGGGGAGGTGCCTATACTAGAGTGTGTAATTGAAAGGTTATGATTGATTATCCGCATACTAAGTATGATGATTCAGGGTTATCCCTGACGTATGTATCGAATTTTTTGGTGAAAGTGTACCACCTCTGCAGAGTGTCAAAATATTCGAATAGCCGCGTCCGTGGTCATGGACAGTTGGAGTGGCCATACTGTTCCGTCGTCAGATGTTTTCAAAATGAATTGTGAAATGATTTGTGACCTTGACTTTACCACAACAGGGTTGTGACTATGAAAACTAAGTTCCCACTTAGATGATTTAGAACATTAAATTGGCTTTCTTTACTTCTGAACTCAGCTTAAGATAAATCTAGCTTTTGCAAATAAACTTAGATCTTAGCATTCCTACTAGAACTACCTTACTTGTTAGTGATAGTTTGCGAGTACTTAAAGAGTACTCATGGCTTTGTCCCTGGCTATTCCCGTGGCCAGACTATGAGGAGGACTACCAGGATGATGGACAGCAGGATGTCTATGACAACTAGGATCATCTCCCATCGTCAGCATTGCCTATGACACTGAAGATGGAGCCCACTACTATGCTTTATTATTCTGCTACTTGTTTGTATTAAGACTAGATCATGAGATCCTTTATTTGTGTAAGATCTTATTATGGTTTGTAATGGATGATGTACTGTGATATCCAATCTGTTATGTCTCGCAAAAATGGTAATCCTGGGATTGTGAGGTATGGCATAACAGGCATCTGGGATTAAAAATCCGGGTGTTGACAAGTTGGTATCAGAGCCATCCTGACCATAGGAGACCCTAGTTAGAATGGACGTCCGAACAAAAACTTAGTTTCAAAACAAAGTGAGTATTTATGAAAACCTATTCCCACTCTTATTCTTGATTCTTTCAAATGTTCCTCAAACAAATTCTTATGTTACTACATAAAATTTGACACACTTGATCACCTCACTAACTTACTCATCCTAAATTCTTATAGATGGAAGTTTAGTATTGCAAGTTCTACCAGTTGGGCAACGGAGGCCAACTAATCTTTGAGAGGGATCTCGATGCACTATCAGAGTATCTTGAGCGCTCACATCCAGAATTCTTTGGAGCCCAACTCAAGGAGAACCCAGGAGGAGATCTAAAGTGGCTGATAGTTGCAGATCTTGAGGCAAGATGGAAGCACCCCTTTCTGAGTAGATTCAAATTCATCGTGCGAGAGAACAATTGGCTAGATGGATTAGCCAAGGCCATGCATGAATCTCTTGCCCGTTTGTGTGGGTAAACATCAACTTGATCCAGAGAACTCGCTTTGTGCACTACGCAAGGCGTGATTCTATGGGAATGCACTTGGAGATGCCATGTCACCCAGAGATGAACCGCCAAGTGGATAACCTTGACTTCCTGCTGTATGATAGGCAGAAGGAATTGGACAATGCCCGAGCTTACGCCAACCACAACCTTGCCATTGCTGCCAAGAAGGACCAGACTCTCGCCATGCTCATCAAGGATCATCAATCACTTCGTCTTCAATGCGAGAAGAAGGATCGCACCATCGCTCGTCTTTGCAAGAAGGTGGCCAACCTCGAGAAGACCATCCAGGAGCAAGAAGCCTAGCTTGCAGCAAAAGAAGAAGATGAAGAAGGTGAAGACATCCAGGGAGATCTTCACTCGTACCTCAGAGATGACAATGACTACCTGGAGGATGATGCCATGGATTTCTACACCGATGATGATAATTCAGACTTCGTTGATAATGAGTAGATGCACTTGATCACTCCGTAGGAATGAGTTGTATCAGTCCCACTATATCTTAGTTCACAGAATGGTTCTTAAAACCATCTATTTTCTATTTGTGTGTGGTGTCTGTTTGTATTGTGTGCTTGAATGAATGAATGAATGAATGAATGAATGAGAGGAAGTTGTTAGTTTACAAAACCCGAGTCAAACTCAAAGTTTAAAGCTTTTGAAACAAAACCATGAACCTTAGGAATTCCCTCTTATCTCATTATCTATCTCAATCTTCATATGCCTCATGGAAACCAAGGAGGAAGCAGCTCATCGTAGGACCCGATGTTGTAGATTCTGCAGATGCTAGTTTCTGACCGTGAAGCTAGTAGAGCTGAGCGCCAAGCCAACCTAGCCACTCTTGAATAGATAGCTCAGATGGCCCACAATAATCAAGGCCATGGAAACCAGGATCACCATGGATCCAAACTAAAGAACTTTCAGAATACCAATCCCCCTATCTTTAGCAAGTCTGAAGACCCTTTAGATGCTAATGATTGGTTGCAAACCATGGAGAACAACCTGGAAGTAGCAGGAGTTGAAGCCAACAAGAAGGTACTGTTTGCCACCCACTATCTGGTAGTAGATGCAAGAGCCTAGTGGAATAGCTCTCGTACTATGAACCACGGTCAAGTGATGATGTGGGAAGCTTTCAAGATCAAGTTTAACCACACCCATGTGCCGCAAGGGTTAGTAACCAGAATGAGAGATGAGTTCAGAGAACTGAAGCAAGGCAGGATGACAGTAGTTGAGTACCATGACAGATTTTTGTCACTAGCTAGATATGCCCCGGATGAGATCAACACTAAATCCAAGAAGAAGGAAAGGTTCCTGAATGGATTGCATGATGAGATGCAGACTGTGTTAGTCAACATCCGTTTTGAAGATCTCGAAGAGCTTGTAGACTCTGCCATCCAGATGGAAGGGAAGATCAACCAGGAAAATGACAACTACAAGCTTAGAATGACGCATCAGACTGGGTCCCACAATACCCAGAAGTATCGCCCCAAGCCGTCTTCAGGATATGCCCCAAGAAACAACAGACCCCCGATGTCCCGTCCAAGCTACCCCAACTGTAGCGGAGGAAATTTGAAGTCTGGAGGAAACAACAACAATCCCGGCAACTCCAACAACTTCAACCATGCACCGCGCAAGTCCAACAACAACAACAACAACAATACTGCCCCAAGGACTGGAAGAAATGCTATGCCTGTTGTAGCCAAGGACATGTCCCAGATTATTTGCTTTGAATGTGGAGTCAAGGGTCACTACTCCAATGAGTGTCCCAAGAAGCGTGTAGCCACCACCAATGTGAATGCACTCGCTCAGAAATAGCGCCATGTTAAGCCTGGAAGGAGATTTACCCCAGGAAATTCGCTCAACCGCAACAGCCGTCTGTTCCACATGAATGTTGAAGAAGCCCAGGAAGCGCCAGATGTCGTGCTGGGTATGTTTTCTGTTTACTCAGTATTAGCAAGAGTGTTGTTTGATTCAGGAGAATCGCACTCGTTGGTTACAGAAGAATTTGCATGCACTAGTAAGATTCAACCAACAAAATTGAAGCATGTTATGATAGTTCAAATACCTGGTTCAACCACCAAAGCTAGAAAAAATTGCAAGGCTGTACCTATCAGAATCCATGGGATAGATTTTTATGCCAATCTAATAGTACTTGGAACCAAAGGTTTGGAAGTAGTACTAGGAATGGATTGGATGTCAAAACAAAAAGGATTGATCGACTGTGCCAAGAAATCCATAACCATGACCAGTAGCTCTAGAGTATTAGTAGAGCATGTTTCTAAAACCTTGCCCCGTCAATTCAAATGCAACAAGAGTCTAGCCCTACCAACCATATACCAAGTTAGAGTAGTCTGGGAATACCCTGACGTATTCCTAGATGAATTGCCTGGTATGACCCTAGATCGGGATATCGAGTTCATTATTGAACTGATTCATGGAACCAGACCTATAGCACAGAGACCCTATAGTATGAAACCATCTGAACTAGTGGAGCTGAAGAAACAACTTGATGCTATGATGGTGAAAGGTTTGATTCAACCAAGTGTGTCGCCATGGAGATCACATGTTTTGTTTGTTGATAAGATGGATGGAGGTAACCGTTTATGCACGGATTACCGGAAGATGAATGATGTCACCATCAAGAACAAGTACCCACTGCCCAAGATAGAGGATCTGTTTGATTAGTTGACTAGTGCCAGAGTGTTTTCTAAGATTGATCTTAGAACTGGTTATCATCAACTCAAGATTCATGCAATGGATATTCCAAAGACCGCCTTTACCACCAGATTTGGATTATATGAGTATACGGTCATGTCTTTTGGATTAACCAACACCCCCGCTTATTTCATGAATCTCATGAATAAGATTTTTATGAACTTTCTGGATAAGTTTGTCGTTGTTTTTATCGATGATATTCTAATCTATTCCAAGTCAGAACAAGACCATGAGCTACACCTGAGAACCATCCTTGAAACCTTGAGAGAGCATCCGTTGTATGCCAAGTTTAGCAAATGTGATTTTTGGTTGAAGGAAGTAGGATTCCTCGGACATATCGTGTCAGCAGGAGGAGTCGTTGTTGATCCTGCCAAGATCAAAGATGTTGAAGAATGGAAAGCCCCAACCACTCAAACCCAAGTCCATGCATTTCTCGGATTAGCGGGATATTAT
Organism: Avena eriantha; assembly: GCA_910589775.1. Lineage (NCBI taxonomy): Eukaryota > Viridiplantae > Streptophyta > Magnoliopsida > Poales > Poaceae > Avena > Avena eriantha. Next base: position 249,967,281 of record OU342743.1, on the reverse strand, counting down.
CGCAAGTTTGTTGAAAGATTTTCGAGCATCGCAAGACCGATGACCCAATTGCTGAAGAAGGATAAGAAGTTTGAATGGACGGACAAATGTGAAGCGAGTTTTCAGGAACTCAAGAAGATATTGATTCCAGCCCCCATCTTGATTATGCCAGATATCAAGAAGCCTTTTGATGTGTATTGTGATGCATCCAAGATTGGTCTTGGATGTATGTTGATGCAAGAAGGCAAGGTCATAGCATACCTGTCTAGACAACTGAAGCAGCATGAGCAAAACTACCCTACCCATGATCTTGAACTAGCAGTTGTAGTTTTAGCCTTGAAGACATGCCGTCATTACCTTATGGGTAACCGCTATGAGATTTATTCGGATCACAAGAGTTTGAAGTATATTTTCACCCAGAAGGAGCTCAATATGAGGCAAAGGAGATGGATAGAGTTAATCAAGGATTATGACCTTGACATTCACTATCACCCTGGCAAAGCCAATGTGGTAGCGGATGCTCTTAGCAGATTGCTGTGTAGATTAAACACCATGATCAAAGAAGCCCAGCCAAGTTTGCATGAAGAGTTGGAGCAATTTAGAATGGAGCTAGTTAGCAAAGGATTTTTAGCTAGTATTGAATTTCAACCCACGTTGATTAGTCAGATTAAGGACGCGTAGAAGGGAAATGCAAGTATCGACGGAATCAAGCGTCGTATTGGTACAGGGAAGGTACCGTGATTCATCGAAGATGAAGAAGGAGTTTTGTTGTACAAAGGACGTATTTGTGTGCCAGTAGATTCGGAGCTGAAACAAGTTATCATGCAAGAATCTCGTGATACTCTTTATTCTGTCCACCCTAGAGGAATGAAGATGTATCAGGATTTGAAGGAGCAATTTTGGTGGCACAAGATGAAGAGAGAAATCGGAAGCTACATAGCCAAGTGTGATATCTGTCAGCGAGTCAAAGCAGAACATCAGAGACCCACAAGACTATTGCAACCATTGCAGATTCTAGAATGGAAATGGGATTCTGTCGGAATGGACTTTATCACCGGTTTGCCTACTTCTAGTAGGGGAAATGACTCTATTGGGTCATAGTTGATAGACTGTCCAAGGTAGCCCATTTTATACCTGTCAAGACAACCTACCAGAGTTCGAAGCTAGTAGAGTTGTACATTGCTAGAATTGTAAGTTTGCATGGAACCCCCAAGACCATAGTGTCTGATGGAGGAACCCAATTTACCTCGAGATTTCGGCAGAAAGTCCAAGAAGGATTAGGAACCAAGTTGAATTTCAGCACAGCTTATCACCCGCAGACTGATGGACAAACTGAGAGAGTCAACCAAATCTTAGAAGGTATGTTGAGAGCTTGTGTGTTAGAGTATGGATCAAAATGGGAAGATTGTCTGCCTTTCGCAGAATTCTCATACAACAACAGTTATCAAGCCAGTTTGCAAATGGCCACATTTGAGTTCTTATATGGAACAAAGTGGCGTACCCTTTGAATTGGTTGCAAGTAGGAGAGAGTCAGATTTTCAGACCCGATATCCTATGAGAAGCCGAAGAGAAGGTTCACAAAGTCTGTGAGGACCTCAAGACCGCCCAATCAAGATAGAAGAGTTATGCTGACAAGAGACGTGGAGACCTGACTTTCAATGTTGGAGATTTTGTGTATCTCAAAGTGTCGCTGTTGAAAGGAATGCACCGTTTCTAGCTAAAAGGAAAGTTAGCCCCCAGATATATTGGACCATTCAAGATTCTGAATCGCCGAGGAGAAGTATCTTATCAACTAGAACTGCCAGAGGAGATGTTAGCCATCCATAATGTGTTCCATATCTCGTTACTTCGCAAGTGCTTAGAAGTTCTAGAGAAGACCGAAGTTTTCAAGAACATAGATCATTATTGAAGATCTGACCGTCGCTACGAGACTTCAGTTCTAAAATGGACGAGGCTCTACCTAATTGCTAGAAAGTAAGAAAGTAAGGGTTCCAAATTGGATAAAAGAAGCACTACGCTTTGCAAGGGCGCCAACCACTAGGTTGTAACGACCAGAACAAGATTCAGTTTGTGTTAAGTCCATGGGGCATGGGTATCCTCCTGACTAAAACGATTCAAATCCGTAAGTTCCGCCCTAAGGTGACCAATCTTTTTGATTCTTTCTGACATATCGTGAAGTTCCCATTCGTATCAACAAGGATCTGACATATCGTGAAGTTCCCATTCGTATCTTGGAAGAAGCCTTCAGAACCACCAGGACCCAGAGTATCAAGTTTCTCAAGATCCAATGGAGCAACCATACCGAAGAAGAAGCTACCTAAGAGCGAGAAGATTACATTAGGACTGAGTTTCCAAATCTCTTTAGTTCCTAGTTTTTCTTAAATCTCGGGATGAGATTTTGTTTAAGGAGGGAAGGTTTGTAACATCCCAAAACTTTAATCAAAGTTATCAAGTTCTAATCACCCAATTTAGGGTTAACAAAAACTTTTATTAAGAAAAAGCATATGAATGCATGTGTGTTTGCGTTAGTATAGAATTGAGTGTATATGCCATGCTTGATTGTTCTAAATGTTGTGAAATGGTTTAAAGGTGAATGCCACATCATCTAGACCATTTATAAATAAAATCCAAAGATAATGAATTCAAATAAGATGAAATAAGGCAAATAGTCATTTTGACCATTTTAAACCACTAGGCCACTTTAGGTGTTCCTAGAAGACAATTCCTAACAGAAACTATTCTAGTTCTTTTCACCCCTTGCTAGACCAAGTAAAGATGTACCAAGGCCCACTTTACAAACTTACAAAAACATTTAGCCACTCCATTTAAAGGACATTTGAAAATTGAATCAAGTGTATGTGTTAAGATCACACTTTTTCAAAAACACATCAAATGAATTCACCTTGGCAATTCCAAGAAAACCTAGTCTCTCAAGCTTAATACAAGACCACTCAAAAAGTTTGATTCAAAAATTCAAAAATAAATTTCATGCGGCCATTTCGTAAACACTTGGCAGGCACAGAATAAACACTAGACTAGCTTCACTGTTTCATACAGTGATCATCGACCCATTTGTCCCCTACTTACTCCCTTGTTCCCTCTAAGCCTAACCCAGCCTCAGACTAGCTCCCCCCTTCACCGCTGGCACAGTGGAGCGCTGCCCGTTCTTGGTCATTGCGGGCCAACAGTGGGCAGCACGCCAGGAACCATGCCAGCCTCGCCCAAGATGCGCACCAGACACATGAACTCCTATCGCCACCCCCTTTCCACCCCACGATCGAAGCCCAGCCCTAGACCACACTAGCACCACTACGCACCGCCTCTCTGCGCTGTGTCCAGAGTGCGCTAGTGCACCGTGCCCGACTAGCTTGCACGCGCTGTGCCTTGCCCTCACCGCGCATGCGCAGCCTTGCCATGATCACGCCACCCCGGCAGACACCCTCGTTCGCCGCCGCGCGACCCGTAGCAGCCGTGTGCCGTCTCGAGCAACTCTACCTCTGCCCAGAGAGTCGCACGTGCCCGACCGTTCCACACCGCCCCATGCCACACCACTAAGTCCGTGAGAACCACCAGGGAGCACCGCACTGACCTACCCCCTCGCCCATGCCCTTACCTCTCTATGCCGCCCTCGTCGGAGATGCTAGCCCGCACCGTTATGTCCCCTCGTCGAGCTATAATAGGAGGCCACCCTAGCCTCCAATCCTCACATCACTCGACTCCCCACTCACCCGTGAGCCTCCCACAGCACTTCCCGAAGCAACGTGAGCACCACCGTGCTGGAATTCCACCGGAGTCCACCGCTGCTGGAGGAGAAGGGCGCCGTCGATTGCGACCACCCCGAGCCCTGCCATGACCGTGCCTTGCCTCGTCGTCATCTACCACGCTGTTTGCCCCTCTCGCCGAGCCTAGCTGGAGCCCAGGTGAGCCACGCCAGACCCCCACCACCGCGCTAGGTCTAGTTCCTCGCCGGAGCCGTTCGTCGTCGACAATGACTCTCAGCCATTAGATTAGAATTTGATCACACGACTCAGATTCGCCCATACCGTTTCACTTACTTAGTTTCGCTGACCAGTGGGTCCACACTGTTAGCAGCCCGCTGCGCTGCGGAGTTCCACTAGGCCGGCCCGTTTAGCTTTCCCGCGCAGCCCAGGGAATTCAAATATGATTTTCCTTTTTTAGTTTAAACTAATTTCTGTCCACATATTCAAAAATCAATTCAGAGAGTTCCACTTAACCAAATTGCATGATTCAAATTTTTCTAGAAAGGAAATTAAATTATCTATCCAACCATTGGATGTAAATCATTTGGAGTTATAGATCACATATAGAAAAAATAACAAGACAGAGACTTTTGCAACTTCAAACATTTTTCAAAAATCAACCAAAATAGCTTTTGAGTTGATTCCAACTCTCAAAAATCACATTTGATAATATCTATCTCAATATGTAAAAATATTTAGGTTTGCACGCAGTGACATTGGACTAGTACAAAAATAATTCTATTAGGGCATTTCTAGTCAATTTAAATCTATTAACTAATAATCTTAAACTTTATAAAATGTGACCAACCCTTTAAATCACATTCCCTTCTATTAGAATATGTGGTGATGACATGTGTCCACATGATACCATATATTAATTGGAGAATATTAAATTTTAATTAATTTCAATGAGTAGAAATTACTTTTCTCAAATAAAAGAAATGAAACTAGTTCTTTAAATCATGTGATGATTGTGATGATACTAGATCATCAAGTGTGTGCCTTAGTGTGCTATATAGCAATAGATAAGTATTGTTTGGTGATTGTGTAGCTCGTATTCATTCATAGACGATAGTACCGACCAAGTCTATGAGGAGGAGGAGTTCTACCCCGAAGAAGACGAGGAGAATTTCAATCACTGCACCAACCAAGGCAAGCTAACACTTGCAAGCTATTATTGGCAAGCTAATACTTGAAAGCCATCACTAAATGCAAGATAACCTAAGAAAGATGCACTAGGCATGCTTTGGTTCTACCATTTTTTATTATATCAATTACAAGTTTTACTTGCAAGCTTTATTCGTTTACTTTACCAAAGTTCTTTACTTTAAAGATAGATAGCATAAAGAGTATAAAACTAGGCCTATCTAGTTATACTTAGATGTCATTATGTGGCATGAGATTGAAGATTAGCACCCCTCATTAGTGAACACTCTTAACCTTAGTGGCTAGTGCTAAGCATAAAACTTGATCACTTTAGATGGGAATACTTGGTGAAAATGATTATGAAAACCTTGGAATGATGAGTCATTCTATTGAAATGTTTTGACATGTGTTGAGAAACACCAAATGGAATTGATGATGAAAATGTTGAGGCATGAGCCTTAGCCCTTTTACCAAAACCTGATGGTTGGGTTCGGATGCGATACCATTCCAATTTTACCATACAACCACCATACCTAAATTGGGTAAGGCTTAGCCGGAAGTTTATATGCATTAGTATGGGTTCCCTCGCGGGAGAGGTTTGAGATGAGGCTACCTCTTGATGATGTCCACCTATGTAGTGCCCAGGATGGCAGATGGCAATGGTTGGGAGGCCAAGCTCATAGGGGAGGTGCTTATACTAGAGTGTGTAAAGGAAAGGTTATGATTGATTATCCGCATACTAAGTATGATGATTCAGGGTTATCCCTGACGGATGTACCGAATTTTTTGGTGAAAGTGTACCACCTCTGCAGAGTGTCAAACTATTCGAATAGCCGCGTCCGCGGTCATGGACAGTTGGAGTGGCCATACTGTTCCGTCGTCAGATGTTTCCAAAATGAATTGTGAAATGATTTGTGAATTTGACTTGACCACAACAGGGTTGTGACTATGAAAACTAAGTTCCCACTTAGATGATTTAGAATATTAAATTAGCTTTCTTTACTTCTGAACTCAGCTTAAGATAAATCTAGCTTTTGCAAATAAACTTAGAGCTTAGCATTCCTACTAGAACTACCTTACTTGTTAGTGATAGTTTGCGAGTACTTAAAGAGTACTCATGGCTTTGTACCTGGCTATTCCCATGGCCAGACTATGAGGAGGACTACCAGGATAATGGACAGCAGGATGTCTTTGACAACTAGGATCATCTCCCATCGTCAGCATTGCGTGTGAAACTGAAGATGGAGCCCACTACTACGCTTTATTATTTTGCTGCTTGTTTGTATTAAGACTGGATCATGAGATCCTTTATTTGTGTAAGACCTTATTATGGTGTGTAATGGATGATGTATTGTGATATCCAATCTGTTATGTCTCACAAAAATGGTAGTCCTGGGATTGCAAGGTATGGCATAACAGGCATCTAGGACTAAAAATCCGGGTGTTGACACATATTATGTCTTATGTATATGAATCTCTAAAATATTTGTCTTCTTTCGACTTTGGGGTATGAGATGAAATAGTTGCCTCATACTTAGGTTGGGCACGGAAAATGACAATGCCGCGGATGGATCTGGTGCGGCAAGTTGAGTATATGCACAAACCTCTAGTCTACTTGACACACTAGATCCAACAACGGCATGGTCACACACATGACGCCACAACACGTTTTAATCATCTGCATTTCGAAGAAAGACAAAGAAAGCAAACCACAGGAAGTAGGGCGGTAATAACGAATGAAAAGCAAAAAGCACTTTAAATAGTTCATAACTCAAATAACTAGCTTGTGTCGCGCACAATCAAGTTCAACGGTTGACAAAACATACTCTAGAGGTTTGTCTAGGCAAGTTTAACATAGTGATAAGAGGTTCCAACACGAGTTCGGAACTAACAGCTAGCTACCCAGGCAATGCAATCATCAAGACTTCTTCGGCTATTGAGTCGGATTTAGGGGGCATTGATGAAGCCCGACCGAGTTTTCGCCATCTGCATGAACATCCTGTAGTCACCCAGGTGCGCTAAGCGTTCAGCTATCTCCCTGTTGGTCGGTGTATGGCCACCGTAGAAGGTGCCCCCTGATTTCATGACTCCCTGGTGCACGATTGTCACGATCTCCTCCTGGATGTCAAAGAAGTGTTGCCAGAGGTTGCGATCATGTATAATTACAAGCCTTTCAGCCCACTTCACGAGGTCAGATAGTAGCGTTTTGCTCTCCATGTCATTGAAGAACGCCTTCATGTGGTAAATGGCGTAGAAGGCATCCTTCCTGCTGCTAGACGGCTGCTTGACGTAGGCGAACTTGGTGTTGTGGCGCAACACGTGTGCGCAGAACTTCACATGTGGTGTTGCCGGTTTGACGCCTCCCACTACGACATAGCCGGTGAGAGCACCATAAAGAATTTGCTTAATATTGGTGTAGTTTTTCGGGATCGCACTATTTTAGTCGAGGTACACGGTTGTTGAGTGTTTCAAATTCAATCTTATGAGCATGCAGTCTGTCTGATCATCCTTCGTGATGGGATGGTAGGGAAGGAGAATCACATCCTTGTCTGAGTCTGTTTGCAGGAAAGTTGAGAGGTAGTCGGTCGCCAGCACTATGTCCTCGGCATCTTTCAGGACGACGTCACACATGAAGTAGGGATCCACTATATGGATGCCCGGGATCTTGTCTCTAGTGATCTGGATGGCCATATTGAGGGACAATAGCTGTACCAGGGTTTTGTGCAGCCGGAACCCGTTCAACATGTCGAATATGTCGGTATGCCGCAGGTAGAAGATATCCCCGGGGGGTACACTGACGAAGCACGGCACATAAGGCACCTTAGCCTTGAAAACAAGGTACGACTGATCATTCTCACGAATGCGGCGCTCCTCAAATCATTTACCTAAGTATACATACTAGGAATCATCTTTATATTCAAATCCACTATCACTCTTGACAATCATCCTATTCAGTTAATAGTCATTTACGCCATGATGCAGTTATAGTAGATCCAAGGAACTAATCACTGAAGCAAGCTTCAGTATCTTATTATCCAAGCATCACTTCATCAGAATACACTAGGAGCTCACTAAATTGAATTCAAACACATGGTTGAATCCAAACGGCAGTGAGGGTAGACGACGGCTGTGGCATCACAAACCCAGAGGGGAGGGAAGAGGGGTAGGGGGAAGGGGGTCACCTCGACGACGGTGGACAGCGTGCACGGACGGCGGTAGGAAGGGGCGATGATGGTGCGGCAGAGGAAGGGGCAGCGCGGGCGGGCTCCTCCTCCTCCTAGGCATGGCGGGCGGGCGGGCTCCTCCTCCTCCTCCTAGGCACGGCGGCGAGCGCGGGAGGAGCGAAGGCGACGGCAGCAACGGAAGGGGTGACGACGGCAGAGCAAGGAGAAGATTACAGTTCGTCTGATCCAGAGAAAAAGTGAAAGAGAAAAAAGGCTCAATCGAACAGCTTATGCGAGGCGCAAATTTGAAAATGCGCCTCATATAAGTTTACGCGAGGCGCATCTAGCCAAAATGCGCATCGGGTATTCTGCAGCACTGGTCAACTAGCGCAGTGCGATGTATCTGTCAACAAATAGGCACTAGCCCACTGGTTTCGACCCCTGTCCTATTTTGAAGCCTAGCCACATAGGTTCGAATCCTAGTGGCTCAAATTTTTTGAAAACTTTTTTTGAAGGCCATTTTTCATGTAAAAACATTGTCCAAACACAATATGTACTATAAAATATACTGCAAATATTTTAAAAATTCAAATATTGCCAAAACAACAAAAGTGAGTATTATGAATGTGTCTCCTCAATACATAATATTCTCAATGCAATATTATAACATACAAAAAATAATAATTATGAATGTTTCGATACATAATAGTAGGCCACACACACACGATGGTTCTTGACAATGGTCGGAGCGCGCTAGCGTTTCTTGAAAATGGTCGTCTTCTTGCCCTTCTTTGTCATGGTTGCATAGGTTAGGTCCGTGACGTATTCACTACTTATTTTGAATGGGAGTCCTTTCTTAGGTAGGGTTGTGGTGTATGGTGCTTGGTTGCCGTATCCGTCTTCCATCTTCGGGTCACCGTTCTGGTCAAAGTCTGTGATGTTCATTCTGATGATGTTCCTTTTGCCTCTCCTAACGACAACCCGGCTAGGCTTTGATGGGTCTGTGATGTACCAGCATTGGTCGACCTTGCTATCTAGAACCCAAGACTCATTTCTCGCGGGTGCGTTCGTGCTGGTAGTGTTTGGCGATATAACCATGGTGGTGAAATATCGGCCTTCTTTCTCGATGCTCTTGGCCCACCTGACATGGAACATCGTCACCTTCTCCGTAACATAGTCGAGCTCCCAAATCTCCTCGATCCTTCCATAGTATCTTTCCGGGACATCGTCGGTGTAGAATATCCTCGTAACCCCTGAGTTTTGGTAATCGCAGTTATTGTCCTTTTCCTCTGTGTAGAACGTGTATCTGTTGATATCGTATGCCTGATAGGTCATCAGGTTGTGTGAGGCGCCCCGTGACAAGGATAATATGAGTATATCTTCCTCCGAGTACTCGTTCTGCGGTGGATTAGCAATGACCTTCTCCCCGAACCACCGCGTGAAACCGGAGTTATGCTCCTTTATAACATCTTCCTCCGAGTACTGGCGCCCCTGGTCAGCGTAATTCTTCTTGATAAACTCTTTGTGCTCATATATGTATGGATCAACCACCTACAGGTGCTGTAGCACGACCAGGTTTGCTCTTTCAAAGTCCTTGGTTTGGCCCTCGATGTCAACATGCTTTGGGCGTTGACCCTCGTGGTGACCCCATCTAGCGAGCCTCCCGAGGTGCTTGTTGAATGGCAGACCAAGAGGGGTCTCAGTTTGTACAAAGTTCGAGCAGAAAGAGATGCACTCTTTAGCCAGGAAGCCGTTTGCTATGCTTCCATCTGGACGGGACCTGTTCTTAATGAATCCTTTGATGTGTCCATTGAGCCTTTCGAATGGCATCATGCTTCGTAGAAACGGAGGACCGAGCTGGATGATATCCTCCACGACATGGAGAAGCAGATGAAGCATGTCGTCGAAGAATGTGGGGAGGGGGGAAATAGATCTCGAGCTTGCATAGTATCACCACGATCTTGTCATGTAGCCTCGTGAGATGCTTAATGCCTACCGACTTCCGAGAGATGACGTCGAAAAAGTTGTAGAGGCCAAACAATGTTTCACGGACGTGCTTGTCCATTATACCTCGGATCATGACCGGGAGTACCTGCATCATCAGCACGGCGATGTCGTGAGACTTCATCCCGTGTAGCTGTTCGGAAATTCGCCTCGTCTAGCCATCTTCTTATCTTTCTCGTGTAGCTATTCGGAAATTTGACTCCGAGGAGGCACTTCATAAACTGTATGGCCTCCTTCTTACTCAGAGTGAAGCACAAGGCCTTGAGCTTGACCTCGTCCTTCTTGACCTGCTTTTTGCCCTTGTGACGATGGCTACTCTGCATTTCCTTCTCCTCCTCCTCGTCCTCCTCCTCGTCATTGCTAGGTGGTGGTTGAAGTTCATCCCTGATGCCCATATGCTTCAAGTCGTTCCTTGCCTTCGGCCCATCTTTGGTGTTGTTGGTGTTAAGGAGGGTGGCAAGCAGACTCTCGCCCAAGTTCTTCGTGATATGCATGAGATTGAGGCTATGAGGCATGCAGAGGATCTTCCAGTATGGCAAGTCCCAAAAAACAGACCTCGCCTTCCATACCTTCAGCAGTGGCTCTGGCTTCTTCTAGGTCTTTCTCGGTGTAGGGCATTCCATCTAGTTATTCAACAACTCATAGATTTCCGTGCCGCTCCTCTAGTCCAGGATTCCTCGGACCTCGACCACCCCATCGAACAGATCTCCTAGCTTCTCCAGGCGTGATTCTTGGGAAGCCACCTCCGTGCCCCAAGGAACACGGTTTTCCCGAAAACGGGATATTTCTATAGATGGCGGTACGCTGTATTATCTTTGCACCTAACACACCCATAAAATCCTTGGACCACCTTCCCCTAGAAGTATCCGTAACCGGGATAGTCTTGCACCATCGTGATCACCGCCGCTCTCATGTCAAAGTATTCTTGTCTCGAGGCATCCCACGTACGGGCTCCTTCTTCCCATAATGTGGCCAGCTCCTCTTTCAACAACGTGAGATACAGATTGATGTCTATACCGGGTTGTTTTGGCCCTTGAACCAGCATACTCATGGTTACGTACTTCTTCTTCATTCACAACCAGGGGGAGGTTGTAGATCCATACAAACACGGGACAGGTGTTGTGTGTGTTGCTCTGGCTTCCGAACGGATTGAGTTTGTCGGTGCTCATGCCCAGCCTGAGGTTCCTTAATCCATACGCCTAGAGAAGGTAGGAGATCTATTGGTAATATTGGAGGTCCAATGCCTTCCACTAGCAAGCATCCGAAGGGTGCCTCAGCATTTCCTCCTTCTCCGGATCATCGTCTTCCAGCCTCTTTCTTTCCACGTGCCAGCGCATGAGCTCTGCTTCCTTAGGGTCCGTGAAATACCGTTGTAGATGAGGAGTTAGAGGAAAGTACCACACCACCTTTCTTGGAGCTTTCTTGGTCCCTCTCTTGTATCGAGAGGTCTTGCACACCGGGCACGTGGTCTTCTCCGCGTCCTCGTCCTGGTAGATGATGCAATCATTTATGCAGACGTGGTATTTCATGTGCGGTAGATTGAGAGGGCACGCGACTTTCTTGGCCTCAGCGATACTAGTCGGACATGTGTTCCCCTTCTTGAGAAGAATATTGTGCCAGAATGCAATGTTGTCGTCGAAGAATTCATCGGTCATTTTGTGTTTTGCCTTCATATTCAGAGCCCTGAGCGTTACATTCAGACGGGTATCCCTGTTGTTGCATCCATAAAACAATGGAGTGACCGTGTCTTTCTTCATTTGCTCCATCTTAGCTTTCTCTCTAGCAGTGGCTCTAGCGTTACTCGTCTCCTTGAGAAGCAGATCTTGGACATGAGGGTCTCGCAGCCAGCTTGAATCATGGTCGACACCTTGATCTTCGTGTTCATGCCCGGCGCCACCTTGATCATCTTCATGTCCATCATTCCCGGCACCACCCTAATCTTCATGATCATCATCTGCCCCACCGTTGGCGTCTTGATCTTCATGAGACCGGCATCTTGATCTTCACCATTATTCACATCCGCATCATCATCTTCATCATCACGTATCCACCGAGTGTAGCCATCCATGAAACTACGTTGGAGCAGGTGCGACTCCAGCATTCCGGAATCGTGCCTTATCAGATACGTCAGCTTGCAGTCGCGACACGGACATCTTATCTCCGTCTTGTTTGCGCGTGCCATATCGGTCCTCGTGCATCTCATCCACCTATCCATGAGGGCTTTGTGGATCAGTGGTCGGACCATGGTCGCCTACGCGTGGTACAAAGAGTAAGAGAATAATTAGAGCATATATGGACGTCTGGATCACCGAAAAAATTCGGCATGACCTCCCCTAAAAAGAGGACATCCGCGAGTGCTAGAAATTCGCTGGAAAAGAAATGAATCGACATTCCGGTGAAACATTGGCATCTCAAATGAAATCCCTGCACAAAAAGAAGCATGCACCACAACACAATCATATAGTCGTGGTGTCGTCGACAACGCTCATGAGCATGTAAGCAACTCCTTCACGCTTCCTCCAACGATGACTTGCCCAAGAGAGCTGGAGGAGAAGTAAAGCGACATGTTGTAGATCTAGTGGAGCAAGAGACTTGACTTACATATGAGTGTCAACCAATGGAGATTGAGCAAGCTTCTATGGTGAATCAATGTGGGAAATGAGGTGGGGAGAAGGAGGGGCGACCAAATCTGTCTTTTGGTGGAGGAGGAAGAAGTGAGGCAAGTGAGTGGGGTGCATGTGCCAAAAAGGGGCAGAAAAAAGTGAGCCAGGTTATGCGAGGCGCATATTGCACTAAATGCGCCTCCTATACTGTAAACTATCTGAGGCGCATATGCTAACATGCGCCTCGCCTATGCGGCCACCCGGGCCCGCAGGAGTTACTTGAGGCGCACCCTTCTTAATGCGCCTCGCCTATTATCAAGTATCGGAGGCACATGTGATGATATGCGCCTCGCATATTGGACCACCGATCTCCTCCCAGGCCCACCCAACATATGCCAGGCGCATTGTTCACATATGCGCCTTGCCTATCTAACATGTTGGAGGCGGATATTACCAGAATGTGCCTCGCATAATATGGGGGTGCCAGATTTCGTCCGTACAGATACTAGAGGAGGCGCATCCTACAAATATGAGCCTCGCCTATTTAAGTACTAGAGGCGCATGTCAGTGCGGTGCGCCTCGCATATTTTATCAGAGGTGCATATAGTATAAATGCGCCTCAAATGAGCATGTCTCCTATAGCCTTTTCTCTAGTAGTGTGAAAAGTTGATGTTTGACCTTCAGAAATTATTTTGATCTCTTCAGCAATGAACGGATCATCCAGTTTATGTCGATAAATCTCATAAGGAAGATCACTGCTTCGCTCCTCCATAACCCTCATGGTAGCTAATCCTACACAAACTTCTGTTCTTAAGAGTGGTATCTCCAACCTTTCCAAATCCATTTGCAACTCCTTTGGCTATTCTCGGTTTGCCGGTTGCACATCTACACTCTTTCGGCTTAAAGCATCTGCTACTACATTCGCCTTTCATGGAGTATAATTGATTGTAAGGTCATAATCCTTAATTAACTCCAACCATGTTTTTTTGCCTCATGTTCAGTTCCTTCTGAGTGAAGAAATATTTGAGACTTTTATGATTAGTGTATAGTTCACACTTTGCTCCAATAAGAAAATGCCTCCAACTCATCAAAGCAAAAACTACTGCCGCTAATTCCAAATCATGTGTTGGGTAATTGATTTCATGAGGTTTGAGTTGTCTTGACCCATAAGCAATTAGTTTGCGATCTTGCATTACAAAACATCCTAATCCCTCCTTGGATGAATCACAATATACTGTGTAATGTTTCCCGGTTTCCGGTACGGCTAAGACTGGTGATGTAGTTAACTTGGTCTTCAACTCTTGAAAACTAGCTTCATACTTTTCATCCCACATAAATGGAGTATTCTTACTTAGAATTTTGGTCATTTGTCCTCCTATCTTAGAGAAACCTTCAATGAATCTCTGATAGTAACCTGCCATTCCTAAGAAACCTTTGATTTGTCTAACATTGGTCGGTGCATTCCAATCCAACACTGATTGAACCTTGGATGGATTGACTGTAATTCCATCCTTACTTATGACATGACCAAGGGATTCAACCTTGTCCAACCAAAATTCACACTTACTGAACTTGGCAAACAACTGGTGTTCTCTTAAAATTTGTAGCGCTAACCTCAAGTGATTATCATGTTCCTCCTTATCCTTTGAATATATTAAAATATCATCAATGAACACTATGACAAAATTGTCCAGATATGGCATGAAAACCTTGTTGATTAACTTCATGAAAATTGCTGGTGCATTAGTCAACCCAAATGGTACGACCAAATACTCATGATGCCCATATCTTGACACAAATGCTATTTTTGGAACATCATCGGGCTTAATCTTGATTTGATGGTAGCCTGATCTTAGATCAATCTTTGAAAACACTCCAGCTCCCTTGACTTGAGCAAATAAGTCATGAATTCTTGGCAAAGGATACTTGTTCTTGATAGTGACGTTGTTCAAATTTCTATAATCTCCACACATCCATCGTCCTCCATCTCTTTTATCAACACAAATCACTAGAGTTCCCCATGGGGATACACTTTCTTGAATGAAACCTTTTCTAGCTAACTCATCAATTTGTTCTTTAAGTTCCTTCATCCCTTTAGGATCTATCTTGTATGGTGCTTGAGCAATAGGTGTTGTACCAGGTATTAGGTCATTAGTGAACTCTATCCCCGATCAGGTGGCATTCCTGGTAATTCTGCTAGAAAAACATCTTGAAACTCATTTACTACATGAATATCCTCTAATTTGGCCTCACTCATGGAGGTAAACTATAGGTCTACAACTATATGTGTGTGCTTATCCTCTTGTTAAATTAATCTTCCTCCTCTTGGAGTACTTATTGAGACAGTCTTGTCTTCACAATTGATATGTGCTCCATGTTCAGTCATCCAATCCATTCCCAGCACTACTGCTATTCCTCTTAATGGGATCACATAAAGATCTGCATAATAGGTTTTACCACAGATTGAGATAACTTGGTTTAGTTTAATGTTTCTCACTATCACAATCCCTCCAGCGGTAACTACGGTCATAGGTTTTTCTAACGGTGCCCTTCTAATCCTGAACTTATCACATAATTGCTCAGATACGAATGAAGTAGTTGCACCCGTATAAAATAAAACTTTTCCTGGATTGGTGAGAATATTGAGTGTACCTATCACCTCTTGGTCCGAGTTATCCACCTCCTCCAAGGTTGCGCAATTCAACTTTCCAGTAGATCTTCTCGTCTTGCCATTGTTGTTCTTGGCATAATTTCCACTCCTGTTAGGTTGTTCGCCTCCGCCTTTTGCTTGACCACCGCCTGATGTGGACCAACCAACCGGTGGTTTCTTGGGACAACCAGACTTCATGTGCCCCTTCTGACCGCACGCATAACATATGATCACCGGCTTCTGGCATTCCCTTTTAATATGCCACGGAAGTCCACAATTATTGCATATGATGTTTTTCCTCCTGGTTGTGGTTGCACCATGACCTTTAGGTTCCCTCTGATTTCCAACTTGATCCATTAATTCTTCCATGAACTTGTTCTAGGATTGTTGCATCATCCACATGTATTGCATGAAATCCTACTCCATCAATGGCCTCATTGGTGGTGGCGGTAGATCTGTTTGCATTCTGGCATCTTCATCCGCCTTTCCCTTGGCTTCGCACTCCATGCATTGTTGTTCGGTCTCGTTTTATACACCCGTCTCCATAACCCCTAGTAATGTACATAAAGCAAAACTCATACTTACATCATGCCATGCTTTCCGAGCTCAACTTCATGCCCCGAACTAGTCACACAATGGAAATCAAGATCCAAATAAGAACCAAATATGCAACACACATAATATACATTACAACCCATATTATACAACTGATGTATATCCCTGTGAGCGCTGCCTCACTTATTACCTTAAGCTCTCAAACTCTACAATATGCATTACCAAACTACTAACTCTCCTTGGTGATTATTCTCCTCAGAAGCCTTCATGCTCATTGTACATGCCTAGAATCCATCCGTGCTGGTGTGAAGTCCGATGCATGGTCTATGAGACAACTTGCCTCCTAGATGGAACATACTTAGTATCACAAGTATCATGACTCGACACATCATCAATCTGAAGTGCGCCCATTCCTTCCAACTCATCTGAGTCATCTTCAACATCAGGTTCCACATCTGAGTTTCCATAAATCCCTTGTATCCATTCTTCATTTATATCAGAATTAGGAACATCCTCCGGAGTCATGGAATACTCAGAGGATTCAAAATCTACTTCCTCAGGATCTTCCTCATCTGACTCTACATCCTCCACATGGACATCCCTTCCATCAGCGGAATAAGACATCACTCCCATCCGACTAGTTTGCCTGACATCACCACCAAAATCTTCTACATGAATAGGATTCCCAGTAGATCCGTCAGTCGATCCATACCTCCATCCTTCAGAGTTTCTGATAGGAAGTTACGAACCTTTAGTTCCCCTAGAATTCTGTGGTATAGGATAACTAGTACATTCATTTGGATATCTGGTGGTTTCTGGTATAGGTGAATAAGGACATACTGTATAGGATATTAGATCTATAGGTATATCCTTAGATAGTGGACTAATTTCACCACCTGCTTCCTTCTCTAATTGGGATGCTAAAAACTCCCTCTTCTGAGGATTAGTAAGATCCTCAAGCATACTATCATTGTCTTCCACTATCAGACGATGAGCATTGTAGAGAGACTCTACTACCGTCCGATATTGATCCAAGTACTTAGAAGCTAACTTTGGATGCTCATTGACTAGATGAAGATGATTCACAGCTAAATCTGAGTCCATGGAATCATGAGGAATCACATTGTATGTGTTCCCTGCAAGTAATTCCAACTTGTGCTCTCGAATAGTGGCAAGTGCTTCTACTAGTGCAATATTATATGCTACAGACTGACTACGACCTTCACCATGTGGCATAGCTAGATTTGGTCTAAGCTTCTCCGGTAAACAGATGTTGACTCGGTACTTTGCAATCATTTGACTATCAAAGTATGCAAAAGTCTGCACTAGAATATTGGCTTCACACCCAAATACTCTTAGAAGTTCTCGAATCTGATCCGTCAACTCTTCCTGATAATCCTCAAGACTATCCTCCACCTTAGTAAAAGTTTGCTTAGGAAACTTTGGCGCCATTATAGCTATATACAAAATATTTATAATTAGTAACAATGCATCATAATAAAGAATTATCACACTAAAACAATATAACGAAATATTCCCAAGTGAATGTTCATCATATATTCTAACGAACCCTTTACCATTGCTCCTAGACTCCTATAGGTAATTCCCTTTACTAGGTTTCCAACCTAAGGTCAAAGCAATTGCTCTGATACCAGCTGCGGTGACCCAACATACCACTGCCTGTTGTAGTATACTATAGTCGTTGACATAACACTCATGGAACACCATTCCTCAAATATTACATCCCTCAAAGTGGTACAACAAAAACATTGTGGGTCCAAATTACAAACATACACATTATCATTACAATACCAAAAGATCAAGATCTTTGGATGGTTCAAACTTACAGACCATACAATAATTTAAAAAGTTCAGCGAAAGAATGAAAGACTCAACGAATAAGAAAGACATGAGCTCAACAACTTATTCTATAGGGTTTATGCTGCTCGGCTCAACCTAGATATCTAAGTTAAGGCCTGAGAACTACTCTATCTTGTTGTCTTTAGCTCCAACGTGTATCCCGTAGTCCACCCCTTCGAATCCACTGGACAGGTCCGGCTCTTCGTAGTAGACGTCATTCTGGACTTCTTTAGCATACACCTGGTTATCCTTCGGCTCCTCAGAGTCTAGCAAGGGGTTCGAAAGGAAAGGGTGAGTAACAACGTTAACCAGCAAGTTCATTGTATGCATGGTGGGAAGTTTGGTGCTCTAACTACCACCTTAGACAATAAGTTTTTGGCACTATGCATTTTTCATAAACATTTCTTGAAAGATTGATTTTATTATCAAAAAATATGCCCATCAGCCTTCACAGGTTGACCAAAACTTCGTGGAGTTCCTTGCATGCCGCGTTCGTCACTCCTTCCCAGAACAGGGAGTAACATGTCACAGTTCTTACACTCTACATAGGTGTGTTGCTTTACCCATAAGAGACCAAATCCTTGTTGCATAACCGAGTGTACTTTACTGTCCACAATTCCTTGATGTGGGCATAATAGATGATCCAAGCCAATCACTGCCCTTCTCCGCGACCCCACATGAAGACCCGACCCCAAGCAGAACGACATCTGTTAATCCGTATGCGGATATAACTATGGTTGACTACATTGAGGACTCTAGTGAGTAGACAGTATCCTGGTCACCCCAACGAGTTGGTGGACCTACCAAGGATCGTCTCTCTAGATAGTATAGATACCAAGATCGCGGGGAACTGAGGAGTCCCGCCCATATGCTAGGCCTCGAAAGATACACCAGCTCCACGATATGGTCATCCATCCATATGAAAAGAAGAAGATCTAGCTGACTTCTCTGTCCCATTCCAGATCTTATGGTTAACGTGTAATATACGACGCTAGAATCACTAACTTCATTGGGTTATTAAGTCCTAATTGTTCGGCAATTGGAATATTAGATTCCATTGTCATTCATAGTATTTATCACCACTTAGGATGATAATAACATTTCATTTGTTTGGGAAAATACTTATTTTTAGTCTCTTTTAGAGCATAGGTGATAACACACAATTTTCAAATATTTTCATAAATACTCTCAAAGGACATGAGCAAGTGATGAACTTGCTTTGTGACTACAAGGTATTGAAGTTGGATGCTTCCACCTGATCTTGAGATACTGTTTCTACAAAACACCATTATTACCCGGTAAGGACAATATTTAAAGAAACAATATGCAATGCATAGTAATGTCATGCAATAATTTATTATTTTTCTTCTTTGCGTGTTTTACCCACCTTATAAAGGTTTTATATTTCTTTTAATTAATAAAAAGAATGTAATAAGGTAAGACTTTTAAATTCACCTAATTCTTGTATCTAGTATTTTTGTGATAACTAATATTATTCTAAGAGTTTAAAAATGAATTTATTTAATTTTTAACTCTTTCCAATATTTTCTTAAAATTCCAATAATGAATGAAGACTTCATTTTTAACACACTTGATTTACTTTCCCAAAATACAAACTAGTATTTTTCTATAACAGTATATCCATTTAGGATCTTAAAAGTGAGTTTTATTAAATTTTAAGTATTTTACTTATTTTTATAAAATTACAAAATTAATAAATATGGTAAGAATAATAAACCTAAATTTAATTACATAAAATTACTATCTATTATTTTTATTGGGTAGAGGATATTTTTGTGAGTTCATAAATATATTATTTATATTTTTAAGACTTTTATTTATTTTCATAGGGCTTATTTCATTGGGATTTTTATTTTCGTGCCCTCGGGTCGTTAGTTGTAGTCAGTTTTCCCCAGTCGCTTAGTTTTTTCTCACTTTTCCCCTCCCTCTATTCTGAAACCCTCACAGGCGCTCGGATGAGGGGATGTCGTCAGGTCAAAGGCTTGACCGTTACATGCTGACCGGTGGGACCGTGTTGGGGCGGGTCATGCATTGAGCATTACATTATGTCGCATCGACCGTTACATGCTGACAGGTGGGGCCGCATTGGGACCGGTCTTACATACGTGGTGTAGGGTAGGGCCGTGTTGGGATGGGTCTTGCATACATGGTGAAGGGTGGGGCTGCATGGAGACACGTCAGACCATCCATTCTCGCTCACCGAAAGCATTTGCTTCCCCCGAGCCTAGAACAGCTCCAACACCGCCCCTCCACTCCCCACCGTCGTGCCCTCCTACCTTATGTCATCCTCGGCCGTCCCCTCCCCCTAGCTGCGGAGCCCAATCCACCTGCGGCTCCGCTCCTGCCCCCGCTAGATCTACCCCTTTCACGGAACAGTATGCAACGCCGACTGGTGTACCGGTCCTCCCCATCGAGCGTGGAGAAGATTGGGTGGAATCGGAGGGATCTAACGCATGGATTCCATCTGGGTAAGCATTTTTTTCCTTTATGGATTGATTATGGGCAGTAATTGAGTGTGAATTGCTGGTGGTCAGCTAACTACCTTGCTTTTCGAATAGGATTGGTCCAACGCTGGAATTTCGGCTGGTGGTTAGACTAGATACTAGCATAATTCATGGTTGTGAACAATATCTCTCCGGATTTTACTTCCTAGTGGTGGTTGCAACCTCCATAACTCTCAGAGGTTTGAAAGATAAAATCTATTCTAAATTCCCCTAGAGCAATGACGATTCAGTTGATTTGCAATATTTTAACATTAGCGAGCAAAGATTGCTCCCACCAACTAGCAAAGCTGATCTGGTATTGTTTTTCTCTTTGAATGTTGTCGAACGTTTTGGTCGAATTCTTCTCCATGTGCAACCTAAAGTTGAACATATGGGAAAGAGGGTTAAAGCATCATATGGTGGTCGGGCATCATCAGGTGGTTGGGCATCATGTGTCTCTGCTATCTCTGCTAATAGTGTGCGCTCCCGCGCTCCTTATAGGTCCACAGCAGTACCATCTGTTTGCACTGAGAGTGTAAGACAAATCGCTCGTGCGGCTTATGTGGAGGACGAAGTAGGGCCTGACGAGGGAGCGCCTCCACTAGATGATGAGGATGAGTTGTTGTTTCCTGAATTGGTAGATAGATTCAGTAAACAGGCACTAGAGGATCAATACACGGAGGAAATGGCCCACGGTGCCAGATTTGATGACACTGATGATGAAGAGAACGAGGAGAATAATGACAATCTCGTTTTAGCCGAGTACGATGGTGAGGACTTGCTAGTAATTGAGTGGGACAGGAATGATCCTAAGATTTCAGAAGGCACCGTATTTGAAACGATGTGGGACTGTCATAATGCCCTTACTACATATTGCATCCAGACCAATAATGATTATGATATTATTAAGAGTGAGCCAGCAAGGTTGACAGTGAAGTGCCCATACAAGAGGTGTAGGTGGAGGATGTATGCATCCACTATGCCCAGGAGCAGTTTGGTTCAGGTATTACAACTAGTTGTGTATTTTAGATAATTATGTAGAGTTTGTCAACTGTACCTGACATTTTCATTATGTTTCAGATAAAAAGTAACATGTTGGAATATTCTTGTCCATCTCAAGGGGGGGCAGCCAAAGGACAAAACAAAAATAGCAAAGACTAGGTAGTTGGTAGATGCAATCATGGATTGGATGAGAGCGAACCCATCACTTGGTGCAACAGCACTTATAAAAAAAGTTTATGAAAGTTTAATAGAGTAAAATTCATCTAGAGTACCTAAACTTGGCACTGATTTTCAATACGGTCATCGACATTAGGAATACGCGATTTACGGTCACTAAATACGGCGATCTTCCCATAGAGGTCACTGGAGCCTATAGATCATCCCGTAGAGCGATGTATGCGCTTACGTGGCACTGAGTGGACCCCCTACATGTTAGACCCTTGAGCAATCAACATAGGCCATTTTCGAATAACAAAAGCATTCAGGACCAAATTGAAAAACTTCAAGGAGAATCCCACCACCCCTCTTCCCCCATCCCGTCCCACCTCCTGCGCCGCCGGTGGCTGCCGTCGCAGAGGAAGAAAATGGGGGGAGGGGGAGGTCGAACCATCGCAGAATCTCCCATTGCCTCGCCGTAGTGGCATCCAGCTCGCTCGCGCCTGGCTCCAGCAACCTCGTCGTGGTGGCGCCGTCAATGGAGTCTCACCCACCGCCGCCATGGGAAGCCCCGCCCCCGATGATTTGAGGCTACCGGGAGGTTCGTTTGGGTCCCCTACTTCTTCCACACCGAGCAGATCAGAACAAGGAGTCCCGTGCGCCTCGGGATCGTCATCGTCCTCCTCTCCGGCCGCCACGCATCTTCGCCGATTCCGGTGTCGTCGCACCTCCTCCGGCTACACAAACCCGTTCTACAGCTTCAGGATGATCCGGCGTACCTCATCGACGTCTCCTAGGACTCCCGCACACCCTCCTCTGTCGTACCTGTCGACCACCGGAGCAAGGGACGTCGAGCGTCGCCTCCGTGGTCCCTGCACCCACGGGCCTAGCCCGCTGCGTGGCGAGCCGCCGCGCTCTACGCGACTTCGGCGCCTCTCCTCTGCATCTCGTCGTGGGAGGCAGGGGACGCGCACCTCCTCTGCGTCCGCACCGGACGATGACATCCTACTGAGTTTTTTTTTGTGTTGACCTCCACTACTGAGTTGAGGAGAAGGGGTAGGTGACACTGTCAGGCGGGCCCCACCTGTCAGTCCGAAACAGGGGGCCCTACATGTTAGTCTCTAGGCTTGGGCTTGTTTTAGGGAAGGGTTTTTTTGCAAAAGATTACACTCTTTGGAGCGGTCAACACCGTCACGTTGACGAATACATTGTTGTATACAAGCCTAGTGACCGTAATGTGATAAGTGTCGTATTTAATAGCCGTAAATCACGTATTTTTAATGTCGATGACCGTATCGAAAATCGGTGTCAAGTTTAGGTACTATTGATGGATTTTACTCCTTGGTAAAACACATAATCACCATGTATGAGGGAGAGGTTTTGTATGTATCTACAATTAGGGGTGTTTCTACAAGATAATAACACCGAGACACGTCATGGGGGCTACACTATTCCACCGGGCAGAGCGAGATTCAGACCATCGCCCTTTCGTGTTCCTCCTTATCCTCTGAAATCCCCGTGGAGTGGCTGCCATGGATATTGTTCTCTGAAGAAAAGATTGATCAGATACATCCCTTCCTCTGGAATTAGATGGCTGCGGCAGAAAAGGAAGGTATGTTCTCTTACACGGCGGAGATTCAACATTTTTTACATTTCTTTCTATGCATTCCGCATAAATGAGATCCGTCTTCTTATGAAAAGGGGAGAAAATCCTAGAGGATAACAACTGCTATGAACTGAGTAGACATTGTCATTCTGAATCTAGTTTCTTTTTCCTAGTTAGCTGAACGTAGAACTTGAATCAGATTCTATGAACAAAGATGATGGTTAGTACAGTAGCATGGTATCCACTAAATCGTACATCTGTTAGAATTATTCTAACACAAGTTTCCATAAGAATTTACTATGTGTTTTTTTAAATTGGGTGTGATGCGACTGAACATATTTCCCGATTTATTAATTTAGCCAATGTTGGGAATGGAACATGTTATTGTGCTTGGTAGGGGATAAACTAAAGTTGGTTCTGTCCGAGAGAATGTGAATTGGGTAGTTTTCTAGCAAATTCTAGCGTAGCAACATAATACTTCTACGTTTACCTAAATCATGAATATTCTACTTTTTGAAGCGAATTTAAAGTTGGTAATTTCTGCATATTTAGGAGGTTCTATGGAAAAGGAGATGGATGCGTATGAGGCGGTTACATCTCGTAGTGATGTTAAGAGAGTAGCAGCAATAATCTCGAAGTTTGACAACTTGAAGAGGAAACTAGTTATGGAGACTGGATTTGGTGGTCTCTTGCATCTGCCCCAAATAAATATTAACCAGAGGAAGTTTACAGTGTGGCTGCTTGCTCACATCGACCCTGATAAAAGGGAAATAGTGGTTAATGACCAGGAAATAATGTACCTAAATGATAGCGATGTTGAGATATTCTTAGGAATACCCTGTGGACCGAATGAGCCATACGGAATAGACACAAGCAGCCTAGATGATAAGGTGGATTTCATTCGTCTAGCTATTGGTTCAATCGCAAATGATCCAGAGGATTTGAATAGTTTGAAGGCTCCTGAGCAGGTGATAACAAAGGAATATCCTGATGTCATGGATGAAGTTACGGGTGCTAGGTTCAAAACATCTTTTGTTTGTTTCATGATTGGAACCTTCCTGGTTGCAAAATCCAAAGCTAATCATGGGATGTCAGATTTCTGGGGGTCATTGCTGGAACTAAGCAAGCTTCCGTCCTTCAACTTCTGCAAAATGGCCATCGATGAAATTATGATCTCTGCTAGATAGGTTCAGTATCACCTCAAGGCAAAAAAAATCCTATCCCAATACTATCCGGGTGTAATTTATTTCTTCAGGTACGATAAGTAGAACAAAGCATATTATTTTGCAGTACAACCATTCCATAACTGTTACGATATTAATGTCAATGGAATGACATGACTTCTATCTTACAATGCGCATGTTTGGAAAATTATGAAACCTGCTGATGGTAGGCCATTAATAGCTGGCCTAGATTGTGAGAATATAAAATGGATGATGATGGCGGACAAGGCTGCTCGTAAGATGATGGCAGATGTGGGTTCTCCAAGTTCTTCAGGGTTGAATGAAACTCATAGTACAAATAGCAAGAAGGTTCTTCAACTTCTTCTGAGCTGAGTGAAACTCATATGCATATAAAATTGTGGTACTGGAATTTTATTACCTTTTTCAGGAATCAATGTTGGCTGCTCCGAAGGGGTCATTGCAGTTCCTTGAAAAACCTGTGTTCAATGGCTATTTGGATTCATACGTTCGGGGTGATATCCCAAGGAAGGTATTTGATATGTCATTTTTTTATCCAGCACACCTTTTCAATTATACCAAATTGGCGTTGTTTCAAATTTTGAAGCTCACTTCCCTCAAGTTATGGATCTGAAATGGCACAATGGTAGAATGTTGTACCATATAACAGGAATGAACAAGCTGACTAGGGAAAGTACATCTTCCGTGTTGGAGGCCCAAAAAGAAACTATGGTTGCGAATCTGGATAGGTTGCTTGGATTTATCCTGGAGGACAATGTTAAGCTTGTGAAAAAATTGCATGACCATGCCACCGTGGGACAGATGGCACTGTCAGGACCAACCGCTGACAGGAGTAGTTGGAAAAGAACTACTTCTGATAGAACTTATAATAATTCATCTAGTGATTGTAAGTATTCATACACGGGCTATGTTGATATATCTCACTACTTTCCAGAATTTTTGATTATGACAAACTTGATTCCTTTGTAGGCTCATCAGTTAACAAGAGAGCATGTGTAGGTCTGGTTCAAGGACAAAGGTCGAATGGTAAGATTTCATTACTGCCAAAAAAAAACAGAAGGCTAATATGGTTGTTCCATGATTGTAGGATAGATGTCGAACTACTGGGTGAACGTTGTATAGTATGGGAGTATTTTTGCGGAAAGCACTTGGACCAAAAATTAGCAAAGAATTGAAGTCACTATGCATTAGTTTACCAGTGTTATCCATGAGTGTCAGAGGGAGGTTGCTCTGTCTTTTTTTCATGAGTAACATAAAATGAATTGTTTTAGTTTCTACAGTTCTAAATAGAATGCATCTGAAGGTATTTTGCATCATATTATTGTTAATTATATTTGTTCTACCGTAGGGAGGTATACGATTACTTGATTTTTTTCTTTCTTTTCGAAATGGGGAGCGGAGCCTCGGCCTCTGCATTAATCGATGCGGACAACCTTTATTTATTGCAGACAGCCTTTATTTATTATTAGAACCACAATGTTTGGCATAGGCCATTACAAAGATCATGCAAACCGGAACCGCTAAAATAAAACACTGAGCAAAAAGAATAACCGTATCGCCAGCTCCCCAACGAGATCTATCAAACATCTATCTACCTGTTTCAACCCCATCCCATGGTCACCCATTGTTGCCACTCGCCAAGAGAGGCTAGAGTGTCTTGCCGCGGCGGTTCGAACTCAAGCAAAAGGAGCCCTAGACCCGCACAACATATCCACGGATCGGCGCGCATGCACACTCTTCGGATGTCGCTGCCTTCATAATCTTCCGCCAACCCGTCGCCAGCATGTAGATCGATGCGCAGACTCTTGCCACACCAGCCACCGACACCACCTCGGTGCCAAGCAGCACCACCCCCCTCCCGCGCTAGCCGCTCCACCCCTCTTGCCACTTCCATCCGACACTGCTCCACACGCGATGCTCCCAGGAGAGAACGTGATACCGACACCGCGGCACCGCCATCGCCTGACCCGAAGATCTTAGGGTTTCCCCTGGAGTAGCACGATTGAGGTCAACACAAGGTGCACAGGCGATCCCTTCATCAAGGTAACGACGTGGTAACGCCGCCATCGCCTGCCAATGGCTCGGTTTTCACCGGCACCTAGGTCTCCCCGACTCGCCGCTGGGACTAGAAGACGGGTCGCGAGATCTGCCAATCCAGCCGCAGGCTGGCCACCTTCGACGGAGAAGATGTCCACCTCCACGAAAACCAGGATGCAAAGTATGCCGTAGAAGACCTCCGGATGACAACAGCCGACATCGAAGAGGCGAAGACGACCGATCTAAGAACCCTAGATCTCGCCACACCCGCCGCCCCGACCATGGACCGCTGCCGACAGAGCTCACCGGCCGCCGCCTACCCGCCATCACTGCTGGAGATCCGCTGAAGCGCCTCTGCCATTGCCTAGATCTCGAGCCGCTGCCGCCATGGAAGTGACACACACGAGGGCTGAGGCCCTGCCGCCGCCGCGCCGCTGGAGCTTTGTTCGGTGACGGATCAAGCAGCGGCGGAGAGGAGGGGCGTGCGGGAGGGGGTGACTGGCCGAGGGCGAGGGTGGCGACCCGGTGCATCGACGCGGCACGGCACGGGGTCGGGAGGAGGGGTCTGGAATTATGGATACACCACGAGTCGATATTTGAATATGTTGCCACCTTCATAATCTTCCGCCAACCCGTCGTCAGCATGTAGATCGATGCGCAGACTCTCGCCACACTAGCCACTGACACCACCTTGGTGCCAAGCAGCACCACCCACGCGCGCTAGCCGCTCCACCCCTCCTGCCACTTCCATCCAACGCTTCTCCACAGGCGATGCTCCCAGGAGAGAACGCGATACCGACACCACGACACCGCCATCGCCCGACCCGAAGTATGTTTGAAACAATTGCAACCAGTAAAACATGTTTGAATCATCTAAAAACAACAAATAACAACATCTTCGACCGAAAGACCAAGTTTTATTAAATTGAAACCATAACCCAGAAACCATTGGAACCTCAGGACAAAGTTTCATTTATTTAAAACCACGAAACAATGTTTGGAACAATTGAAACCGCGACTTTAAACATTTGAAACCAGTAAAAGAGGTTTCAAATATTTGAAAGTAAGTTTCATTTAATTAGAATCACCACCCCAAAACCATAAGAAACGCAGGACCAAGTTTTTTTTGGGAAAACGCAAAGAGGTGTTTGCGTTTCATTTCATTGCAAAGATAGAGTTTGATACAAGCCTCCTAGGAGGGATCTCCCGCTAGCCAGTTTACAAATCGATTTTTAGGGCACATCCTAGGTAGTTGGCACCACTACTCTAAGGCCTTTTGCTCCTGCTTGCATCCAAGCTGATGCCTCCTCATTAATCTTCCTCATCAGGTTCTGGATATAAGGACGGCCGCGCTCAAACACGCAGTCGTTGTGTTGCTTCCAGATCATCCATGGGACAAGCAGGGTTATTGATGCGAGCCCTTTGCG
Source organism: Avena eriantha (assembly GCA_910589775.1). NCBI lineage: Eukaryota > Viridiplantae > Streptophyta > Magnoliopsida > Poales > Poaceae > Avena > Avena eriantha. Next base: position 249,939,625 of record OU342743.1, on the reverse strand, counting down.
CATGGGTTTAGGAGTGGCCTAGTCTGCCTTGGTCCACCAATCGAAGAGGGTGACTTCATCAAATGGTGGTGGGCTGATCATGCGCAGCCAAGAGAGTGTCTCGTGCCAGGTTTGCCGAGAGAAGGGATAACTGATCATCAGGTGGTGCATGGTCTCAGGGGCTTGGTTGCAGAGCATGCACCTGGGGTGGTGCTATAGGCGCCTCCTCTCGAGTCTGTCCGCTGTCCAATAGCAATCAAGGTTGGCGAGCCAATGGAAGAATTTTACCCGGTTTGGTGCCCAGCTTTTCCAGATCAGTTTCCAAGCCGCGCATCTTTTGGAGCCTTGGAAGGAGGTCAAATATGCAGATTGGGCAGTATATTGGCCATCACTGGTCCATTTCCAGATTAACTTGTCCTCTTCCTCGGAAAGGGTCGTGGGCGTGATCAGCTGCCAAAGCTGAAGATATTGTCCCACCTCCTGTATGCCAATTACGCCCTGGATGTCTTGGGCCCATTGATTGGTCTGTAGCCCATTAGCCACCGTTCTAGTCTTGCGCCGGCTCTTAGGGACGCAGTCATAGAGTTGCGGCATGATCTCATGAATAGATCTTCCTTGCAACCATCTGTCCTCCCAAAATTTGGATGTTCGTCCATTTCCCAGGCTCATATAGGTAGAGGCAAATAATAGCTCGCGTTCTTTCCTACTGAATTTAAGGTCCAGGCCATTCCAGGCCCTGGTGTTGTCAGTTCTGTCCAGCCACTGCCATCTGAGCCGTAGTGCCATACCAGTGAGCTCCAGGTCCTGGATGCCGAGGCCGGCATGAGATGTTGGTCTACAGACGGTGCGCCAGTTGACGTGGCAACTCCCGCCGTTGGCCGATTCCTGGCCCTCCCATAGGAACCCTTGCCTGATCCTCTCCATAGATTTGATAGTTTTCTTCGAGGGCTCCAAGACCAGAATTTGGTGAATGGGGATTGCCGCCAACACCGACTTGACGAGCACCAATCTCCCCGGTTTCTGCATCAATCTTGACTGCCAGGTGGGTAATCTGCCGGCCATTTTGTCAACAAGTGGCTGTAGCTGCGCCGTGGTAGGTTTGCGCAATGTAAGTGGTATCCCCAAGTAGGTGATGGGGAACTCTGCAGCGGCGCAGCCTAGAGCCTGTAGTATTGGCGCCGCAGCCTCGACATCAGCTCTGATCAGTGTGGCGGAGCACTTGGCAAGGTTGACCCGTAACCCTGAAGCGTGTCCAAATAGTTGCAGGATCCCCTTCACGGCCTCAATGTCCTCCAAGGTCGGGTGGCAAAATAGGATCACATTGTCCGCATAAAGCGAGACCGATGGGATCGCACGTCTAGGGTGTAGCCGCTGCAATATGCTCATGTCCATCGCGTGCCTGATCAACCTGCCAAGAACATCTACCGCCAGCATGAAGAGTTGCGGCGATAGAGGGTCCCATTGGCGTAGACCACGATGATGCTAGATTGGGGGGCCAGGTTCCCCATTCAGTAGCACCTTTGTGCTGGCAAAGGATAGGAGTATGGCCAGCCAGTCAAGAAACTTGTCGCTGAAGCCGTAGCGCCGCAGCACCTCAAACAAGAATGGCCATGACAGTGAGTCAAAGGCTTTCATCAGATCGAGCTTGAGTAGGACGCGGGTAGGACCAAGTTTCATTTATATGAAATCACATAACAATGTTTGAAACTATCCTCAAACTAGTACTTAAATTTTTTGAACCCACTAAAACATGTTTGTAAGTTTCAAAATGAGTAACTTCCTGGCTACTGGATCACTCTAGTGCTTCGGGTACTACGGACCCTCCATCCATTGCAGCAGAGCTGTTTCATGAGCGGGGAGGCTAAGCGCAGTTCTTTGAATCAGCGGTTTCATTTAATTGAAACCACCAAAAGGACCGGAACCTCAAGAACGAGTTTCATTTCATTGAAACCGGATTTTTTTTCTAAAATTGAAACCAACATTTCAAACACTTGACACATTTGAAAAATGTATTGAAAAATTGAAACCAGTAAAACATGTTTGACACATTTGAATCCGTTAAATAAGTTTGAAAAAACTGAAACAACAACATAGGTAGAATTAGAACCATAGTAACTAGTTTCATTTAATTGAAACCACCAAACCTTGATTGAAACAATTGAATCAACTTGTTAAAACATTCAAAACCACTAAGACGTGTTTGAAACAATTGAAACCACCATATACCCATATCTGGGACCACAAGACCATGATTCATTTAATTGAAACCACAAAAGCATGTTTGAAACAATTGCAACTAGTAAAACATGTTTGAATCATCTGAAAACAACAACTAATAAGATCTTCAACCGGAAGACCGAGTTTCATTTAATTGAAACCACCACCCAGAAACCACTGGAACCTCAGGACAAAGATTCATTTAATTAAAACCACAAAACAATGTTTAGAACAATTGAAACCACGACTTCAAACACGTGAAACTAGTAAAAGAGGTTTCAAATATTTGAAAGTAAGTTTCATTTAATTAGAACCACCACCCCAGAACCAGAAGAACCGTAGGACCAAGTTTCATTTATATGAAATCACAAAACAATGTTTGAAACTATCCTAAAACTAGTACTTGAAAGTTTTGAACCCACTAAAACATGTCTGTAACGTTTGAAACGAGTAATACATGTTTGAGACAATTGAAACCAAGTTTCTTTTAATTGAAACCACCAAAAGGACCGAATCCTCAAAAACGAGTTTAATGTCATTTAAACCACAAAACATTTTTTGAGAAATTGAAACCAACATTTCAAACACTTGAAACCACATAAAACATGTTTGAAAAAATTGAAATAAGTAATACAAATTTGAAACTATTGAAACCACCAAATAAGAAAAACTGTAACGACAAGACCAAGTTTCATTTATTTCAAAGCAAAGAATTTAAAACCACTGAAACCACACAGGAAGAACCGAAACAGCAATACCAAGTTTCAATTTGATCAAACCACAGAACCATGTTTGGAAAAATTGAAACCATGTTTCATTAAATTGAAACCACCAAACCTTGTTTGAAATAATTGAAAGAACCCGTTAAAACATTTGAAACCACTAAGACATGTTTGAAACAATTGAAACAAATTTGAAACTATTGAAACCACCAAGTCAGAAGAACCGTAACGACAAGACCAAGTTTCATTTATTTAAAACCAAAGAATTTGAAACTATCGTCGGATTAAGGACAAGTACGCCATGAAGGGGTCCTCGAGGCATGCAGAAGAGAGGGGTGTGAGACGTACGGTATTCCAGGACGGTGAGCACACAAGTTTACCCAGGTTCGAATCCGCCGGCTTCGGACGGATCCTACTCATGCTAGCAATCCAGTAATACGGCAGAGCCGGAATATGGGTTACAAGGGTTTCGCATGTGCGAGTTGAGGGTCTAAAGTATTGGGTGCCCTAAAGGCTCTCCCTAGGACGGCTTATATAGATATTCAGCCTAGGGTTTACAGGAGAGATCTATCCGGCTACGATTAAGAGTCGGTTACAGAGTACATCTTGAACTACAAGTAACATTATGGGCCTAAGTCGGTACGTCTTCTGGGCCTTCTCGTAGTCGGATTGGACTCCGTCTTCTCTCCCTGGCTGGGCCGCCCGTCAAGCAAAGCTCTAAGCCGAAGTGGGCCACCCTGGTCAGTGAGGAACTGTGAGGATACCCAGAAAGTATATCCCCAACAGCAGCCCCCGGAGGCCTCCAAGATCCAAAGTCGGATTCATCATCGTCTAGCTTGATCTTCGGCTTGCAGAATCTTGAAGGGTTCCTAAAACTTCACAACAAAGAATACGATCCGGGTCTTAAAAATAAGTAGGACCTATCAACAGGTTACTTAGATTTTCTAGCTTGATTTCAAACTAAGCCGGAACTTGGTCTCTAACGCCACCTGACACAAGTCATGGTCAAGTCACGTCATCTGACAGGCATTCCATCAGCACGACCGTTGGTGGGTCCGCGGTTCGCGGAACTGAGGCGCCATTTCAATGCGTGCGCGGAGATCGATGCGACATAATCATCGCGTGGGTCCTTCCCAGTTCCTTCCACGACGCGTGGCGGTTGCACTGTAGCATTTGCACGAATGGCGCAGTTAGGTGGATATAAGGGGTTAGGATTTTCTCCTTCTCCTTTCACCAGTCCTTTGCCTTTTCCTCTCCTCCCAATCTCTCTGCGCGCACAGAGCTCCTCTGTTCCTCCCCCAAAGACTCCCAACGCCGCCCGTTCTAGGTCATCTGCCCACCGGAGAAATGGCTTCTTCTTCTTCTTCCGGCTTAGCGGCAGCGGCGGTGATGGCGGCGACGGAAGCGGTGGCGGAGAAAGAAAGCTTCCGTGGGCTCTGGATCCCCCGCGTCCTCGACGATGAGAAGCTCCAGAACGTGGAGAAGGAAGGGCTCCTCCGCACCGGCGACTGGCGGAGCGGCTTCGAGGAAACCATCCCCAACCCGCGCGCCGACGAGCGGGTCCACTTCGGCACCCACCTCGATAGAGGTTTGTCGTTTCCTCCCTCGGAGTTCTTCTCCGAGGTGATTGATCATTACGGAGTTCAACTCCATCATCTTCCTCCCAACTCTCTCTTAGAGATGAGCGCTTACGCTTCTTTGTGTGAGAGCTTTCTCGGCATTAGGCCGAGTTTGACTCTATTCCGGTACTATTTTCATGTCCGGAGAAACTCTATCACTGTCGGTGTTCCTTACATCACTGGTACTATTAGTTTTTCACTTAGACGCGAGCGCGCGTATCCCAAAATCTTAGCTAGTGACTCGATCAAACAATGGCCAGCCACGTTTTTCTATCATAGGGATATTTCAGCTCCCGGCAAAGCCACTGCTTTGCCGGCTTTCATCGACGGAGCTGCCACGGCCCAACCGTCTTGGGACAAGGCTGCTCCGGCTCTCACCGACGATCTGATCCTCGCTAAGAGGCGGATCGAATACTTGATAAAACACAAAGGACTGAAGGGATCCGACTTAGTCCAATGCTGGGTCTCACGCCGGATCCAGCCCCTTCAGTACCACGGGGATTGACTGATGCATTCCATCACGTCGTCCAAGAAAGACTCCCTCCGCGTCAGCCCCAAAGCCTACACCACGCAGGGCTATATAAGCCAGATCAAGTGGCTAATCAGGGAGCGGATCAAGAGGAGGATCCCAGAGGTTTCTCTAGATATGCATACGGCGGAAAACCCCGTAGTGCTGGTAAGCTTCCATCAGTACACCTTTTATGTGTTTCAATCTTTGAGTTACACTGCAATGCTGATATATTTTCTTATTTTCAGCTTGCTGACCTCCCCGAGTCGGAACTTGCTCCGCTCGATGGATATCCTCCTGAGTTTTCTGAGGAGACAGAGGTAGTCCCATTGCCGGACCTTGCGCTCAAGAAGCACAAAGCTCCGATAGTGGTTGTTGGCACAAAGGAGGTGCTCGTCGTGAAGAGGTAACTCTCAATCATGACCTTCGCCTTTGTACTTTACTCGAATTTCTTTCCGAGATGTAATGTTTTCCGACTTTACTACATTCTCAGAGCAAAAACGCTCATCAAGCGCAAGGGGAAGGGAACTTCTTTGAAGCCCCTGCGACAGACGAAGCTTACCATAGCTTCCCCTGCCGTGGCTCCTCCGACTCCTGCCCCTCAACCTTCTACATCGCCGGTGACCATTCCTTCTCCGGTCGTCGCAGAAGATCCGGCTCCTTCGACGGAGCCTGCGATCCTTGAATCGCAAACTGATGTCACCATGGGTGAGTCAGATTTAGATAAGGGTGAACCCTCTTTGGGTAATGATCCCTCGGCAGAAACCTTCGCCGAAAACCTTATCAGCAATCTAGGACTTGCCAAGTTTGGCCTGTCCCGGAATCTGCTGAGGAAATCCAGCGGCTTGCCAGGCAATGCCTGGAGAAAAGTACTTTATCTGCCGAAGAAGCGTAAGAAGCGGAGGACGTCAAGCACTCCAATCTTCTTGAACAAGTGCTTCTTCGCAACGAGAGGATCAGGTCTGGGGAGCTTCCAACTGCTCCTGTGACCCCTCTGACTCTCGCTGAGAAGGTTTCCATTGAGGTGAACGCGAGTTTGGATAAACTCACTCGCGAACAATATGTAAGTCGGAATTCCAACTCCTGTTTTTCCTTTATTTCATATCATATCCTCTAGCCCCCAAGCATGAAGTAGGATATATAATCCGGGTTTATGCTTCATTAGGATGCCAAAGAGTGAACTAGTGTAGCCCCCAAGGCTCGTGTTGATATTAGCAAAAAATATTAGCCCGAGTCTTTAGTAGCTTTCTGACTTTGGGTATTCTGACTTACAGAAAGTATATTCCTATAACCAGGATTTATTGAAGAATGTCTGTGATAAGCGGAGAGAGATCAAGGTTCTCCGACTTAAAAATGCTGAACTTAAAGTTGCCAAGGATGAGGCCGAAGGTAAACATTCCGAGACTCAAACCTTGTCTTTTGTTATTTTTAATGTCGATCTTATCTGAACTGTTGTTCTTTTTGACTTACAGCACTGGTGAAACAATCCTGTGCTATGATTGAAGAGGCCGAGAACCTCAAGACCTTGGTGGTGGAGAACAAGGAGCTGCGCCAAGAGCTGGATAAGCTCAAGACGGATCATGAAAAGAGCATTGCTCAAATCCTTGAGTCCTCCTCCATGGCTATTGATGAGCGTGATCGCAAGATCGCTGCTCAAGATAAAACAATCTCGGACGTCAAGAATGAACTTAGAAGAGAGAGGGACCTTTCCCAGGCGCTCCGGGCTGAACTCTAGAGGCTCCGGGAGGAGAAGACCAAAATTGACAACGTCATTTTCGGTACGTTCCATCCGTCTGATTTGTCTTTTTCTTCGACTTCTACCAATGTCGGATTTTTCTTAACTTGTTTTGTGTATAGGTCCTCTGAACTTGACGGACTCTTCTTCCACCGAGCCCTGCACCCACCGGCTTACCCAAGTCGGTGACCTGCTTCATGATTTCCGCCAATCCCTTGAGGATATCGGCGAAGCTCTCAAGATTCTGGACATGCACAACATGTCGGATTTTTAGGTGCGGGACAAGGCAAAGGAGATGCCGCAACTTGTTCGGGATTGGAACATGTCCTACGCGCGGACTGCGGCGCAGAACGCTCTCACCATGGTCATGAGCCACCATGGAAACATGAAAATATGGCAAGTGACTAGAGGGTACTGCAAAGTAGATGAAGACGGCCAGGAGCAGGACCTTCAAGCCATCATGCACTCCTGCGCCGGATATGGGTGTCACGTGGCCGACCTGACCAGCTACGAGACCCCTTTCTTCACCCGCGTGGACACTCCGCCTCCTCCTCCAGAAGAATCAGCATAAGTTTCCGATGATGAACGCACCACCTCGGATGCGGACATCTCGGAACGATACCAAGGCGGTGTATCCAGCGAGCCGGCTGCTCCTTCATCTCCTGCATCATAAATTGCTAGAAATATTTGTATTATCCTGAAAAACATGATGCGTCTGTAAATATGAAGTATTATGATTTTGCTAGTGCTAAGCTTTTGATCTATTTAGCACTTTTGGCTTTTAAACTTTTTGCGTGCCTGAAATGTTTACATAAGCACTTGTATTTTTTCACCCACACTTATCGTTTATCTGGCTTTCCGCCTCGTCCCTTTCGTGAGCCGGCTAAACCTTCTGCCGGAAACTTTGCCGAGCAACGGAGCTCAATTGCTAAACTAGTTTAAACTCGGAAACAAAGCCGTCTTCCAGTACCAACAATTCACTACTCAGAAAATGCCCGCATCCAGCAATCAGACAAATAACCGAAGTAAAGACTAGAAATTTTTAGAGTTATACCTGAGGGTAGCAGTTTTAGAATCGGAAATCTAAACCAGAACGAACATGAGAATAAAGTACTTTCAAGCATTCTGGGATTTTCGACTATGACATGATCATTCAGAAATAAGATGGTAAAAACTTCTCAGAAAAACTTGAGGCCACCAAAACTTTTATTTCTCACAGAACATGTACATATATATGTTTACAAAGAAGGATAAGCTAAGAATAAAAGGCACGTAGCTGAGCAATATTCCACGGTCTGTCTAACTCATCCAGATTTGTACTACCTCCAGCTCTCTTTCTCTTCTTAGTAGCAGGTCTTTCTTTGACTGGCCTCATGTCAGTTAAGTAGTACGATCCATTGTGCAATACTCGACTAACTAAAAAGGGCCCTTCCCATACTGGGGAAAGTTTGTGCTTTCTTTGTTGCACAAGCCGGAGAACCAAATCACCTCTATTGAAAGATCTATTTCGGACTCTCTAGCTATGATACATGCGTAACTTCTGCTGATAGGCTGTAGATCTCATTTCAGCAATGACGCGAACTTCTTCGACTAAGTCGAGATCGTTTTGTCGAGAAATCTCGGCATCCTCTTCAATATACGCGGCCACTCTAGGAGAAGTGTGAATCAAATCACTAGGAAGAACTGCTTCTGCACCATAGACTAAGAAAAAAGGTGTGTATCCGGTTGACCTATTTGGGGTTGTTCGTAAACTCCATATCACAGAGGGTAATTCCTTCGCCCAAGCCCCCGCAACACGTCGTAGTGCTTCGAGTCTCGGTTTCAGGCCTTGTAGGATTAAACCATTTGCTCTTTCGACTTGTCCGTTAGCTTGTGGATGTGCCACTGACGCAATGTCAAGCCGGATATTTTGCTCGTTGCAGAATTCAGCCAACTCTCCCATAGAGAAGTTACTCCCGTTGTCCGTGATAATACTATGCAGATAACCATACCGGATTATAACATCCTCGACAAATCTTTTGGCTGTTGCTCCATCACAACTAGTGACAGGTTTAGCCTCAATCCATTTGGTGAATTTATCCACCATCACTAAGAGGTGAGTAAATCCATTTGGAGCTCGTTTAATTGGTCCTACCATATCAAGCCCCTAGACCGCAAAAGGCCATGTTATAGGTATTGTTCGCAACTGATCAGCCGGAACATGAGCTTGCTTGGCGTACTTTTGGCAGCCTTTGCACGTCTTGACTAATCGTTCGGCATCTGCCTGAGCTGTAAGCCAGAAAAATCCGTGTCTAAAAGCTTTTGCCACTAAAGATTTGGCTGCAACGTGGTGACCACACTCGCCTTCGTGGATTTCCCTTAAGATTTCCACTCCTTCTTCCGGAGATACACAGCACTGAAAACCCCCAGAAACACTCCGTTTATGGAGCTCACCTTTAACAATAGTATAGGCTTTTGCTCGTTGGATAATCTGCCGGCTCAGCACCTCATCTTTGGGCAATTTGCCATCTACCAAATAATCGAGGTAGGGTTGAGTCCAGCTGGGAACTACAGCCAGAACTGCTATCAAAGGTGAGTCGGATTTGGTTGGATATTCCTCATCTACTCCCTTTATTGAGGGAACTTTGAGGTGCTCTAAAAAAGCGCCATCCGAAACCTCTTTCCGTGCAGATCCTATCCGAGATAGTGCGTCTGCTTCCTCATTTTCTGCTCGAGGGATGTGTTGAAGTTCAAACACTTCGAATGATTTAGATAGATCATCCACGACAGCTTTATATGCTGCCATGTGTTTATTTGCATTACAAATATCCGACACTTGTTGAGCAACAAGATCCGAATCTCCATAACACATCAAACGTTGGATGCCAATATCCTTAGCAATCTGGATTCCATGTAGTAGTGCTTCATACTCGACAATATTGTTTGTTGTTGTGAAGTGTATCTGCAACACGTATAAAAGTTTATCTCCTTGGGGTGATTTGAGCACCATGCCAGCCCCCGAGCCTCCTCGAGCCTTAGACCCATCGAAGAAGAGGGTCCAATATTCCAACTCAGGGAGGATCATATTCTCCTTCGTCTCTGTCCAATCAGCGACAAAGTCAGCAAGGATCTAGGATTTGATTGCTGTCCGAGGTTTATACTCAATATCAAAAGCTGAAAGCTCTATTCCCCATTTGGCGACGCGTCCTGTGGCGTCACTGTTATTGATTATATCTATCATGGGAGTTGTGCTCACCACGGTAATTGGATGCTCCTGAAAGTAGTGTCGTAACTTACGAGATGCTAGAAAAACACCGTAAGCCAACTTTTGATAATGCGGATACCGCTGTTTTGACTCTGTCAGGACCTCACTGACAAAGTAAGCCGGACGCTGCACTAGGTGTTCCTGATTTTCCTCTAGTCTCTCCACCACCATGACGATACTATCGACCTTATTGGTCGCAGCAAGATAGAGCAACATCGTTTCCTGAGGTTCCAGCGCTGCAAGGATAGGAGCAGATGAGAGTACTTTCTTCAGGTCTTGTAGTGCAGCTTCAGCTTCATCAGTCTAAACAAAATCCATGGTCTTTTTCAGCAGTTTGTATAATGGTGCGGCTCTTTCACCAAGCCGTCTTACAAATCGACTGACCACAGCGATGCAACCAGTTAATCTTTGTATGTCCTTCAGGCGAGTTGGCCTGGAAATATTGAGTATAGCCTTGATTTTGTCTCGGTTCACCTCTATGCCTCTTTGAGACACGATGAAACCTAACAATTTTCTGGCTGGTATTCCAAAGAAGCATTTCTTCGGGTTAAGCATGATGTTGTATTTTCATAGATTGGCGAACGTTTCCTCTAAGTCGGAAATCAGTGTTTCCTTCTTTTTGGATATCACCGCGATATCATCCACGTATGCATGTACATTGCGTCCGAGTTGGTCATGGAGGCAACGCTGCATCGTGCGCTGGTACGTAGCTCCTGTGTTCTTCAGCCCAAAGGGCATCGTAACAAAATAGAAGGTTCCGAAAGGGGTTATGAATGAAGTTTTGACTTTGTCATATTCCTTCATCCGGATTTGGTGATAGCCGGAATATGCGTCGAGAAAACAGAGGAGTTCCGAGCTTGCCGTAGAATCAATAACTTGATCAATTCTAGGCAGAGCGAACGGATCATTTGGACAAGCCTTGTTCAAGGCAGTATAATCAACACACATCCTTAAATCAGTGGTGTCCTTTTTAGGGACCATTACAGGATTGGCCGACCACTCAGTGTGGATGACCTCTTCTATGAATCCAGCTAACTCGAGCCGTGCTAGTTCCTTAGCTATTGCCTTACGCTTTTCATCGCCAAATCATCGTAGGGACTGTTTGACGGGTTTAGCATTCGGGTTTACATTTAGAGAGTGCTCGGCAAGTTCCCTAGGTACTCCGGTCATGTTAGATGGCTGCCATGCGAAGATATCTTGATTTGCTTGGAGGAACTTGACGAGCGCACTTTCCTATGCGCTACCTAGGCCTACGCCTATCTAGATCACCTTGGAGGGGTCATCATCCTTCAATGGCGTCTTCTTCGTCTCTTCTGATGCCTTGAACTCCGGATTTGGTTTTGTCACCTCCTTCTTCGTTGCGGGCATCTTAGACGGGTCTATGCTCTTCTTGATCTCCTGGTACTCCTAGGCGTGCAGCACGGCTTAAGCAAAGGCGGCATTTCCATCCTTGCACTCTCGCGTTTTCTTCTGGTCTCCCCTGATGGTGATCACGCCGTTGGGACCTGGAATTTTCATCATATTGTAAATGTAACACGGACGAGCCATGAAAGCCCAGTAAGTCGGATGTCCGAATATAGCGTGGTACGCGCTCTTGAACGGGACCACTTCGAAGGAAAGTGCCTCCGTCCGATAATTCTTTGGAGTTCCAAAGGTGACATCCAAAGTAATCTCTCCTAGGGAATTAGCTTGTCTTCCTGGGACAACTCTGTGAAAGATCATAGAGCTATGGTTCAGCTGGGTTTTCGAGATCTTCATCCGGCGTAGCGTTTCAACATAGAGAATATTGATGCTGCTACCACCGTCCATGAGGGTCTTGGAGAAACCATAACCGTCAATAAGTGGGTTGACGATTAAGGCGTATTTTCCTCGCCTGTGCAACTTAGGCAGATGATCAGCGCGGTAAAATATGATTGCCACTTCCGACCAGTCCAAGTATTGAGGGACAGCCGGAACTGCTGCGTTGAGCTCGTGTAGAACTGCTTTCTTGACCTTTGCTGGTTGAGATCCGAGGTAAGTGACGTAAGTGTCCTTCTTGGTGGGAAAAGTTTTCTTCCCTTCCGACTTGGGATTTGAAGCATCAGCTTCCTCCATGTCAGAATCTTCCTTGGTCTCTCTATCTTTTTCGGGATTTTTCTTTCCCTTCTTCTGCTTAACTTTGTAGCCCGTAGTGTCATCTCTTTTGATGTCGTCATTGAAACGACATTCAGCGTTGGTGTGGGATGAGCCCCCATTGGCGTATAGGTGATGCACACATGGATTATTGGCAATGTCGGCCCAAGAGTAGGTTTTGCCTGGTTGCTGTTCTCCTCTACCTTGGACCCTCGAAGTACGGACACGCCCGCGGCCTCCTCCGCATCCTCCTCGTCCTCCAGACCCGAAAGTAGCAGTGACCACTGCTGTTTCCGCGTTGGGTTTCTCCTCCGAGGTATTTTTGCGCTTCTGAGCTTGTTGCTTTGGTTGTTTTGCCGACTGAGGCACAACTAGGGCATTGAGCAATCCCTGTGCATCGTCGTCAGCATCTGCATACTTGCTCGCTGTTTCTATCATCTCTCCCAAGTTAGTAACCTTGTCACACTTCAAGCGGTGACATAGTAGACCAATTGGGAGTCCTGCGATGAAAGCTTCAATCGCGGTTTGATCGTTTACTCCTTCACAGGAGTTCTTGGTTTCGATCCATCGTCCGAGGTAATCCCAGCAAGTTTCTCCGGCTTTCTGGGTGCAACGCTATAGGTCTCTGACCGTACAGGGCCTCCGATATGTGCCTTCGAAATTCCGAAAGAACGCACTTTGCATGTCATACCAGTTATGGATGGTGTTCTCCGGAAGTTCATTGAGCCATGATCGTGCCGTCTTCCGCAACATAAGCGGGAGATATCGGGTTGCGACTAGGCTGTTTCCGCATTTAGTGATGCAGCAATCTTGGAAAAAATCCTGTAGCCAGGTATCTGGCTGAGCAATGCCGTCGTAGGCTTGGATATGTCTTGAGATAGCAAATCCTTCCGGGAATCTTGTAGCTCTGATGCGTGGTCCAAAGCACTTTGGTCCCACGTACATATCATCGTTTTCGTAGCGCCGCGCCTCTATGTTGGAGTTGATCCTGTGCCTTGCGTCGTTCGGGGATAGAGATCGTCCCGAATGCCGGCTGTGGCTGCGGTGCCTTGGAGCCGGACTTCGATTTCTGCCACCACCTCCACCACGTCGTCCTCCTTGTCCTCCTTGAGAGTCGTTGTGATGACTGCTTGGTGGAGAAGGTGGGGCAGCTGGATAGTTTCCGGTTGATCTCCGGCCTCCGTCCGGAGCGTCATTATTCCGGTTCCGGGGAGGGTCTTGGCTACGACGAGCCCCCTGCCGGCTTGTGCCAGCGTGGTTTCCGTCGTTCCTTCGTCCGTCATTCCCACTATAGTGAGGCTCAGCTGGACGGCTTGCATGTCTAGGAGGTGGCATTTTTTGATGATCCTCCTCCCGACGTTTCTCTTTATCATCATCCCTGCGGTCTTTTGACTCTCGCCAGGGCTGGTTCCTCGGATTCAGTGCAGCAATCGCCTCTTGCTCCGCAACTGGGTTAACGTTATGCCAGCCATGGGCAGCTTTGTGGTGCTGTCCCGAAGATCCGGTTCTCGAATAATTGTCTTCCCGGTGTTCGGGGCGGTAGTGTTGCTCCGGGACGTGTTTGGGTCTTACGTCAGCCCATGCCGGATCTGTGCGACATTGGTCGAAATCCGAGACCAGTTTTGACTTCTAGACAGGGCGACCTTTTACTGCTCTAGTCCCTTGTTGAGTAGCTTGATACCTAAACGGATCTCCTCCGGTCCTGGATTAGCCGATAGAATTTCTCGGGCCGCCACGGTATTCTGTACTAGGGTTGGATATACACAATCTCCTTTGCTATCTTTCCGTGGCTTCCCCATCTCATCTCCGAAAAGGACTGCACGGATATGTGGGAATTGGTCGTCATCGGTGTGACGCTTTTGTGTTTTCTGATGCAACTGAGACATGTAATCCTTAGTTGCCATGCGTTTCTTCTCCTCCTCGATGTTTTTGGCTTCATCAAGGAGTTGTTGACGACGCGCTTCTAGGGCTTGGGCCCTTTCGTCTAGCTCTTTAGCACTAAGTTCTACAGCTGTAGGGATAGGTGTAGTTAGTGCAGCATCGATGAGTTTATGTGCACCTTCGGTGATCACGTGTCCATCCACCGATTCTTCTTTTTTCGGCTCTTCTGGGATAAGTGCTCCATCCGAGTCTTCTTCGTATTCCTCAGCAATCACCTCTTCTGCCAAAGGGTCTTTTGCCGGGGTCTTGTTCTTCTTCTTTGCCTTCTTGGCAGCGCCGGTAGCAAAGACGGCTTTGGGTCCGTTTCCCGGAGTCAAGCTCTGATCGGTACTTTCGGACATCTGGACTTCGGGATTATCTCCGACGTCCATTTCATCCTGTGCTTTGGGAGAGTGTTCCCCGGATCCTTCATCCATGGCTTCTCCTTCTTCTGCAGCTTTGGAGTTATACTCCTCTTCATATTCCACGGAGAACTTTCGGAAATCCGCTGACGTCATCGATTCATCTGAGGATGCGGGTACGTCGGCGTTTGTTCCAATTGCCTCCAGCATAGAGTCGGTGTTTTCTCCAGCATCGGAAGAGCCGGATCCGGATCCAGCATATCCGACGAAGTGCGACGCGTGCTCCCTGAGGTACCTGTGGCCCTCGCGATCAGCCATGTCGAAACTTTTGATGGTCTCGAGGATTGTATCTGCGCTTGCACCTTGAAGCATCATACGTCGTAGTGGGTACCTCAGGAAAGGCCTGTCTGTCCTGGCGTCATCAGAGCCAGAATCAGTGTCGTTGGTGAGTTCCTCCTGGTTTTTGACTTCCGTGGGTGGGTCGATCTGGGATCCGGTATCTCCTAGGATATCCACTCTAGATTCGATTTGGACCGCTAGGTCTTCCTCAGGCTCGGATTTCTCCACTATCTCCGCAACTAGTGCGGGCTGGGTGGGATTAGAGTTTTCTGAGATCCGGAACTCTGCCGCCTCCGCGGACAAAGGGGACCCAGAAGATTCTTCTACCTCTATCATCACCGTTGGGGTGGGTGGGGAAGGTTCAACGAAACCAATGTAAACATCGATCTCGCCAAAAGACATGATTGTGTAGGCAGTCACAACCTCCCTAGCCGGAATCCAAGTCTCGCCGAGAATGATGAGAGGGACGTCACTGGCGTAGAGGATGCGACCGACGGCAATAGTTTCGCCGATTTCGATTCTTGCAGATTCCGCTCGGAACGCAGATTCCGCTCGGAACGCAGATCCGAAGCTCACTTGCCCTACAGTGGATGCCAACTGTCGTCGGATTGAGGACAAGTACGCCATGAGGGGGTCCTCGAGGCGTGCGGAAGAGAGGGGTGTGAGACATACGGTATTCCGGGACGGTGAGCACACAAGTTTACCCAGGTTCGAATCCGCCGGCTTTCGACGAATCCTACTCCTGCTAGCAATCCAGTAATACGACAGACCCGGAATATGGGTTACAAGGGTTTCGCCTATGCGAGTTGAGGGTCTAAAGTACTGGGTGCCCTAAAGGCCCTCCCTAGGACGGCTTATATAGATATCCGGCCTAGGGTTTACAGGAGAGATCTATCTGGCTACGACTAAGAGTCGGTTACAGAGTACATCTTGAACTACAAGTAACATTATGGGCCTAAGTCGGTATGTCTTCTGGGCCTTCCCGTAGCCGGATTGGACTCCATCTTCTCTCCTTGACTGGGTCGCCCGTGAAGCAAAGCTCTAACCCGAAGTGGGCCACCCTGGTTAGTGAGGAACTATGAGGATACCCGGAAAGTATATCCCCAACAGAAACCACTAAAACCATCTAAGAAGGACCGAAACAACAATACCAAGTCTCATTTAATTCAAACCAAAAACCATTTTTGGAACAATTGAAACCATGTTTTATTAAAACACTTGAAATCACTTAAAAAATGTTTGAAACAATTGAAACAAGTAATACAAATTTAAAACTATTGAAACCACCAACTAAGAAGAACCCGACAAGACAAAGTTTCATTTATTTGAAATCAAAGAATTTGAAACCACTGAAACCACACAAATAGAACCAAAACACACTACAAGAAATGTTTCCTTCCATGAGGCCCGATAGTCATCATAGAAGGCGCATCTTCCCCGACGAAATTCTTGGCTTGATCGTGGTGGATGGAAAACCTTTTTTCTGTTTCGCGCCCATCTACTACGACAAAACCGCTAAAAACATGAACGAAGCTTGGTCAGCGCGTGGTAGAATCAAGATTTCTAGTTCCTCGCGCGATATTGACTCGCCAAAGTATTTTTAGGCATGAGTGTCTCGGACGTCAATGTCTCTAGCGGACCATACTTTTCGGTCGCGCCTCCCTGATTTGAACTCGATAACATCGTTCGATGCCTCTTCCGTTTAGTTAGGCTACTGGGTCCCACATGTCTGCCTCTCATTAGAAGAATCGTGTGTATGATGGAAATTTTTCCCTTCCCTGTTCCGTACTTGATAGTATTGCTCGATGCATCTGCCATTTAATCAGGCTGCTGGGTCCCACGTGTCATCCTCACACTGGAAGAAACGTGTGCATGATGGATTTTTTTCCTTGGCTCGTGCCTCCCTGATTTGAACTCTATAACGTTGCTCGATGAGTTTGTCGTTTAGTCATGTTGTTGGGTCCCACATGTCAGCCTCTCATTAGAAGAATCGTGTGTATGATGGAATTTTTCCTTCGCTCGTGCTACCCTATTCCGAACATGATAGCGCTGCTAGATGCATCTACCGTTTAATCAAGCAGTTAGGCCCCACTTGTCATCCTCTCATTAGAAGAAACATGGGTATGATGAATTTTTTGCCCTCGGTCGCGTCTTCGTGTTAACTTGATAGCATTGCTCGTTGCATCAGCCGTTTATTCAAGCTGGTGGGTCCCCTATGTCAGCCTCACATTAGAAGAATCATGTGTATATGATGGATTTTTTCTTCTCTAGCGCTACCCTATTTCGAACTAGATAGTGTTGCTCAACGAATCTGTCGTTTGGTCACACTGTTGGGTCCCACATGTCAGCATCTCATTAGAAGAAATGTGTGTATGTTTGACTTTTTTCTCGCTCATGCCTCCCTTATTCAAACTGCAACATTGCTCGATTTAACATCAGTATAAGGTCTCTCTGGTGGGTCCCACATGTCAGCCTCTCTGTAAATTAAACGTGCTATGATAGACTTTTTTCGAGCACCTCCTTTGTTCTGACCTTGGTCTGTATCTGGGTCCCAGATGTCAGCAACCTCTATGAAGGAAACGTGTCTATGCTGGGTCCCAGATGTAACATCCCAATTTCAGCAACCCTGATTAGTGTCAAGAATGCAAAAATCAGGGGGAACAAAAACATTTTCTTGTTTAATGATGCAGTGTTTGCTTGTTGTTTGTCAGTTCTTATGAATTTGAATGTATAGCATATGATATACTCCTTACCTCAACAATAGTTTACAAAAGCTAATTAACCAAATTTTCATGGCTCATTTTACATATTCTCAAATGTCCTGGCATTTCAAAACCTAAGCCAAGATGCCTTTGTAACCCTAACCACTTTAGTAGCCTCTATTGACAAAATTATGGAGATCTATAAGATATAATCTCCTTATGTTTGCAAGACAGAACCTTCAACTAATCTTACCTCTAGCTTTTCCAAAACCTGTTATAGAACTTTTGAATTCTATTCTTGGTAGAAATACCAAGGACTCTCACCTTACTCAAACTCCAACCTTTCAAAATACCCACCCTTACATCAATCTAGGCTTGATGGTAACCCTAGTAGTAGTTTGAATTGCTTGGAAGATGAATTACCTTGAGCTGCTACCTGATGAATTGCCATGATCTGCTATTTGACTTGTCTGCTTAGGAAGTAGTATGAGCTACTATAGGATATCATCCACTAGGATCAAGATGTTTTAATATCACAAAACCCTAAGAAAGAATACAAAGTTGGATCTGATCTCTAGCCACTAGGTGATCATCTAAAACCCTTAGTCAGATCTTTTCAACACTAATTCTATCTAGAAGTTTCTAATTCAATGAAGACAAAATACAAGCATCGATCCTTTCTACTCAATATACACTTCAACATCATCCACTTGATGATGCATTGGCACCTTGCAACCAACCAAAAACATCCCTCTTGAAATCTAGTCAAAACCCCTAAATCTGCCAAAATATGACAAAATCTGAAAACTATTTCAACATCACTTCTTTGAATACCTCTCTTTCTCAACCACTTGTGCATTTATGGAAATGCACTTGAACCATCTTGTAAACCTTCCTAAGGACTACCAAGGCCCACTCTTTCCTTTGGCTATCTCACCTTTTAACCCACTTGTTTTTGATGGTTTTGAGGCAAGAAAATAATATTTTCTGCAAATCTTATCAACAAGCCTACTTTGGCATAACCTCACATCTCCATACTACCTTCTTTGGACCAATTCTTTGCATGATTTTCTTATACTCATAAAGGTCTATCCATACTTACTTCACTTGTTTCAATAAGATCCTTGTGCTTTTAGAACCCACAAGGTTTTGAAGGCTATTTGGTAATCTACCTTGGCACCCTTATTTTATTCAATTTTTGGAATCAATCCTTGGAGAGATCAATCATGATCAAGCTAAAAAATGTACACCATAGTGATATAGATAACTTGGTCTACCCATCCATATATCCCATGACCCAAAGGGAGCTCTGAGCTCCAAGATCCAACAAGGTTTTTAAGGTAGATAAATAACATTGCCCAAGATCCTTGATCACTTGTTTTTCTTCCAAATCAAGTTGGTTGCTCAAAAGCTTAGGATTATAATGATGGATACACTTTGTGGACATCCTATACCTCTGAGATAAAAATTTACCTAATGCTTTCCCTCAATATTTTGGCCCAAAAACTAATTTAGAGCATGACTAACAGTGCCCTTATTCGTCCGACCCGTAAAACGCGAGTAAGGGCGCCTGTACCCTCTTTTTATGGGAAGAAATGCGCCGGTGGAGATCAGCGCCCTTGTTCACAACCCATGAAATAGAATATTTTGTTTCACGGGTTGTGAATAAGGGCGCTGATCTCCGCCGACACATTTTAGCCCGTAAAAAGAGGGTTTTATATTCTGTTTCACGGGTTGTGAATAAGGGCGCTGATCTCCGCCGACACATTTTAGCCCGTAAAAAGAGGGTTTTAGCCTATCTGTCACATGCCAATGGAAATACAACAATTGAACACATCAATACAATAATTAAACACATCAAATAATAGTTCAAAGGATCAAACAAATATCATCCAAGTTATTACAAAACTATTTCAATCAAATTACAACAATTGTTCAAATCAAATAAATCAACAAATATTCTCGAATGGTTCATCGCACACAGACAAAGAAAAACAAGGGAAGATCATGAATGAGCACGAGTGCGTTAGCCATATAGCTACAAGTGGTGCTAGATGAGATCAGTGAAGAGATGCTTGTGAGTTGCCTTATTTTCAATCTCCCGATGGCTTTCAAGAAATGCTTCAAGGCGGTTGGGTTTTATTTCAAGATGCACTCGAGTGCCAACATTGTCGTAGAAGCACAACAAGTTTAACCCTCTCTCATCCTTGATGATCACGTTGTGTAGAACACACAACATGTCATGATGTTGACAAGGGTTTTCTTGTCCCAAAATCGAGCTGGACCCCGAACAATAGCAAACCTTGCTTGTAAAACACCAAAAGCCCTCTCAATGTCCTTGCGGGCTGCCTCTTGTACCTTGGCAAATATAGCTTCTATTTCATGTTAGGGATCTTTGATGGACTTCACAAAAGTTGCCCATTCGAGATATATGCCATCGGCTAGATAATATCCCATTGAATACTCATTATTCATGACCTTGTAGTTGCAAGTAGGTGCATCTCCGGCTATAAGTTTTTGAAACAAGTGGTATCTTTGTAAAATGTTGATGTCATTGAGTGTTCCGGGTAGCCCAAAAAAACAGTGCCAAATCCACAAATCCTGCGAAGCAACTGCCTCGAGCACAATCCGGCTCAACCTGATAACCATCTTCGCAAACCTACGCACTGACTCGTTGGTTGTATCTTTGCCTATGCGATGGTACTCATCGGTGTAGTCTGCAGGGACGCCATAAGCAATCACTCGCATGGCAGTCGAGATCTTTTGGTAGGCCCTAAATCCTAGGTCGCCGGCAGAGTTGCGTCATTGCGTGAAGTATGTCGAATTCTTTTCGATATCTTCAACGATTCTGACAAACAAGCTATGTTGCATCTGGTACCTCCTACGGAAAAGATTGGGCGGATATGTAGGTACCTTGGCGAAATAATCCTGCATCAAGTTGGCATGGCCGAGGAAGCGGTTGCGCTGGATGTAGGTGCGGCCCTTCATTGACCCACGCCTTTGATCTAGCATCTTCCACCGGTCCTCGTGCTCCTTAACGGCGAGGAGGAGAAGGGCCACCTCGCAGTCGTCGTCGTCATGGAGCAGTTCCTCGATGTCGGAATCTTCTGACAAGGAGGACGAATCGAACAGATCTTGGTGGTTGTCCGAGTTCATCCTCGATGGAGAGGGCAGCGGCAGGGGCTTGGTGAGGCGGGGTGTGGAAGGTAGAGAGGATGGCTAGAATGGGTGTCTGGCGGTGGTGGCGGGGAGGTGGATTCGGGTGGCTAGCGGAGGCAGCGGGGGCGGTGGATGTGGGCGAGCTCGTCCTGAAGATTCAACGCGCGCTAAGGTTGGTGCGAGTGAGGGCCGGCGCTCGGGTCGCCCTCTCCACCCTCCTATGTACAGGCCAGAAGAGGGTTTACGAGTCGGTCCCTTCTTTTTTTATGGATGGTCTGATTTGAGGGTGTTGGTCGGCGCCAATTTTTCGCCGAAACCCTTATAGTGACGGTTATTTTACGGGTTTGCCCCCTTTAAGGGTGCTGTTAGACTTTTTCTAATTCTTTTATTTGGCAAAACCCCTGAAACTCGCTCTCTAAAGATAAGTCTGTTTTTCTCCAAATCACATCTCCAAATTTAGGCTTATTTGAAGTCTAATTATCATACCCTATCTTCAAACTCCAAAAATAAATATTTTTGAAGAGTTTTATTATTTCTTTTTGCCTATTTTCCAAAATGGCAGAGATGGAATAATAACTATTTTAAGTACTTTTCCTTCTCAATAAATCTTGGGAAAAGTATCTAAAGTGTGAATCCCCATTTGAGACCTTATCAAACTAAAACCTCATCATATCCATTTAAAAATTTCAGAATAATCCAAATAAATAGTTTTAGCACTATTTGTATACACTACAAGAAAAGTTTCCTTCCACAATGACTTGGCCCAACGTTCGTCATAGAAGGCGCGTCTTCCACGATGAAATTCTCGGCTCGGCCGTGGCCGATGGAAAACGTTTTTTCCGGTTTTGCGGCCTCTACTGCAACGGATCTGCTAAAAACATGGAGGAAGCTCGGCTAGCGTGTGGCAGAAGCAAGATTTTCGTTTCCTCACGCGATGTTGACTCGTCGAAGTCTTTTGAGGCGTGTGGGTCCCGGACGTCAGTGTCTCTAGCGGACCATACTTTTCAATCGTGCGTCCCTGATTTGAACTCGATAACATTGTTTGAGGCGTCTGCCGTTTAGTCAGGCTGCTAGGTCCCACATGTTAGCCTCTCATTAGAAGGATCATGTGTATGATGGAATTTTTTCCTTCGCTCCCGCTATCCTGTTCCAAAGTTGATAGCGCTGCTCGATGCATCTACCGTCTAATCAACCTATTAGGACCCACATGTTATCCTCTCATTAGAAGAAACGTGTGTATGATGAAATTTTTTCCTTCGCTGGCGCTACCCCGTTTCGAGTTGATAGCGCTGCTCGACGCATCTACCGTTTAACAAACCTTCTGAGCCCCACATGTCATCCTCTTATTAGAAGAAACGTGTGTATGATGGATTTTTTTCCTTGGCTCGTCCTACCCTGTTCTGAACTTGATAGCGTTGTTCGATACATCTATCGTTTAATCATGATGCTGGGCCCCACATATCATCCTCATTAAAAGAAACGTGTGTATGATGGATTTTTTACCCTCTATAGCGCCTTCGTGTTCCGAACTTGATACCTTTGCTCGCTATATCAGCCGTTTATTCAGGCTGGTGGGTCCCTTATGTTAGCCTCACATTAAAAGAATCGTTGGTATGATGGAATTTTTTTTCTTCTCTCGCGCCTCCCCGTTTGGAACTTGGCAACGTTGCTCGATACATCACCTGTATAATATCTCCCTGCTGGGTCCATATGTCAGTCGCCTATGTAGAGGAAACATGTGTATGTTGGACATTTTTGTTGGCCGCGTCCGCCGGTTTGACCTTGGTAACGTTGTTCCATGCGGTAGGCATGTATGGTCTTGCTACTGGGGCCCACGTGTCAGCCTCTCTTGACAAGAAACGTGTCGATCTTGGTATCCTTTTTCTAGTCGTGACTATTGTACAAGTACTTTTTAAATGCGTTCGTTAAACTTGATCTCTTGTATGGTAAGTTTGATGGGCACCAGCTGCAGGCGGGTGGGTCGGCCATGTCAGCCTCTCAATATAAAAATATTGCTACAGATAAACTGCATGCCTTGCCACTACACAAGAAAATTGTTATGCTTTTATAAAACGTAAAAAATATATACTAACATCGTATATAACTTATTTATTTTTTTTCTTGAAAAATTGCTTGTCCATCTGCTACGCGTGATTGCTAGTAGCTCAACAAAAAATGTTAAGTATAAATAATGTATTAGGTAGTACTTAAAAACATGGATAGCCAGAGTGTTTTAGGAGTGGGTGGACGATGCCCAAAAAAAGCCGAATTAAAGAAAAATGGACCAAGCAGGGATTGATGAGCTATTTTTCATGGGCTCTCGCTCAATCTAGCTGGGCTATTTGCGCAGCCGAATGACCCAAAACATGGCCGAGTTACAAGGTCTTGGGCTATAATGAGATCGGATGAGCTAATTTGTTGGGCTCGATAGTTAAAATCCCAAGGTACGTGCTGGGGCTTTGCTGGATCGAAACAAAGCCATCAACAAGGAAAAAAAGGTATAAAATATGAGTGCTTAGATCCTAGGTGCCTGAGAACTTGTTATGTTAAGGAGCTAACGTCACCCTACTAATTATGCTAATACTCAGTTGTAACCTGGTAGTTACAACTCATTAAATTCCCAGTTACAAGCTGTTGCAACAAATGTGTAACCCTCAATCTTGAGGTAAATCCAATGGCGAGAGAGGTGAATCTTGAGAACTGGTAAATCCGATAAAATATTCACAGATATTTCTATGAAAATTGTGGACAAACACCCCGCGCCCACCAAAACTTTCCACCGAGACCCGAAACTTTCCTAAGCTCACCCTCAATCGAGCGACCAGGCCCCGTATCTTCAAATTTTGCGCCGTTCTTATGGGAGATGCACCGGATTAGAACCAGGCCACAAACTTCTCCACACCTTGAAAAAACTTCTTGACGCCTTTCTATCAACAGTGCCGGCCTACCACCATTTGGCACGCCGTTCTTCACGAGACGCACCAGCCGGCGGTCAGCTGGGCGATCCCCACGCTTCGCTTGCTAGATTCAAGCACTGGACATTCTTCTTGGCTTTGGTTTGTTCTCCACCTTTCCTAGAAATAGTTAAAGCTTGTGACCATCTATATTTACAAGGTTCTTGCAGATTTGGGTAGGTACGTTCTTTAGGTAAATCTATAGTAAAGCTATGGATAGAAGAGTTCGAAAACATCTTAAAAAGGACTTCGCAGAGATCCTGTGCAAGCTTTTGACCTGATATATTTCCCATCCTTCTTTGATACGATGGCGCATTTGGCTGTTGATGTACCTGGTGAGGAAGTACTTAGAGGCATAGTACAGTATAGATGGGTGTACCCTATAGAACGTCGACTTTGCATTTCCCAGGAGCGGGAAGATATCCGTAGACAGTTTGATAAGTGAGTGTTATGCAAAGATATTTTCACATATAAGACTGTAGAAAAGTTAGATATATTCAGATGTCTGACTTGGCTATGTTCTGTAGGTTCTTTGAAGAATTAAAAGTACCAGCAAATTTCATTCCACCAATAAAAAGACCAGATGGACTAAGATCTAAGGATCATGTAAGCTGCTCAAATTGCACTGTGAATTGTCTATGAATTTTCCAGATGGGGTAACCTCTTGTCTATTTTATAACGCTAGATTTCGGAGCTTGAATTTCTGGCCCTTATCTGTGGTCCTGATAGGAATATAACAACAACTTCAGCTTGCATTTCCGACGGTGTCTGCCATAGCGCCGATGTACCTTCTGTGGAGACTGACGCAGCTAGAGGTTATCCTGATGATACTGCACTAGATTGCGTTTAGATTCGAAATCCTGCACTTGACATTGTCGTCCCAAGGAAAAGAAGGTTGTAGATCTGGTAATAACGCCTTATGTAGAACAAAATGCTAGAGGTGATGATTTCCTATGGCAATCCCTACCATTCTATGACTTGTACGACTATTTATCGTAGTTTAATTGAATTGCATGTCCCTCTCTATTAATGAAAATGGCATATCGTTTGCCTTGTTTCAAAAATAAATAAATATTTGCATGTCTCCTTGCGTTAGTCGATGCAAAGAAGATACTATTTTCTGTTTATTTCATGTGAACAAATATGTTTGTATGTAGAGACATAAATGCGGATTGGGTGACAAAATCAGCATAAAATTGCGAGATCAATAACACAAGCATAATGACATTGCAAGAAAAGAAACATAACCATGTTTTCACCGTGCTTGTGAAAAGGAGATGAGCCAGGAACCACGCCTACAAGTGGTAGAGGCTAATTCTCGTGCAGCTCAGCTAGCATTGGTTTATCATCGATAATACTCAAGCATTCGAATATTATGATTACATACTAGGAGTAGTTCTAGTTCCACACTACAGTTCAACAGGCAAAAGTGTAACAAATGCGTACGGTAGCTCCATAATACAGGTTCCAGAGAAAAGCATACAAATCATAAGAAAGAAAACTCCGCATCATAGTTCACCACCTTCAGGTGCAACAGTTTCTACAGATTATAAACCCAAATCACCGCCTCCTTCAGGTGGCACGATAATTTCGGGAGCGGGATCAGCAGCACCAACAGCAGCGCCAGCACCGGTAGCATGAGTCTCCACAATAGGTGAACTAACGAGCACCACAATGTCCTCTGAAGGCTCTTCACTGCCAACTCCAGCCGCACAAGTCTCCGCGGATGGTAAAACCAATCCACCACCTCCATCATCTGGCACGACGATGGCAGGTGCAGGCTCATCAGTACTAGCTACAGGTGCAACTGCATCAGTCTCCACAGAAGGTAAACAAGGAGGTGTCTTAGGTGTAGCGATCTGACATCTATTTTCTACTCCATCATTAGGAAACTAAGAGTGTTCTTCAACTTTGTGCTTCTTCGGTTATAAGATAAACAGAGATTACAGCGAAAGCATCTACGCGCAACGACAAGAACATATGTTATTCTATTGATTTACCTTGCCATCTAGGATAGCAGAAGCCACATGATTGGAACCTATTTCATCGAGAATCCTCTTTTTCGCTCCTTCCCCTATCTCCTTCTGCAGCAAGTTGTAATATTGATTACATGATGTTGATTGACAAATATATGCAAATGTTCAAAAGTTTGCGCTGTCGAACTACCAACTACGAACAGATCCCCACTGTTCTTAGTTAGGGATCTAGCCCAGAAAACAAGCTTCTATCGAATCCTAGTCTACAAAAAAAGGATGCATACCCGGGATAAGAATTACTCTACACATGACAATGTTGCACAATCGACAATAAAAATTTAACCGCATCATCAACTCTATCATGTAAGTTTGGAGTGAATCTAGATACACTTGTTTCACATAAGCTAAAACATCTTATATTATGAAATGGAGGGAATAGGTACGAGTGTTCTAGTATTTCACAAACCTCCATTGCTGCCGCGGGACAAAGATGACGGATGCTCCACCGCCCTATAGAAGGTTGTCGTGCCGATCTCGCTGCCACCAGCAGAGGACGGAGCCGAGGAGCTGGTCGGCAACAATGTGGAGCGAGAGGCCAGGGGGCGATAGTGGATGGGAAGAAGGCACTGAGTAAAAGAGGCTGTGTGTGCGTGGGGGGAGGCCGGTGAGGGAGTTAAATCCAGCTTGTCTCGGAAGGAACGCGCTGACATGTGCACCGACGTGTGCAAAACTCCCTCCCTCTCTCTTCTACGGTAGCTACTAATAAGTAGTACTCCAGCTAGCTTCATCAAGTTCTCTGGTACACCTACTAGTAGACCTTTACGACTACTACTAGGTAGACAAGGAGTACATGTAAAGAAGAAAAAAACTAGACTAGCACACCGTTGTACAGTATTGCCTTGTCAAATCACTAGTGATGCCATGATGAGCGACATGTTTTTCCTAGTAAAGCTGGAAACATCGTGTTCCTTTCACCGCGTGTAGTTTCTGAGCGAAGTACTTACCAACACATCCAACTTAGGCTTACAGGACCCAAACTGCAGTGAAAAAGAAACAAAACTACGGACCTGCAAGGAGTAATACTAATAGTACTACTATTATACAACATTCTGGAAGAAATTATGTACGGAATAGTAGTAGTAGAGTACAACTGTACTCCTAATAAGGTTCTTTTACAAGGTTGGTGAAATATACATACTGGAGAAACTACCAAGTGTACAAAAGGATTTTTGGTCATATGGAGTATTTTACAAGCCGGACCGGGTGCGAAACTAAATGCTGAGTACTCGTACATCAGCTAAAAACCAGCCAAAATAAAGAGTTCAATAGAAGGCTGAGACGAAATGAGCAATCCTTGAACTGACTCGTTCCACTCCAAGGCGTTTGAGAAGCTTGGGATAAATCAAAATGGAGTCTTCGACCATGTCCAGCGAGTGTTGGTGTGGAAACCAACAGCTGCGTCACCATTCAGACTGAAGCAGCAAATTTCAGGACGCGGCCTGTACTCGTAGCCAATTTCTTGGTGTGATGTGTAAACACAGTTCCTTCTCGTCAGATGTCCTGGCGGATCATTTGCATCACCTACTGCAATGATAACCGGATAGTTCACGCCAAGAAAAAGAGAGTATGATCCAAGGTCAGTAACCCTTTTCCATCGGTTAGCTGCAGTTAACTGGCTTGTGTCCATGGAGAACACCATGCACTCAAACCCAGAAGGATAGGTACGAACGGTACGACCATAGTGAACAACACTAGTATCATGAGTAATTGCATTGCCTGAGACACCATATGTATAGACCAGAAGAAGTCTTGAACCACCGATAGATCTTGCTAACCACCATCTATCAGCATCTATCAGGATCATTCTCCTCATCATACTCAATAAACCCATGTGTCAGGTACAGCACATCACGTGGCGACAAGATAATGATAGGACCTTCGAAGAGAAAGGAAATTAAAAAACAGTATAACTTGTCTTGCTAGGAGCCTTCACAGCGATTTGACATCCTGAACCATCAGATCGGTTCATCCAATTGTCTAAATCAGCCGAGTAACCCGAACCATTTGCTAATCATGTTTTGCTTATTCAGTCGCGTTAAACAGGCTAACCTACCGTTACCCGGCTGCTACTCCACGCACCAAATTAGGAGCCTCCTGGTTAACTGGGCCTCATTCCTGTACTACAGCTCGCCCACCAAAGTAGACGATCCATCTCCTCATCCAAAGAAAGCTGACTAGATTCTCAAAAAACAAAAAAACGAAGCCGACGAGCACAAAGAGAAAAACTCATGCGTTTGTCCCCCAGCGCCTCCTCCACTCCCCGCGCCGCCTCGCTCCTATATACCGCCGCCGCCGACGACGATCTCGAACTACGGTGTCTCCCGCAGATCTCGACCTCGAGCAGCGGCAGGACCGATCCCCTCCTTGACGGCAACAGTTCCGGGCAGCGGCCATCCCTTGGGCAACCAAGCCGGCGACCACTCCGCCCGCCATGTACCTCTCCATCCCCGGTCACACAGCCACTATCTGCTATGTGGAGGGGTGACATTAATTTTTTTGTGCTGGTTAAGCGGACGATGTGCAATTCGGTGCGCCACACACGGGGCACTCAAGAATCAAGATCCTTTGAAGAGCCATGGATGGGTCATTGTGGATGACGTGAGAGAAGATCGGGCGGCCGTCATGATCTTATTCAGTACCAAGAACGCCAACCTGCCTGACCAATCGCTGGCGTAGTACCACGTGCAGCTCGAGGATTACTAGAACAACCTCCACGTGATCTGTGACTACTTCAAGGGCCAGGCCTGGTGCCTCCCTTTTAATTTCGATTCACTTCTCTTATTTTGGGTCAAAGATATATGCTTCTAATGTTGTTCAGTTGAAATCGATCCACGGATTTAGTTGGACAATGTTTGTATGCAGAGCGGCTGGATGGTTGACCTGTATACAATCTCTAAAAAGGTACATGCTATTGCAATCAATCTAAGTTATTAGATGCAACTTGTTGGATGATTTAGAAATCCATTCATATTTATTCTTATCATTGGGAAGGTACTTTATATATTTTTTACTGAATTATTTGCTCTTGGTAACCCATTTGGAGTATGTGTTTCATTTTGCAGTATGAATATGATGTCGAGAAGGTAAACATTTCCATATCTTAGTGCTTAGACCAGTGTACAAAGTTCTAGATTATTGTTGATTTATTGGATCTAGAATCTTGCTTGTTCTTGGTGGTATCGGTGGGTTGTCTACCCTGCTTTACTTTTAAATTTGGACAAAAAAGCATTTCTGTATGTGTACACGCTATTCGTGCTAACATCTGAGTATGTTACATCTATAATTGAAAATCAGTGTTCTGTATTTGTCAGACAGTTGACCCGTTTGATATCATTTTTTGGTTAAACATGTAGCTCATGCAGGAAAGAGGATGAGACTGTTCTCTAACCATGCAATTTATAGGAAGGGGACGCAAGAATTATCTATTTCATGATTTTTTTTGGATTATTTACACCATTCGAGGTAAATTGTAAAAGGATGTAGAAATATGAAAGAATTGTTCTACTTCCATCATTGTTTTGCACATTTTGATATCATAAAGCGCAGTTAGCTTTAATAACAACTCTCTCTCTTATTGACTATTGCTTGTTGAGATTTTACTTGTATTGTGAAATTTATCTAGTTCTTCATTTAGCTATTCAACTCTTGGAGGTTGTCGTTGTCCGGCAGTTTTTGTATTTTCTACTAGCTTCGCGTATGAGCCTGCGAGGTATACATCTCTTTATTTCAAGTTTGGGCCGGTTCTTGTGGTATGCATTTCTCCAATGTTCATGCCTGCTATTTGATGACCCACAAGTATAGAGGGTGTATCGCAATATTTTCGAGGAAAGTGAAACCCAATTTATTTATTCGACGCAAGGGGAGCCAAAGAATATTTATAAGCCTTAATAACTGAGTTGTCAATTCAGCTGCACCTGGAAACAATCTTGCTCATAGCAGTTTATCAGTAGCAAAAGTTTTGTAGTAGCAATAGTAAAGTGACAGCAGCAGTAAAAGTAAAGACAATAGTAACAATTGCAGCAAACAGTAGGATTAAAGCGCGGTAGGCATAGGGATGGATGGACGGGCGTTGCATGGACAAGATAATTCATATAGCAATCAGAACATAGGGCATTTGCAGATAAATTAGATAAAGCATCCAAGTACTAAATAATCATAGGCATGTGTTCCATATATAGTCATACGTGCTCGCAATTAGACTTGCACAACATCTTTTGTCCTGCCAGCCCGTTTGCAGCGGGGCCTCAAAGGAACTACTGGCAATTAAGATGCTCCTTTTAACAGAGCACCGGAGCAAAGCATTAACACTCCGTGAAAACATGTGATCCTCACATAAGAGCCATTCCCTCTGGTTATCCCGATTTCTGTCACTTCGGGGCCTTTGGTTCCGAACAACGACATGTGTATACAACTTGCAGGTAAGACCATAAAAAATACTATCATAATGAATCAATAACCTGTTTAGATCTGAAATCATGACACTCGGGCCCCGTGACAAGCATTAAGCATAACAAGTTGCAACAAAGTCAAAAAGCACTAATAGTAGATAATAGGCACTATGCCCTAACAATCCGATGCCATTACATGAGCGATCTCATCCAATCCCTACCATCCCCATAGCCTACAGTGGGGAATTACTCACTCATAGATGGGGGAAACATGGATGGTCGATGGAGAACCGATGGTGATGATGATGGCGATGATCTCCTCTAATGCCCCGTCCCGGCAGGGTGCCAGAACGGAGTTTCTGATTCCGAATCGCGGAATCTGGTGGTGGCGGCGCAGCAGAACTCTTTCTAGAAAAAACATCGAAACCCCCTTTGGTTTTTAGGTCAAGAGGCAACTTATAGGCTAAGAGGGAGGCCGAGGGGGTAGCCGAGGCGGCCACACCACCCCCAGGCGTGGCCTGGCCTAGCCCGCGCGGCTAGCTGGTGTGGGCCCCTCGTGGCCCTACTCCATCTCGTCTTCTGGTGAAATAGGATTTTTGGCATATTTTCCGGGATTTTTTCTGATAGTTGATTTTCTGCACAAAAACTAGACACTAAGGTAATTCTACTGAAAATAGCGTCAGTCCGTGTTAGTTGTATTCAAATCACACAAGTTTAGAGGAAAAACAATAGCAAAAGTGTTCGAGAAAGTAGATACGTTTTGGACGTATCAACTCCCCCCAAGCTTAGCTTATTTCTTGTCCTCAAGCGATTCAGTTGAAAACTGAGTGCGATAAAAGAAACTTTCACGAACACATTTGCTTTATAAGATGTATATATTCTCAGCATGTGTTCAACTACTCAGTCAATAAAGAGTATGCAACTAAGTTTACTTAATAGTCATTGCAAGCTATGAAGAGATTCCAACTCAAAAATAATAAGTAGCATGAAACATAAACATAAGCAATATTACAATGCTCATAACAAGGTATGATAGAGTGGTATCTCGCTTGCCTTTGATTGTAGAGCAAACATAAATGCCAAGGCACCCATGAAGTTCAAGTGAAGACTAGAAGTAAAGATATCAAAGATACAAGCATCAAAGTATAACACAATTAATCAAGTTTTGAGACAAGAACATTATACTAAGAATGACAACTATGCTCTCAAGAAAGTGCTCATAGAATGGGTGGTGACTCAACAAGGAAATGAAAAAGGTTTTTGAAAAGTTTGAAAGGCTTCCAAATGCTGAAAGTATGGTACTCATTAGCTTTGATCTCTCATTGCCCCTATCATAAGCATCTTTAAATGGTTAATGTTAAAGTGACACAACTAAGAGGATATGCTTGACAAGTTATAAGTTAAAATCTCATGCCCCTTATTTACGAGTACCGGACCTCATGCTACTCAACTTCAGTCACAAGTAAGCTCTTATCATTGTAAGTATATATGTATCATAGAGAACCGCCAAC
The DNA here is from genome assembly GCA_910589775.1 of Avena eriantha. Classification (NCBI taxonomy): domain Eukaryota; kingdom Viridiplantae; phylum Streptophyta; class Magnoliopsida; order Poales; family Poaceae; genus Avena; species Avena eriantha. Next base: position 249,908,118 of record OU342743.1, on the reverse strand, counting down.
GGGGTACCCCTTGCACATGATACATGAGCTATCCCATAATCAAAATGACAAGGCAAACAGACAATGCGCATCTCAACGATCTTTTTATTTGCTACTTGCATAGGTTTTTATTGAGGATGCTTCATAGAATTCTCATTATGGTTATGCTGCAAGTTTTCACCATGATTAGGCACGGCTTAGGCTAGCGGCCCAGGCGTTTCTCTAACACATATACAAACTGCATGACCTTACAAGTTCCCCTTTTATTTCACACCACCGGGATCCATAAGCAAAAGAATCATGATATCAACGAGGTACAAAGTACCCGTGTAACGTTGAAAGCGTTCCCCATGATACATGGTTCTGCTAACATCAACTTATAAAGCGCAAGCATATACGCAACAAAGATGGATGCAATGGTTCAAGATTATTAAGTGCAAGAAAGTAAAGTGTGCCATCAAGTTCGTGAGAGCTTTACTAACTAACTTTCTCATAACAAGCAAATATTTTATTCAGAAGAAAACAAGGCATACTAAGCATGCACGGAATAGCAAATGATGCTACTAGGTAGGTAAGGTGGACACTTTTGGCAATAGTTGGTTTTAGGGAGTTGGAAACACGAGTAAAGCTTATACTCAGTGCAGGTGAAGGCTAGCAATAGTAAGGGAGCGACAAACGAAAGAGCAATAACTACCATAATCATGCTTGCAACAAAACATGACTAATCATGGCATGCAAGTGATTCAAGACCCCTGAGGCAAAATAATTCATCGAGGCTTAAATGATTATTGTTTCAGTCATATGCATGCATGAGCATGTGCCAAGTCAATTCAAGTGAAACACTCAGAGGAGGGTGCCACAGTGTCATACCAAGTTATGAATAGAGCAGTGCAAGCGAACATTCATATAACGTGCTACAAATTATTAGCAAGATGAAGCTAATCAAGAAAGCAAAAACTACTAAGCATCCATAAATAACATACACCCTACATGAACAGACTAAGCATGCCCACAATGATGAGTATATGTACAAAAATGAAAACAAATAGAGTTTGTTACCAGACTCTTACCACACCTCAAGTTGTCATTAATCCTCATTATTGCCCTTCTGTCAGGGGGATGACCTCCGGATACCCCAACCAGACAAGAACTATGGCAGTCGGACCACGCCCGGTTGGCTGAGCGCAGCCGGACAGGAGCAAGTCAAGCCAGATACCTCACGGTAGCCAGAACAACGAGAAGCAGTCGGCTACAACAGTGTAGCCGGAACCAATCAGGAGGACAGGGCGACGTGCAGCATAGTGCGTGGTACGCCCTGGTATGATGACAAGACTGGCAACTACTCGGCCATACCAAAGACTTTGCAGGGTGACGTGGGAACAGCGGCCCGATGCTGATGACAGGCTCGCACGGCGTTCACTGTGCCCACGATGACCATATCGCGCGTACTCTGATGGGACATAGTTGTACCGGATACTGTAGATGACCAGCCGGCTAGGACCCACCTGTGGGACCCGCTAGCCGGACTAGCCAGTGAGACCGTTGCCTCTCTGCCCATATAAGGAGAGGCAAGGCCTCAGTAGAAAGGGTTGGTCTGTGTGCATTTAAGGCAGTAGCTAGAGAATACAGCTCGAGGAGCACTTGTAGCCCGTATATCACTCATAGTCAGATTAGCAGGAGTAGGAGCTTTACCTCATCACGAGGGCTCCGAACCTGGGTACTTCCTGCGTCTAGCTATGCTCGCTTGTATCCAATCCCGCTTGCGGACGCCATCGATAGCTTCCCTGCTAGTCGCCACACCTCTATCTAACCTGCTTAGGTACTGCCGTTCCCAATACAACAACAGTTGGCGCCCACCATGGGGCTAGATGGCTTCGACCGGAGTCACGTTCCGCACGGGACACCGCACTTCAGCCGGTGAGCGCGTGGCCTCCGGCCTAGTGCTCACGCTCGGCAAGTTCGACTATGTTATCGACAACGCTTCCTGTTTCGCCGGAACCTCCTTCCCGGCAAACGGCTCCATTCTGCTTTTCGGCGACCTCCCCATCTAGGTCGCCACCGTTTCGGAACGCTTCCCTAGGGAAATCGTATCAGTCACGGAGCTACCGCATTTGGGCAGCCGCACCTCCGTCGCTTCCCGCGGCGTCGATGTCATGATGGCCGGCTCGAGTTCTCACCCCCCAGCGGCGGGAGCGGGGTGCGGACGAAGGAGGAACTTCCGCGCCACCGCAACCCCGGAACCCAGTGGAGGAGGCCATCGATCGGCTCCTCATGCCGGTTAACCTCGGAGATAACCCAGAGGAGGCAGAGGCCAACTTCGCCATGGAGAGACAACTTTTCCTCCAGGAGGCCATGGAGTTGGCGGCAACCCGCAAGCAGCTCGAGATCACCCGGCACAAGTACAACCGCGCGCACGGCTTCACTCCGGCTACCGCAGAGCCGAGCCGGCGCGGCCAAGTGCGACGCCGGGGCGGCGAGCTAGGCGGAAGGTTGGAAAAGAATGGCGAGCTGGATCCCGCGCCCGCCCTCATCCGGCCCACCTACAGCACGCCCATCAAGAATCTGCGCGTGGTGCGAGCCGCAGCAGACGAACTGCCCAACCTGGAGGGCGAGGAGCGAGCCCGCCAACACGTGCGGGTGCAAGATCTCCTCCGGATCGCAGACGAGCAGGCTGACACTAACTTGCAGATGCAGGAGGACCCCAGCTGTTCCAAGGGGAGCAAGCCGCCCGTCAACAGCAAGGGCGCGCCTCGCGACACCCAACATGCGTCCTCTCCTCAGACGGCTAAGGCACGTAGTAAGCATCGCGGTTCGGGCAGCAAGGGCTAGCCGCGCCCGGAGCAAAGGTGAACAGTAACCCACCGCCTCCCCCTCCCCCAACCGGAGCGCCAAGACCCGCCGGTTCCCGTCTCTCGGGCCGAGTGGGAGCGCCCAACCCGGATCGCCCGGATGCCCATGACCTCATCGAGCTCCTCGCTCAAATGCGCATTACGGAGGAAGAAGACTCCACCGGACCGGTTTGTTTCGGACCCCACATCCGGAACGAGCCGTTTCTGGATAAATTCACCCTGCCCAGGGACACCCCCAAGTATGACAGCAGTATGAAGCCGGAAGATTGGCTGACCGACTATGCTACGGCAGTCGGCATTGCCCACGGGAACAAGCGCATAGCTGTGCGCTACATCCCCCTTATGCTAACTAGGTCAGCGAGGACATGGCTCAACAGCCTCGCACCCAACAGCATCAACGCCTGGCCAGACTTTGAAAAGGTGTTCGTCCGCAACTTCAACGGTACGTACAAGTGTCCAGGACGCCTACGCGACCTTACCTTGTGCGTCCAGGGCGACCGCGAGTACTTCGCCAAGTGGATGGAGCTACGCAACACTTGTGAGGGCATCCTGGAGAGCCAGGCCATTGGCTTCTTCATCGAGGGATGCCGAGAAGGCACCATGCTTCACCACCGGCTACTGTGTGACGAGCCGAAACCATGGCGGAGCTCATGACGGTAAACGACCAGTACGCCACGGCGGATGCCGCCATGAAGAAGCCCCTCCGAGTAAGTGCTGACGGGCATACGACTCCTATGGAGCCAGCTCGCGACCGTCTGAACAATCCGGCTGGAGAAGCCGGATCTTCCAGGCGCCACGACAACGACAACGGGTTCCATGGGGATCGCCATGCCGAACAGCAGAAGCCCCGCTACCACGCGCGGCAGGTCAATGCCATGGAGGGCACGCCTGACGCGCCGGCTAGCAATGCAAGAAGGCAGAAGCCGTGGCTCACCTTCGACCAGATGTTTGACGGCCTGTGCAAGTGGCATAGCGGTCCCTTCAAACCGGCTATGCACACCACCCGGAACTGCAGCTGGACCCGGCAACTAAAGGAGTAGGGCAGCCAACAACGTCTTCCCCCGCCCCCTCCTGGTGGACCACCACCACCGGCTATGGGAGTCAGCAATGATGATAACAATGGCAACGGAGGCAACAACAACAACAGCTACCCCCAGCCACACGCCACCGACCACATCTTCGAGACGGAGCTGGACGACAAGCATAGCCGCAGGCGACACTCCAAGGAGGTCAACGCCATCGTCTCTCCGGTCCCCTAGTACCTGAACTGGTTGGAAACCCCCATCACCTGGAGCCGAGAAGACCAGCCTGAGCAGTTTCCGACTCCCGGGGGCTATGCCATGGTGCTCAACCCCCTCATCGTCTCCAACGAGTGCACCTGCCGTTTCTCGCGCGTCCTCATCGACGGAGGCAGCAGCCTCAACCTCCTCTACCGGTCTTCGCTGGAGAAGCTGGGCATCCGCGAATGCGACCTACGCCCGACTACCACGATGTTCCACGGCATGCTACCGGAACCAGCTTACGCCCCGCTGGGTAAAATCCAGCTGGACATCATCTTCGGGACCGAGGAAAACTTCCGCCGCGAGCTGATTTGGTTCAAGGTGGTAAACCTAACGAGCTCCTACCATGCTCTCCTCGAGCGCCCCGCCCTCACCGTTCATGGCCGTCCCCCACTACGCACCTCAAGACGAAGATGTTGGGACCAAACGGCGTGATCACCATCGCTAGCTGCTTCAGGCGGTCGATGGAGTGCGCCTCAGCTAGTTCCAAGCCGGCAGAGGCCCTCATCATAGCCAAAGAGAAGCGCGTGATCATGCGCAACATGGCAATGGCCCAGCAAGACATGCCGGCTAGCAGCAAGCCGGCTGGAGAAGGAGCTTTCCAGCCGGCAAAAGAGACGAAGAGGATCCTGCTCGACCCCTCCGACCCGACCAAGTTCGTCACCATTGGTGCCAACTTCGACAACAAATAGGAAGGCGCGCTCGTCGACTTCCTCCGTGAGAATTGGGACATCTTTGCATGGTCACCTAAGGACATGCCAGGTGTACCGAGGGAGTTTGCCGAGCACTCACTTCATGTGCAGCCGGATGCCAAGCCGATCAAGCAACCTCTGCGCCGGTTCGCAGAGGAGAAGAGGAAGATTATCGGTGACGAGATCACCCGACTCCTTGCAGCCGGATTCATCATGGAAGTGTACCACCCGGACTGGCTAGCAAACCCAGTCCTGGTGTTGAAAAAGAACAAGACCTGGCGCATGTGTATCGACTACACCAGCCTGAACAAGGCGTGCCCGAAGGACCCCTTCGCCCTGCCCCGTATCGATCAAGTCATCAATTCCATGGCTGGCTGCGATTTGTTGTCTTTTTTAGATTGTTATTACGGTTGCAATCAGATCCAGCTAAACCCGGCTGACCAGATAAAAACATCGTTTATCACCCCGTACGGGGCTTTCTGCTATGTAGCCATGCCTTTTGGTCTGAAGAATGCAGGCGCTACCTATCAGTGCTGCATGCAGAAGTGCTTGCACTCGCAGATCGGCCGAAACATGCATGCTTATGTGGACGATGTGGTCATCAAGACCAAGGATAAGCACACCCTCCTCGAGGACCTGGGAGAGTCATTTGGAAACCTCCGGCAATACAAGATGAAGCTGAACCCGGAGAAATGCGTCTTCGGAGTCCCATCCGGTCAGCTAGTCGGTTTCCTTGTGTCGCAACGAGGGATCGAGGCGAATCCGGAAAAGTTTGCGGCCATCGAGAGGATGTAGCCGCCTAGGAGCCTGCTCGGAGTCTAGAAGTTCACCGGATGCATAGCCTCCCTCAGCCGTTTCGTCAGCGTGTTGTGGGAGAGGGACTCCCATTGTACCAGTTGATGAAGAAGACGGACAAGTTCTCTTGGACCTCGCAAGACGACACCGCCTTTCATGACCTCAAGTGCATGCTATCCACATCGCCGGTTCTAGCCACGCCGGCTAGCAAGGAGCCGATGTTGCTCTATATAGCAGTCATCAGCCGAGTCATTAGTGTCGTCTTGGTGGTGGAGCACCCCGAGGAAGGCAAGGCTCAGTCGGTTCAGCGACCCATCTACTACCTCAGCGAGGTTCTCTCCCTCTCCAAGCAGAACTACCCCCACTACCAGAAGATGTGTTATGGCGTGTACCTGACATGCAAGAAGCTCAAGCACTACTTCCAGGAGCATCCGATTAAGGTCGTGTGCACCGCACCCCTTTCAGAAATCATCGGCAACAAGGACGCCACCGGCCAAGATGCTAAGTGGGCCATCTAGCTCGCCGCCTACTCCATCCAGTATGAGCCCCAGCTAACGATCAAGTCACAGGCTCTGGCGGACTTCCTCGTCGACTGGGCCGAGACCAAATACCTCCCACCGGTTCTGGATTCGGGCCATTGGAGGATGCGCTTCGATGGGTCAAAGATGCTCGGGGGCTTGGGAGCCGGCATCGTGCTCACCTCGCCCAAAGGAGACCGGCTGGAGTACGTCCTATAGATCCACTTCAAGGCCTCCAACAACATAGCCGAATACGAGGCACTGGCGCATGGCCTCCGGCTAGCCTGAGAGATCAGTGTCAACCGGATCCTTTGCTTCGGCGATTCGGATCTGGTGGTGCAGCAGGTATCTGGAGAGTGGGACGCCCGCGATGCAAACATGGCTCTCTACCGGTGCCACATACAGAAGCTCAGCGTATGCTTCGACGGATGTGAATTCCATCACATCCCTCGCGTCAACAACGAGGAAGCCGATTCGCTCGCATGAATCGGATCCACCAGGAAGGCGATCCCACCTAGGGTCTCCTTGGAGCACTTGCGCAAGCCCTCCATCAACTTGTCCCCCGAGTCGGATTCCATCATCAGGGCAGGGAGTGCCCCGGTTGACGCTGTGGCAGACGCAGAGCTGGTGGAGCCCCAAAAGAAGAAGGCCCGCACCAACTCAGGCAAGTCAATACCCTCCGGCTCGCAAGACCCGGGGGCTGCCGACTTGTTAAGTGGCTCAGGGGCTGCTGTTCCGGGTACCTCATCCGGACGACCCCCCGACGACCATCAACCGGAGAGCGGAAGCATCCTCACCATCCGGGAGATAACATCCTGGGCGCAGCCCTTCATGGACTACATCGCCAATGGAGAGCTTCCGAACGATGAGGTGGAAGCCAGGCAAATCTGGCGCTGCACACACACGTACACCATCATCAACAAAGAACTATATAAGCGCAGCGTATCCGGCATCTTCCAAAGGTGTGTCGACGTGGACACAGACTACCAGCTGCTCAAGGACAACCACCAGGGCGAGTGCGGGCACCATGCCTCATCTAGGGCGATAGTCGCCAAGGCGTTCCACCATGGCTTCTATTGGCCCACCGCCCTTGAGGACGCCGAACAGCTAGCCGCGCTTGCAATGGGTGCCAACGCTTCGGGTAGCTCAGGCACATGCCGACTTCGGTGCTCAAGACCATACCAATCACCTGGCCTTTCGCGGTTTGGGGCCTCGACATGGTCGGTCCCTTCAAATGGGCGCGCGCGGGCATGACCCATCTGCTGGTGGCAGTGGACAAATTTACGAAGTGGATCGAGGCCAAGCCCATCCGGAAGCTGGACGGGGCGACAGTCGTCACCTTCTTCACCGACATCATCAACCGTTTTGGCTACCCCAACAACATCATCAGCGACAATGGCACGAACTTCGCCAAGGGGGTCTTCGCCCGGTTCTACAGCAACAAGGGCATCTGACTGGACCTTGCTTCCGTCGCGCACCCGCAGTCCAATGGGCAAGTCGAGAGGGCAAACGGCCTAGTGCTGGCCGGCATCAAGCCACGCCTCATCTAGCCATTGGAGCGCTCGCTCGGATGCTGGATTGAGGAGCTTCCAACTGTGTTGTGGATCCTCCGCACCACGCCGAATAGATCAACCGGCTACACCCTGTTCTTCCTAGTCTACGGCTCGGAAGCTGTCCTCTTCGCAGACATCGAGTTCGACTCTCCGTGCAAGCTCCTCTACAATGAAAATGCCAACCAAGAGGCGCGGGAAGATGGTGTGGACCTCCTCGAGGAGGCCCGCGAGCTGGCATTGTCTAGATCGGCCTTGTACCAACAACGCCTACGCCACTACCATTTAGGCCGGATCCGCCCTGTCGCATTCCGTGAAGGCGACCCGGTCCTCCGGCTGCTGCAAGACACGAAGGGCATGCAGAAGCTATCGCCACCCTGGGAAGGTCCCTTCATCATCAGCCGGGCGCTGCCCAATGACTCCTACTACCTCATGGACGCGCAGCAGCCGCGCAAGAACAAGATGGACAAGTCGGATGAGGAGACAGAGCGCCCCTGGAACGTGCCCTTGCTCCGCCCGTTTTACACCTAGTCACTGGATAGTGTATGTATCCCACAAACCCTATGAATGAAAATGCGGACCCCTACGAGATACTCGGGGGCTCCTTGCTAGAAATCTATATGTATCTGTTTTCTGGCTCAGTTTTTTCTGGCTCCGGCAACCCCTACCCCGGGGCTCGCCGGCTGGCCCGGCCTGCTAAATCAACAAACCGACTGAGTAGTGTGCGATGATGTCAGAGGCCCACTCTTCATCTCAGCTACAGACCGCAACCTGGCTGTCCGGCTAGCAAGAGCAAAAGCCCGAGGCATCCCACATGAAAAACAGGGAGGAGATGTGATAGAACGGGCGTCCCGACGTCGCAACTAGCTTGAGACGATCCGGCTACTAAGCCGTTAGTGCCGTGCGCAATGTACTATCAGCTCCCTTCGATTCCGGCTGCAAACCACAACCCGGCTGCCCGACAAGGACGTAGAGGAAATAGCAGAGCACACGGGAAAATGACTAAGTGTCCAGAGAAACGCAAGCTGGTTTTCAAAAAACAAACCCGCCTTCTGGCTAAAGTTTAGTAGACTAACCTATTAACGGGTGAGAATGTATGCATACGTGTATATTTTTTGTACGACTATTTCGAGTCAAAATTCCGGAAGAAAAGAAGAAGATTCGAAGTCCTTGCCTACATCAAGCGCTCTGAATCTCGGGGGCTACACCCACTAGGTGCACTTGCGCGCCCCCCGTGGAATCTTGTAGTTTCCACCGGCTAAAGGCGTTTGGCCGGATATTTGGAGCCCCAGTGAGGGCAAGGGATGGAAGATAAGAAAGAAGAAGATTCGAAGCACCTGGTTGTGCCAGCTACTCTGAATCTCGGGGGCTACACCCAGTGGGTGCGCTGGCGCGCCCCCACTGGAAGGGAAGTTCCCCCGGCGGCAGGTGTCCAGCCAGCGAAAGTAACCGGCTAGGAGGCGTCTAGTCGGATGAAACTAAAGACTTGAGGAAAGAAAGAAGATTCGAAGTACCTGGCTACGCCAGCTACTCCGAATCTCGGGGGCTACACCCAGTGGGTACGCTGGCGTGCCCCCACTAGAATTGCAGTTCCCCCGGCTAAAGGCATTCAGCCGAGTGAAGTCAGCCGAATAAATTCAATTGGCAAAATATTAAAAGAACATAAAAAAAGCACAAGTTGGAAGCAAGCCAAAATAATTCAGACTGACATAAAAAGGGAAAGGAAGACGAAGCTCCCATGAGTTCACCTAGTGCCAGAAGCAACCGACACAGATAACAAGGTTTCAAACAAAGCAAGATACACAAATACACCCGGCATCCCGGGGTCATAACTAAGCGGTGGGGCCCTTGCCATGCGGAGCGCCCTGGCTGGCGGCAGTATCGGGAGGCGGAGGAGGCACGGTGGGTGATCCGGTTCCGGCGTGCCCACCAGCCGGTTGCAATGAAGCTTCCGCATCCGGAGTGCCGGCGGACTCTGAGTCGGTGAGTACCTCCGGAATGCCTGGCGAATGGCGACAAGGTCGGCGCTGGCACGGAAGCCCCCGTCAATCTTCTCGACGCATGCGTCCTTGTACCAGGAGAGCATGAGGGCCAAAGCCATCTCCGCGCCGGCTCGCGCCGCCAAGTCCCTCAGCCGGTCGACGGCAGCCGGCACCTCCGCCACCTTGGCGGGCAGCTACACCATCGTCTCCAGAACCGGAGCATCCGGCCACAAGAAGGAGAAGATAGCCTGCACCGCCTGACGAAGCTTGGCAGCCTCCTCGCCAAGAAGGACACCAGCTCCTGGGCCTTCGGCTTCTCTCCCGGCCAGTTCTCCTGCAGCCGGTTGTACGCTAGCAGGTTTATGCCAGGATAAAAGGCTGTCAGAAAAAAGAATGTCAGATCCGGCTACCGGATCTAGAAAGACGAGGGGAGTCGTAAAGGAACTTACCCTTGGCCGTGTGCCTGACCTGCATCAGGTCCTCCACCAGGGCCTTCTCCCGGACCGTCAACCGTTTAACCTCCTTCTCCTGGTCCTTGCTCTGGGCCTCGAGAAGGGTGAAGGCTTCGGCCCGGCTGGCGAGGGTGGCGTCGTGCTCCTTGGTGGAGGCCTCCAGAGCATCCACCTTGGCGTGCCAGTCTTTATTCTGTAGCCGAAGCGTAGAATTCAACTTGCTCAGCCGGTTGTTCGCCTTCTTTAGGCGATCAATCTCCCGCTGAGCGCACAACATGATGGCTGCAAAAAGCCGACTATCAGCAAAAAAAAGAGAGATTCCGGATAAGGGAACTTACTCTACGAGGTCCCGTTGGCGGCAACGAGCTTCTACTCCAGAGTCCGGTTGCCGCCGGCTGAGGCCTCGAGCAGCCGGATCTCCTTCACCGCTAGCTCGAGGGTGGCGGCAAGGTCCATCAGCGAGGCGGCGGAAGAGGCGTCGTCCTCAACCGCATTGGTAACCAACGACTCCTTCACCACGGCCACTGCCATCCTCCACTCCTCCCCCAGCTTGTCGTCGGTGTTGTCGTTGCCGACAACCACGAGCTCCTTGCCGGCGGTCACAACCGTTTCCGGCTGGACCACCGTAGCCGGCGGAGGGCCCCCCGCTCCGGCTGTTGCAGCCGGTTCAGCTCGAGGCGGTGGAGGTGCCTCGGAAGAAGGAGGGGTGGAGGCAGACACAGGCGGCGCGCAGGGCGGCGACCCAGCCGGTGTCCGCGCTAGGCTCGTAGTATCGAAGGAGACCAGCGTGCTGAGCAACAAAAGCAAGGGAAAAAGCAAGAGGTAAATAAGCCAAAGACAGACAAGCAAAACAAAAGGAGTGGAAGACAGCAAAAACACCAAGAATAGAAAACTTACCCCTGCACCACCGGAGGTGGCCCCTTCTTGCGACCAAGGCGACTCGGGGGAAGGGCGCCGGTCTGGCTCCTCTTGGGGGCCGGCTCCTCCGCGGCGGGCCGACTAGCGCTAGACCGGCTGGAGCCACCTCCGCCGCCACCAGACCGGCTGGAGCTGCTCTCGCCAGCACCGGACCGGTTGGAATCGCCATCCGTCCCGCGACGCCATGATGGCTCGGGAGCCGGCACGGCCTCCTCCTCCTCGTCGACGTCTGCGTGAGGATCGGCGGCCGGCTCGTCATTCCGGCTGGGAAAGCTGTCGCCGTCCCATTAGACTCCTTGCCGAACCGACGAGCGCGTGGCTCGGGCAAGTCGGGCGTGAAGCTCTGAAGAGGGGTCTCGCCCTCCTCTCGGAGGATACAAGGGAAGATCTACCAAGGACAGAAGAAGCAAGCAGATTAGTCAGATGGAAAAACGGCAAGAAGCACAAGAGGAATTCCGTTTAGCAAGACTTACCGGGGCGCGCGGTTGTCGCGGCTGTAAGGGGCTAGCCCGAACTTCCAGCCTTCCAGCAGCCGCTCCTTCGTGATGGTCCACACCCACTCCTTCAGGTTGTGGTAGCGGGGATCACGGCGGGACAGCCGGGTCGGGTCCAGCCGACCGGAGTAGAAGCACATCTTGTGTGCTCGCTGCTGCAGTGGCATCATCGGCCTGGACATCCAGCTGAGGGTGATGTCCAGGCCGGTTAGATCAGCGGTGACGAGGGCATGCATGCGTTGCAACATTGCGTCCGACTCCGTCTTCTCGCCGTAGATCTTCAGATCCCACTGCAGTCGGCTAGACTCCACGTCTTGGAACGCTGGCAGGTTGATCCGGTCCACGGCGGTGAGGTTGCATACGTAGAAATACGACTGCTGCCACAGCCGTACCATGTCCTGCAGCCGGAAATTGGGGTAGCCGGTCTACGTGCGGGAGTAGATGGAGGCGCCGCCGCACGTCACCAGCGGCCCCTTGGTGAATTGAACCTGCGGCCGAACTCGGAAGAGCCGGCAAAAGAGCCCGAGATCCGGCTGCATCCCGAGGTAGCTCTCGCAGAAGGCCACGAAATGCGCCAGCGTCCCGATGGCGTTGGCGCCTAGGTGGTGGAGGCGGAGGTCGAAGAAGGAGAGGAAGGTGAGGAAGAACGGGTGCACCGGTAGCGCGAAGCCACGAGCTAGATGCGAAAGGAAGACGACCCGCTCCCCCTCTACCGAGTGCGGCGACTCCTCCCCCACCGGCGCGAGCCGCACCTTCATCTCCTCCTCCGACGGAAGGACGCGGGTCGCCTGGTACTTCTCGATCTGCTCCTCCGTCACAGAGGAGCTGCACCAGGAGCCACACTCGGCTGCCATTGCCGGCTCGCTAGGAGGCACTCGCACAGAAGAATGACGGTGGCCCGTACCGCCGGCGATGCTAAACGGGCGGCACGGCGGACTACAGCGACGGCGGCGAGCGAGGCGATGCAAGGAAGGCAAGAGTGTAAGAGAAGGCAGTAGAGGCAGTGAGCGAAGGGACAAACCGCTCCCCCCGGGCGTCCCTTTAAAGACCCGGAAGCAGAACCGTCCGCGGTACCACGTGGCGGCCACCCAAGCGTTCCCCGCTCTCTGCACACTGCAGGATCCTTTGAGCAGGCAGAAGACGCGCAGACGATCCCGGAGTAGAAACCGAAGAGGCAGGCGGCGGTTCCCGAGGCGACGTGCGACGGGACGTTATGCTTCTCGCCGTAGAGTGATGATGGCACGTGCACGCATGGCCGGCGTCAGCACTGACGTCACGGGTAGCCCAACCGCCAAACCTAGCCGGCCAGAAAATTCAAAATGATGAGAAGCGCGCGCACATTTCACCTAAGGGGAAAATCTACACGCGCTCGGAGGCTAGTGTCGGGGGGATGACCTCCGGATACCCCAACCAGACAAGAACTATGGCAGTCAGACCATGCCCGGCTGGCTAAGCGCGGCCGTACAGGAGCAAGTCAAGCCGGCTACCTCACGGTAGCCGGAACAGCGAGAAGCAGCCGGCTATAGCAGCGTAGCCGGAACCAATAAGGAGGACAGGGCGACGTGCAGCACAGTGCGTGGTACGCCCTAGTATGATGACAAGACTGGCAACTACTCGGCCATACCGAAGACTTTGTGGGGTGACGCGGGAATAGTGGCCCGATGCTGACGACAGGCTTGCACGGTGTTCACTGTGCCCACGACGACCATACCGCATGTACTCTGATGGGACATAGTTGTACCGGGTACTGTAGATGACCAGCCGGTTGGGACCCACCTGTGGGGCCCGCCAGCCGGACTGGCCAGTGAGACTGTTGCCTCTCTGCCTATATAAGGAGAGGCAAGGACTTAGTAGAAAGGGTTGGTCTGTGTGCATTTAAGGCAATAGCTAGAGAATACAGCTCGAGGAGCACTTGTAGCCCGTATACCATTCATAGTCAGATCGACAGGAGTAGGAGCTTTACCTCATCACGAGGGCTCCAAACCTAGGTACTTCCTGCATCCATCTACGCTCGCTTGTATCCAATCCCGCCTACGGACGCCGTCGATAGCTTCCCTGCTAGTCCCCACACCTCTATCTAACCTGTTTATGTACTGCCGTTCCCAATACAACGACACCTTCACTTGTGTGGCTTGAATAATAACATGAAACCAAATTCCACTGAGGACTGCTGAACCCTACAACAAACTTTACAAAACCAAAGAAGAACAAAAAATATTTTTGGTGTTTTTGATTTTAAAAAGCAAGAACCAAAAGGAAGAAGAACAAGAAGAATCAAAGAAAAATATTTTTGGGTTTTTCGAATAATTAAAGCAAAGCCAAGAGGAAAAAGCAAACCACGGCAAAAAGAAGAAGAAGCAAACAAAGAGAAACGACGGAAATATTTTTGGTCTTTTTGTGTTTTAGAAAGCAAAAGCAAAGAGAGAACAAAAACTAAAAAGAGAACGAAACATGAATATACAAAGTACCGACGAAACATGATATGGAGATGAGTGTGATGTCAGTGTACCTCCCCTCAAGCTTAGGCTTTTGGCCTAAGTTGGTATCAATCCCAAGCTGGCCAAGATAGAGCGCCTCCGAAGTACGGTGAGGAGGTACCCTCGTCCTGGTGAGAGCTCGAGGACGCCCCACCGTAGTGCGTAGAGTAATCGTAGGAGGGTACATCCTCCTGATGCTGTCTGTGGAAGCCAAGCAAGCGGAGCTGCTCATCCACCTCCTCCTTGGAGCGCGACCACGGCCTCCTGTGAACACGGAACAAAGTAGATTGCGGAAAAGGAATCTCCCTTTCATCCCCGTCAGTAAACAACATCATGTATACTAAACTTTCCATATCAGAGTTAGTTGTGACAAAGTGATGTGTTTTCATGGCAGCAAGATCAAGCCTTTGTGGTGCCAATATAGTATCATTAGGATCCACAACAAGCTCTAAACCAGTAACCATATGTGAAGCAATAATGCACCCATAAATAGGTCCCCTAGCGGCTAGGCGGCGAGCAATGAGAGAGCCAAGATTGTACCGGGTATCATTATTAAGTGCAACAACTAGGAAGGCTAAATGATAATTGGAGATATTACTCATATTCTCCCTACCAAGAATGTTAGTAGCAAGAAATAAGAAAATTATCTAAGAGCTGGGAGTTGGATGTTTCTTATCTTCCCGCGCTGAGCTACGCGGTCATCGTCATTGGTCACACTTCGATAGAGCTCCAGCAAATCAGCGGGTCGCCCTTGGATCTTCTTCACGGTCCCTTTCATGCCTATACCTATAATGCTGCAAAATCTTTCCAATGGCATGGTAAACGGCATATTATAAATTGTAAAAGAAACAGTTGACTGATAGGGGGTGTTAAAGAAAATGAAACTCTCAACAAAAGTTGTGATGAGCACGGCATATTGCTCACTCTCATCTTCCATGTATAAGGTCAAACCGACCCTCTGAACCAATAGTAAGAAATCATCGAGGATCCTTGCAGCTTGCAAGAAGGTATAACAAGGAAAAGTAGATGGGTGAGCATCCCCCTCATCTCCTTCATTGCCAAAGCATGGTGCAATGAGATCTTCATTGTATGAAGGCCTAAACTAAGAGGCTGATCTTGAGGGACTTGACCTCCTAGGTGTGTCCCTCTCAAATATTTCTCCAAAGGTGTGGTTGTTCATCTTTGATATTCTGAAATTTAAACATCCATTAAACAAGTGATTGCAAAGTGAATATATAATGAAGGGCACTACTCATAGGGACTTGTAAGAGGCCTAAACATGCATCAAAACAATATCTCTAAGCATTGAACAAGCTTACAAGCTCTCATAACCTATCACCTACAACAGCAAAATACTCAAGATATAAACCACTAAACACAAATCTACTTGGACAAGCGGAGGAGTCACATACCGAGAACAACTTCTCCAAATTTCAGTAGCAAAGATGGCCTGAGCAAGGAGATCGAAAAATCATGGGCAAGAACATCAAGAACGCGATTTTGAGCAAAGAACTGATGTTTTCTCAGGAGAGAGAGAGGAGTGGCAAGTGAGAGAGTGAGTGGAGGGCCAGGGGTGGCCCACACCATGGCCAGGCGCGCCCCTAGGCTGGCCACACCAACAGGTGGTGTGCCTGCCTGGTGGGCCCCCTGGTACTCTCCAGGCACTTCTCTGCCCCTTTTTTCACGTAAAAATTTAATATGAATTTTCTGGAATTTTTTGAGACACTTTATTTTTGAGCAATTTTCAGGTATAGATGAATGATTTTCTGGCAGAAAGATTTTTTCGGAAAGATGCAATGACAAAACAAAACTAAAACTTCAGAAGTTCTAAGACACTCTATTATGCAAGCAACTAATAACAGAAGAGTAAACTACGAAAGCAAAAACAAAAATGGATAAACTAAAAGTAAGCGGAGATAATCATAGTGAAAACATTGTTTTGTTCATTAAAATCTCTTTGTTAACAAGGTTGATCAGGTCTTGTTACCGATTTTTTTATATGAAACAAAACTTTGTATTCTACTAATGATTATGTTACCTCAACTTTGATAGCAACAGTCCCAATCATAATAGTTTCATATTTTTCTCTTGGTATGGGACAATATATTTCTCCAACTTGAATGCCCTCAACATATTCAATTGAATTCAAACCATATGTTTTATCAATCTTCTTGGGGAAATAGACAGTATGCTCCTTGTCGTTAACATTAAAAGTCACCTTTCCTTTATTACAATTAATAACAACTCCTACAGTATTAAGAAATGGTCTCCCAATAATAATAGACATATTATCATCTTCAGGAATTTCAAGCACAACAAAATCAGTTAATATCAAGCAATTATGAGCCACTTGAATAGGTACATCCTCACATATACCAACATGAATAGTAGTAGATTTATCATCCATTTGCAAAGATATATCAGTTGGTGTTAGTTTTTCCAGTTGAAGTCTCCTATAGAGAGAAAAAGGCATAACACTAACTCCTGCTCCCAAATCACACAAAGCAGTTCTGACATAACTAGTTTTAATAGAGCATGGAATAGTTGGAATCCCTGGGTCTCCAAGTTTCTTTGGGACTTTACCATTAAAGGAATAATTATCAAGCAAAGTAGAGATTTCTTCATTAGGGATCTTCCTTTTATTCGAGACAATATCCTTCATATACTTTGAATAAGGAGGCAATTTAATAGCATCCGTCAAAGGAATTTTCAAGAATAAAGGTTTCATCCACTCACAAAACTTATTATAGTGTTCATCTTCCTTTGACTTGTGTTTCTTATCAGGGAAAGGCATTGGTTTTTGGACCCAAGGCTCTCTTTCACTACATTGTTTCTTAGCAAAAAAATCTTCTTTAGTTTATTTAGTATTCTTAGTGTGCCTTTTAGGTTCTTCTTCAACCTTTTCTTTATCAAGAGCATCATTTTCTTCATTACCACTTTTAGTTTCAGCATCAGAGACAGATATACTATTAGGATCTTTAGCAGGTTGAGAAGGTTCTACTTTTATGTTTCTTCTTTCTTTTCTTAGGAGTAGTACCACTATTTTTAGCTTGTTGAGAATCCTGCTCAATTCTTTTAGGATGCCCCTCAGGATATAGAGGATCCTAGGTGGCAGCACCACTTCTAGTTCTAATTTCATAAACATGTTTTTCTTTAGTAGCATTAACTAGCAAGTCTTTTTGTACTTTAATAAGATGATCAATTTGAGTTTGAACCATTTGAAAATGTTTAACAAGCATTTTAACATCATTAGAGGTTCGTTCCACAATATCCTTCAACTCAACAATAGCTCTTGTGTTTTCCATTAGATGATTTTGCACCCTTTTATTAAAATTATCTCGATTAACAATAAAAACATCAAATTCTTCTAAGCATTGATCAAGAGGTTTAGAGTAAGGAATATCCCCTTCATCAAAATGTTGGAGAGAGTGTACCTCAATAGTGGATGAGTGGGGAATTGGCTTACATAATTCTTCTATAGGAGGTAAATTCTTGACATCTGCAACTTTAATTCCCTTCTCCTTAAGACATTTCTTAGCTTCCTTCATCACTTTATCATTTAGTTCAATAACTCCCCTCTTCTTTGATGTTGGTATAGGCACAGGTATAGTTGGTTCAGGTATAGTTGTCTCAGGTATAGCTGGTTCAGGAGAAGTCCAATCTTCATAATTCTTGCTTATTTTAGCCATTAATTCCTCAGCTTCCTTGGGAGTCCTATTCCTGAAAATACAATCAGCACAACTATCCAGGTATGTCCTAGATTCTTGAGTTAGTACATTATAAAACATATCAAGAAGCTCATTCTTAGGTAATGGACATCCAGCCTATGCATGAATCAAAGCACAAAACCTTGCCCATGATTCAGGCAATATCTCTTTTTCTCCTTGTTTAAAATCAAAAAGTTCCTGTAAAATAGCATGTCTAGCACTAGGAGGAAAATATTTCTGCAGGAAGGTACTAATCAAGCAATCAGGGCTATCAATAGATCCAGGAGGTAAATTATTAAACCAAGTTTTAGCTTCTCCTTTTAGTGAAAAGGGGAAAATCTTAGCAACAAAGTAGGTGCACATCTTAATATCATTAGAAAATAAGCCACTCATGGTAGAAAGCTCAGTCATATGTGCTACCGCACTTTCATTCTTAGTCCCACAAAAAGGTTATTTCTCAACAATAGCTATGTAAGATAGATCAAGAGAAAAATCATATTCCTTATCTTTAATGTTTATGGGAGATGCAGCAAACTTAGCATTAGGAGACAATTTGGGTTTTATAGTACGCCTCTCAAGGATACTCTTAACACCACTCCTATCATGGGTGTTTTGACATTCTTTAATAAATTGATCGGTCATCTCAATATAACCGTCTTCAATATCATAGCTTTCTCTAGACTCAGGTGAACTGACAGGTGTAGTAGTGTCTTCATTATGAGTTTTAGTATTTCTAGCTATAGTTCTAGCAATCGTAGCATCTAGGGAAGGACCTAATGAACCACTCTTATCAAGCACAATAGAAGCAGCATCATAAGTATCAGAAGTTTCACATTCAGCAGTAGTAGCAGTGTGTGTAGCATGTGTATGTGGTGGTGTAAGGAGCTTACTCATAACAGATGGTGAATCAAGAGCAGCAGAGGTGTTTAGAACCGTACCCCTTCTTGTAGTGGATGGTAAAATAGGAACCTTGCCATCACGAGACTTACCCATGATGGATGGATGACAGCGAACAATAGTGATTCCAAGTGAACTTGATAAATAAAGCTATGGTCCCCGGCAACGGCGCCTGAAAATAGTCTTGATGACCCACAAGTATAGGGGGTGTATCGTAGTATTTTCGAGGGAAGTGAAACCCAATTTATTGATTCGACACAAGGGGAGCCAAAGAATATGTATAAGCCTTAACAACTGAGTTGTCAATTCAGCTACACCTGGAAACAATCTTGCTCACAGCAGTTTATCAGTAGCAATAGTTTTGTAGTAGCAATAGTAAACTGACAGCAGCAGTAAAAGTAAAGACAGTAGTAACAATCAGCAAATAGTAGGATTAAAGCGCGGTAGGCATAGGGATGGATGGACGGATGTTGCATGGACAAGACAATTCATATAGCAATCAGAATATAGGGCATTTGCAGATAAATAAGATAAAGCATCCAAGTACTAAATAATCATAGGCATGTGTTCCATATATAGTCATACGTGCTCGCAATGAGAACTTGCACAACATCTTTTGTCCTGCCACCCTGTTTGCAGCGGGGCCTCAAGGGAACTACTGGCAATTAAGGTGCTCCTTTTAACAGAGCGCCGGAGCAAAGCTCTCCGTGAAAACATGTGATCCTCACATAAGAGCCATTCCCTCCGGTTATCCCGATTTCTATCACTTCGGGGCCTTTGGTTCCGGACCACGACATGTGTATACAACTTGTAGGTAAGACCATAAACAATACTATCATAATGAATCCATAACATGTTCAGATCTGAAATCATGGCACTCGGGCCCTAGTGACAAGCATTAAGCATAACAAGTTGCAACAAAGTCAAAAAGCACTAATAGTAGATACTAGGCACCATGCCTTAACAATCCGATGCCATTACATGAGCGATCTCATCCAATCCCTACCATCCCCATAGCCTACAGCGGGGGATTACTCACTCATAGATGGGGGAAACATGGATGGTCGATGGAGAAGCAATGGTGATGATGATGGCGATGATCTCCTCCAATTCCCCGTCCCGGCAGGGTGCCAGAACGTAGTTTCTGGTTCCGAATCGCGGAATCTGGTGGTGGCGGCGCATCGGAACTCTTTCTGGAAAAAACGTCGAAACCCCCTTTGGTTTTTAGGTCAAGTGGCGACTTATAGACTAAGAGGAAGGTCGAGGGGGCAGCCGAGGCGGCCACACCACCCCCAGGCGTGGCCTGGCCTAGCTCGCGCGGCCAGGTGGTGTGGGCCCCTCGTGGCCCTACTCCGTCTCGTCTTCTGGCTCCGTGAATCTTCTGGTGAAATAGGATTTTTGGCATATTTTCCAGGATTTTTCCTCATAGTTGATTTTTTACACAAAAACTAGACACCAAGGTAATTCTGCTGAAAACAGCGTCAGTTCATGTTAGTTGCATCCAAATCACACAAATTTAGAGGAAAAACAATAGCAAAAGTGTTTGAAAAAGTAGATACGTTTTAGACGTATCACTATTTTGTGGTGTTTGCAATAATAGGGCAGAAATACACAGTTTTAGATCCCTTACATTTTCCCTCGACGAAGTGCAGACACTGGGAAGGTTGGCCTTTTCCCTTAGCTATACTTATGCGGATCCCTTGTTATTTGTGTGTTCGTCACTTGTGTGTTTAAACGTTAATTTAACTTCATTTGGCGCCTCTCTATGGTTTGGCCAATATTGTCAATGAGGTATATTGCCTCTGTATGGTTTTCCTACTTTGTTTTGTTTATCTCATGCACCACCCTTTTTTATTGGTCCTGATGCTCCGTTTTAAATGTGATGGTGATCCTTGTTATGTACAGATATTTGATAAGGTATGCACTCTCGAAAATTAATCATATTAGAAATTTCGTTGGTCTACTGTTCCTTGCATTTTGTTCCTGGTTTCTCATGAAATAGCTTCACATGCTGACATTTTATGTGGCTTACCAAATCTTTCAACACAATTTGTCTGATCTTTTGTCTTGATTAAAATGCATGACATGCTATTTTATTACAACTCTTTGCCTTGATTAAAATGCATGACATGCTATTTTATCACAACTCTATCATACTAATTTATACGCAGCTAGCCTATATAGCCACTTCCTGAACTATCCTTATAAGTCCTTCAGTTTCTTGCTTTGAGAAACAGCTCGTGAACTCAATATGAATGTCCAAAGTGACAAACATCATTCATTTATTGATGACTATATTCCATCAGTTAAGGAGTATGATGGTACCAGCAAGACAACAACACTCGTATTAGGGACGCCTAGGTTTAAATATTTCAAGTACTTATATTCTTATATAAACATATGCCCTGACCATAGTCTATATATGTTTCTTTCTTAATCATATCAAACAACCTGTAGATAATACAACAGGATTTTTTGTAGTAGCTTCCGTGTGATGCTTATTTATACTATTTTACCATTATTGACATAGTTTTATTAGCAACCCAAGAGCCGACATTTTCTGTTAAATCTAGCAGTAGAGCGTGTCATTTAGCTGAGTCCTTGATTTGCATGTTCAGTTAGTCAGCTCTCTGGTGAATATTTGAATTGGACAAGGTCTCTTTGATATGCCCTGAGAACTTTGCTTTCTGCTAGCAGGTGTGAATTACAGGAATGTTGATCAGGTTCATGGTGATCCCATGGTATACACTTGAAGTACTTGAAGTAGTGTTCGGAGTGGGAAGAGTGGTAGATAGAAGACAATAGTATACTATGTGCTTGTTGCACCTTTTGCTCTTCTTTTATACTCCAATACTTGGGAATAAAGGATCCAATGCTCTCATTTTTTAACAACAGTGTAATTTAGATACTTATTTTGTATGTTCACCATATTTGTCGAATTACAAAAGTATGATGTATGCGTTTGAACTGGTCTGAAATTGAGTACACATGTAATAATTGAGTTGATGTGCAAAATAAAATTTCCAATGCTCAATGTAGCAAATTGAAGTTGTATGTCCTATGCTAAATAATTTACATGAAATATGATATGATCTCACATATATGATTAAATAATAAAATAGTCAAAATGCACGGGCGTGGCAACGCGCGCTATCATGGTCTAGTGGAACATGGAAATAATATTAATATTGATCTGACATTGTAGAAGTTGATATACAGTACTATTTTCAAAAATCTTGATTATACTTAAGATGTTTGATTGCATAGAAAAATGCCAACCTAGGGAGATGCTATGGAAATTCTAATTCTTTTCGAAATGGGGATATGCTATGAAAATTCTCCTAGATACATGGTTTGGTTCATGGGATCAAATGAAATACTCCCCCGACCCTGATTAGTTGACTTGGTTTTGTCTAGATTCAAAGGTATCTAGCATGAAAACAAGTCTAGATACATTCGAATCTAGACAAATCTAAGTTAATTAATTTGGGTCGGAGGGAGTAGGAAATAATCCTATAGGATCTTGAATGTAAAGTTCATAGGGGAAAAAGCAAGGTTGGATCCTACAAGATTTTGGTGTCTTATATACCAAAGGAAATCCAACAAGGATTATTTCTAGGAAGTTTAATATCTTCTCTTATCTTACCACTATATAGTGTATGAATAACTTTGAATATTCACTATTGGATCAGGACTTGCAAATCCCAACATTGCCAGCAGTTGGATCTTCTTTTCCATTCTTGCATCTACTTGAAGATTCTATTGATAGTCTTTAGCACAATGAACGCTATGCACAATCCTCAAAACACACTTCTCCATCATTCTAGAATCTTCTCCTTCATTTCTCAAGACCATGTTAACAAAATTTACAAGTACTAGTACCTAATAAACATTGACTTCTACATGATGGTAGAAAATACAAGAACTAAATACGCGCCCATACTTTATAGATGTCGATCAAATTTCTAATTTTTTGAGCTTTACCTCGTATTATAATTCTATATAGTTATGATATGTCATATGTCTTGTATCTGAGTCTCACGTAAATACTACTAGTAGATACCATATTTTCCATGGATGTACTAGTACTAGGAGACAAGGCAATACTATCAGCAGAACTCAATCCTATGAATCGAATTACTTATATGTAAGAAAACTTAGTAAGGATTGCATAAGTTTCAAAAAAAGTAAGGATTGCATTCTTCTAAAATTCCTAGGGAATTCGTACGAATCAAAGAGGCTAAAATTCCTATGAAATTCTTACTAACCAACGAAACTTCTGAAAAAATAACTCACATTGATTCAGGAATAATATCTGGGTCTCACATAATACTTACTACTAGTAGATACCATATTTTCCATAGGATGTACTAGGAGACGAAGCAATACTATCAGCAGAACTCAATCGAAACAAACTACTTATATGTAAGAAAACCTCCTAAAGATTGCATTCCTCTGAAATTTCTAGGGAATCCCTTCGAATCAAAGAAACTGAAATTTTAATGGAATTCCTACTAACCAATGAAAGTTCAGAAAAAATAGCTTGCATCAATTTAGGAACAAAGCTAATAAAATATGTAGGGAGGAGAATTTACCAAGTTCTAGAGACTTCCATGCATAAACACAACCGTTCTCGGTCACGACGAACACACGATCGTGTTGGATAATAGCATCGCAGTATCTGAAGTAGCCCTGGAACTCGTTCACACAAACTGACCATCCATGACTATCATTCCTGTTGATGACAGCAATCTTGAATTCGAAAATGGCGACTAGAGAGAAATCTTTGTATCCCCCAGCAACTGTCGGAACTTGGCAAATGACTATCTTCTGCAGTTTAGTACATCGACCTTCATCAGCATCATCCTAAAATGTAAGTGAAGAACCTTCGGTCGGTTTGAACCCCGACACTTGCGGAATAACAATCTTGTGATGAGTGTACACGTTAACAAGGTCCCACATGAAATCAGGCCCAACTGTGACGATCCAATCTCCATTGCTGCCTACTCCCTGATCATCAAAACCATTTGGCATCACAATATCGGAGGAGAACCTATCTAGCGGCGTCAGCTTGCACGGGCTGCCCGCCACTTTGAAGCAGTCTTTGGATTCCCACGGTCTCACCGTCCGGTGAGAATGAAGAACACATGGAGGCCAAACGGATGAGAAGAAGGCATAGTTCCACTCTCTTTTGCTGATTGAAGAATATGTTTGGACGAACCAACGAGGCTCGCGGCGGTGGTGGCGTTGCAATGGTTGATGAGTATTTGAAGAGGGCCTTCGGTAAACACCTTCTAAAACTGCTCAGGATCTTTACAGACCTTTCTTGATCTCACCATGGAAGGAGGCTGCAGATGGTGTTTTGGGGGCTTTCTTTGGGGTGGGGTGGGGTGGGGAAGGCAGGGAAGATCGTTGGCGTGAGCTGGCGGCCGGGGTGCGATGGAGAAGACAAAGGCTGATAGTGCGTAGTAGTACTACTAGTAGTACTGCAGAAGGTGGGGAAGTGGGGGTGGGGCTCCAATTGAGGCTAGTTGCATCAACCTCCAACAATTAGAGCCGTAGTTGCAAAGAGCTCCAACTATTGAGCCCCAGGTATGTAAGAAATAATGTTAAGAGGGCTAATCGAGAATTTTGTGCTATGTGCAGCATTTGTACCCAAAAGTAATTATAGTACAGTAGTTTCTTGCAACTAGACTATCCTGATTATCTAGAGTTCCCTGCAGTTTCGAATCTAATTATTGGAGGTTTGTGCAATTTCCACCCTCCTGGTGTTCCGAGGAAGCTCTATGACCCTATGTTCAAAGAAAAAAGATCAAAGACAAAAAAAAGACCATCTCTCAGGGCTTGCTTGATTTGCAGGATTCTCAAAACATAAGAAGAGGAAACTATAGGAATTCGGATCAAGTATGTGTTTGAATCACAGGGGAAGCAAAGCAATGGACGAAATTTTTCGTAAAAATAGAGGGCAAAGGAATACTTTGAAGAAATATCAATTCTTGTCTTTTTCCTATTCCTATCTTTTTCCTATCCTGTGTTCCAAAAGGGACATAATTCCTACATATTAGAATCTTATGAATCAAACAGAATAACTCCACCTCTTGGACAATTCACTGTGACGAGAGTAGCTACTAAAGTCTATGTCCAGTACTAGCTGTAAGGCCCAACTATAGCATGTTATTTACTAGTAGTATACTAGTACAGTATCAGTCTTTGCAGGTGCCTCGAAGGAAACCAAATAAAGCTCTACAGGTAATAAATGGCCATGACAATTTCCAAGATACACAATCTTTTGCTTGTTCATTTTGATCTGGGCGACAACCAGAGGATAGAGGAGTACTAGTTGCTTCGTGTCTTGAGCCATCGAGCTGGAGTAGAAATTTGGATATCTAAAAAGCTGAATTATCTTGCCAAACCAATGCTCGTTGCATGAAGCTTGACCAAAGAGACTTACTGCACTACTTTACCGCGTGTCCGAAAAACTAGGGAGTACAAGAAGTACTAGTATAGTAATGTTACATAGAGAGTTTTTTTTGAACGGATACAGAGATCTCCACATTCATCTTGTAGTGCTAAAAGTAGAAGTTGTGCCAATATAGTACTGTAGTAGTCACGTCCAGGTTGCCTTACAGGAAAAAATAAGTACGATGAGCAGCAAGATCTATCTTTTTTTTACTCCTATTTGCGTATACTAGTAGTACTACTTACTCAGGAACGGCATGAGCGTGTGCTCCACTAGTGCGCCTTCGCACGTAGGATAATCCAGTACAGAGTAGATCGCCACCACATGGTTGCGTGATTATTATTCATTGGTCCATGCTCTAGTCGTGGGCACGTGCCATAGCAGTAAATTTTTTGTGAAAATTAGATTACTCATAAATAATTACTCCCTCCATCCTAAAATAGTAGTTACTGACTTGACTTTGTCTAGATACGCATGTATTTCAATGCATTTTAGTACTTAGATGCTCCCTCATTTCCAAATTAGAAAGCATACTAGGTTTTGTTGAAGTCAATATTTATAAAGTTTGACCAACTATATGTACAAACATACTAACTTACATAATGTCAAACGCATATAATATGAAAACATGGCTCGTGATGATTCTGTTAACATTGAGTTGATGTCGTAAATGTCCATATTATTTTCTAGATATTTAGGCAAAATTCTAGGGCAGCCTATCCTGCACACTAGACCCACGTCGATGCGCGTCCACACCAGTGCAATTTCGACGGCAATCTTGGTTCAAGACTTAAATCAAGTCGAATTGATAAGTTTGGACATAAAATTCCGTAATCACTGAGTTAGATGAATAAAATCGAAGCACCGTAAGAACGGTTAGTGTGTTTATCTCTGGTCCATGTTGTAGAAGTGAACAATTACATAAAAATCGTACTAAACCCCTAAATACTCCGTAACGACATTAGCAACAAACTTAGTTTACATCCAAGCATCCTTCCTAGTACCAAAAGAGAACCTACATGCGACTACTACTAGCAAACTGGAGTAGTAAAATAGTACTACTTGTAGTACTATTTATCTACGAATACACCATTATAGTCTTGATCATTACAGTTTAAGATCATTTTTTCCTGTCAATGCAAATCCAGAAAGATACATGGGTGGACTATCCAACCTTCATCAGGAATTGTGACGGCACCCCGAGGTACGTCTTGAACTTGTCGGATGGGAAGTTGGCCAGCGACGAGCTGCTCGTCAGCTCAATTACCGCATTAAGGCTCTCGACCATCGACAAGTCCGCCGATCCCGGCGGGCCAGGCGCACACAGTTTCACCGTGTACCACGGCCACAAGCACCTATCCTGCCTGATGCACACCAAGGACACGAAGGCGGCCGGGCCGAGCACGCTGATGGTCAGGCCGAACACGTCATCGTCATCCCCATAGAGGAAGCGCATGAATGCCCTTGTGCTTGTTGGTGGCGGAGTCGAGATGAGGAAAAAGAAGGCACTGCCGTAGATGGCCCTGATTACTATGACCCCGTGGGCCTCCTTCATGTGGGGAAGGAGCCCTAACATCGAGGCAATGAAATCACAGGCATAATCAATGCAGGATCACGGGCCGTGCGAGCACATGATATTGTGCTCGTCGAGCTTGTCGAAGGCGACCAAGCTAAAGCAGCTGTCGTAGGGGCACTCAATCATCGCCTCAGACTGGACGGCGTCCATAGCATCCGGCTCACGATCAAATCCGTCGACGCCATACACAAACTTGTGGGAGTGGTTACAGAGGGAAGATCAGCTCGCCGACGTAGTTCCCAGCGGGTTGATATACTGAAGAGTATAATGATTGAGTGGGTATACTGAAGAGTATACTGATTGAGTTTCATACTGTACTGGTACGATTGTACAGGAATACGCTAGGCATCGGCGCACCGACGACGGCTGCACTTGGCCACTTTTTTCTTAGACAGTGTCCACACGCTATATATGCTTCGTCAAAACAAAAGGCTGCAGAAAGTTGACAAGTGAGTAATAAAGCAGGTGTCACGCTGTACTGTACCAGACTGTACAGTACATACAGAGGGAGAGACCGAGGCAAGAAGATCTAGGTGAATGAGAGGCAAGAATATCTACTCCTGGTGAGAGACGAAAAGCGTGCGGCCTACTGTAGGGTGTATAGTGTTGCACGGGAGAGACTGAGGACTGCATGCATGTCTTCGACACCAACCTGTAATTAACTTTTTGGTCTTATAAAATTTAAATGGCCTTAATAATCCCAGACAGAGGGAGTACTAGTAATAGTAGTAGTACTACATCATAGAACAAATCAAACAAACTAGTACTGCATTTGTTAGTGCTACTTTTTTTTGAGAAATTATAATAAGTATTAGGACTTAAATATGTGAAAAACTAAACCAAGTTACTATTCCAATAGGGAGTACGATCACTCTGTTTTTTGGATTCTTGTTTACTATATGTACTAGTAGTAAAATCTATAATGTATATTATTTCAGAACAAATTTTGGCTCTACAATATCTAGCATACGCGCAAACCTCAAAAAACACTTCATTGCTTAGTTTTATGGATCTTGTGCTAAATGCATGGACTTGGATGTAATTTTCTTTTTATGAGGTCCTTGATGTAACTTGTACTTCCACCGACCGCGTGTTAACTAATAAAGCACCTCGCTCCTATGGGACCTACCACAATTAGAAAACAATTACACTTCCCTGATTATCAGACAAAGTGGAACATGGTTTCTTATAATTCCAAAGTTTTTAGAAATAGGATGTTTCAAGCTTCCTAGCTAACTTTGCACACTTTAGTAACTTTTTGCTGATTTAACGAAATTAGGTCAAACATTTGCTACACAAGTAAGGGCAATTGATTGCTATTGAATTAAATGTATTTTTAGAGGTAGATGGGTGATGTAGTAAACAATGTCGTCGGTGTTAGTTTCCAACTATCACAAAAGAACATTTAATTCTCAATTTTTCGAGTGATGACGAGATTGTTCTTTTATGTAAAAAAAATCCGAAGAATATGGATCTGAATACCATAAGACAAGTTCTCAGACATAAAGAGTGGACCAACATGTTGTACTGACGATACCCATGTTTTATGAGATTTCAAACTTCCAAGCTAACTCCGCCAACTTGAATGACTTTATGCCAATTATTTATCGAATTTAGGTCAAATTTGAACTATAATAAATTGTAGGTTGCTTTGAAAGTTTTATGAAAACTCTTCTGAAGGTACCTATTCAGGGGACAACTAATATATCATAAACCATCGAGAGTTTTGATGACACGTTCAACTTCATGCTAAGATTTTGCATCTTGAAAGTTTAATAAAATTAGGTCAAATTTGAGCTACAAGTAAGCACGAAAGATCTCTCTTGAATTAATTTTTTTCGATATTTGAATGACTTCCTAGCTAACTCTGCCCATTTGAATGACTTTATGCCGATTTATCAAAATTAGGTCAAATTTGAAACTACAAGTAAATTGTAGGTTGCTTTGAAAGTTCTACAAAAAATCAGTTGGTGGCACCCATTGAGGGGTCACAATAAATATGAAAGAAACCATCGAGAGTTTTGACGATAGTTTCAACTTCTTGCTAAGATTTTGCATCTTCATATATTTAACAAAATTAGGTCAAACTTGAGCTACAAGCAAGTAAGCGTGATAGATTTCTCTTAAATTAAATGTCTTTTCAAGGGTAGATGGGTTCATCTTCTTGTAGCAAACAATGATGTCAATGTGAGTTTCCAACTATTGGGAAAGAACATTCTCAATTTTTTGAGTGATATTGAGATTATTCTCTCCTATAAAGGAAGTCCGAAGAATAAGGATCGAAATGCCACAAGCCAAGTTTTCACACAAATATAGTGGACCAACATATTGTACTTATGATTTCCTATGTTTTATGAGTTCTCAAACTTCCTATAGCTTATCGCTCTGCCCACTTGAATGACTTTATATGTCGATTAATCAAAATTAGGTCAAATTTGAACTATATACTACAAGTTTTGTAGGTTTCTCTAAAAGTTATACGAAAAAGCTTTTGGAGGTACCCATCGGGGGGTCACAATCAATATATGAAAAACAACCAAGTGTTTTGACAACTGGTTTGACTTTATGCTAAGATTTTGCATCATGACACTATTTAACGAAATTGGGTCAAACTTGAGCTACAAAGTAAGCGCGATAGATTGCTCTTGAAATATATGACTTTTCAGAGGTAGATGGGTGCATTTTCTTGTAGTAATAGTGTCGTTGATGTGATTTTCCAACTATTAGGAAAGAACATTCAATTCTCAATTTTTTGAGTGAAGACGAGCGAGGTTGTTCTTTTCCATAAAGAAATGTCTGAATAATGTTGGATCTGAATGCCAGAAGCCAAGTTTACCGACATATATAGTGGACCAACATGTTGTACCAACGATTCCCATGTTTTATGAGTTTTCAAACTTCCTAGCTAACTCTGCCCATTTGACCAAATGACTTTATGTCGATTTATCAAAATTAGGTCGAATTTGAAACTTCAAGTACATTATAGGTTGCTTTGGAAGTTTTATAAAAAACTTTTGGAGGTACCGGTTGACAGGTCACAATTAATATATCATAAAACACCGAGAGTTTTGATGATAGGTCCAACTTCTTGCTAAGATTTTGCATCTTGACAATTTAACGAAATTTGGTCAATACTGAGCTACAAGTAATTAAGTGCGATAGATTTCTCTTGAAATTAAATGTATTTTCAGAGGTATATCAGTGCATCGTGTCGTAGTAAACAATGTCGTCAATATGATTTTCCAACTATCAGGAAAGAACATTCAATTCTACATTTTCCAAGTGAAGACGAGCGAGGTTGTTCTTTTTCGTAAGAAGCCCGGAGAATATTGGATGTGAATGCCACGCCAAGTTTAGAGACATATATAGTGGACCAACATGTTGTACCAATGATTCCCATGTTTTATTTATGAGTTTTCAAACTTCCTAGCTAACTCTGCCCATTTGACCGAATGACTATATGTTGATTTATCGAAATTAGGTCAAATTTGAAACTACAAGTAAATTGTAGGTTGCTTTGAAAGTTTTACGAAAAACCTTTTGGAGGTACCCATTGAGGGGTCATAATTATAATATCTGAAAACAACGAGAGTTTTGACGATAGGTTCAACTTCTACTAAGATTTTGCATCTTGACAATTTAACGAAATTAGGTCAAACTTGAGCTACAAGTAAGCGTGATAGATAGCTCTTGAATTAAGTGTCATTTCAGAGGTAGATGGGTGCATTTTCTAGTAGTAAGTAGTGCCGTGGGTGTGAGTGTCCAACTACCAGGGAGGAAAGAACATTCAATTCTACGTTTTCCGAGTGAAGACGAACGAGGTTAGTTATTCTTTACCATAAAGAGAAGTCCGAAGGATATTGGATGTGGATGACACAAGCCAAGTTGACAGACATATATATATAGTGGATCGACAACATGTTGTACTTGCGATTCCCATGTTTTATGGGTTTTGAACCTTCCTATCTAACCCCGCATATTTGAATGACTTTATCTCGATATCTCGAAATTAGGTCAAATTTGAAACTACAAGTAAATTGTTGGTTTTGCTTTGATAGATTTACGAAAAAGCTTTTGGACGTACCCATCGAGGGTTCAAAATTAATATACCAGAAACCAGCGAGAGTTTCGACGATAGGTTCAACTTCTTGCTAAGACTTTTCATATTGATATTTTAACAAAATTAGGTCAAACTTGAGCTAGCTACAAGTAAACGCCATAGATTGCTCTTGAAATAAATGTATTTTCATAGGTAGATCATCGGTGCATCTTCTTGTAGTAAACAGTGTCGTCGGTGTGAGTTTCCAACTATCAAGAAAGAACATTCAATTCTACATTTTCTGAGTGAAGAATACGAGTGAGGTTGTTCTTTTTCCTAAAGGAAAGTCCGAAGAATATTGGATCTGAATGCCACAATCCAAGTTTACATACATATATATTGGACCAACATGTTGTACCAATGATTCCCATGTTTTATGAGTTTTTAAACTTTCCAGCTAACTCTTCCCATTAGAATGACTTTATGTCAATTTATTGAAATTAGGTCAAATCTGAAACTATAAGTACTAGTAAATTGCACGTGCCCTGCACGTGAGACTCAGATAATAGTCATCTGGCATATCATCACTATATAAAATTATAATAGGTAAAGCATAAAAAATATAATATGTAAAATTTGAACTACTACAAGTAAACTGTGTAGGTTTCTTTGAAAGTTTTACAAAAAAGCTCTTAGAGGTACCCATCAGAAGGGGAGGGAGGGGGTCAATTAATGTACTATCAAAAACTAAAAGAGAGTTCTGACGATAGGTTCATCTTCTTGTTAAGATTTTACATCTTGATAGTTTAATGAAATTAGGTCAAACTTGAGCTACAACTAAGTGCGATAGATTCTCTTGAATTTAATGAAATTAGGTAAAATTGAACTATAAGTAATAAATTGTAGGTTGCTTTGAAAATTAATGAAAAAAGATTTTGTAGGTACCCATCGAGCGGTTAATTAATATATCAGACACCACAGAGAGTTTTGACGAGTGGTTCGACTTCTAGCTAAGATTTTGCATCATGAAAATTTTGAAAACCTTTTGAAAATGATCACATGAAATAGGGAGAGAGGGGAAATGATATTTCTATTCCCTATAGGCAACCCACAAGATTGAGGTGCACCTTAGGCTTAAAGATAACATTATTTTTTCCACTATGTATATGGTGAACCTTAGGAGATGTCACATAGTAGGCCATATTAAGGTGTGCTTTTTTACACAATGCGGGAGTAGTATATTTCTTTGCTTAGACATATGGTCACCTCTGTCCACGCGATGTACATGCTGAGAGAATAAAACGTTGGCAGGGGAAGAGGGCAGCAACGAAGAGAAGTGGAAGGCGGTTCTATGTCAGAGCAAAGTTATGATGGGTTTTTGACACGAGGTACTCCTACGGCCTTACAGTGTACTATACTATGCTAGTACTAGTAAATTTCAGGACCTATGCACACAAAACAAATTGTGTGTTTTCTCTCTCCTTCGCCGCCTCTCATCATCCATCCTCCCTCTCTCCCAACCTTTCCCCTCGCACACCGGCCCGGTTGATCTCTCCCTCGTCCACAGCGTGGTGTTGCGCACGTGTGCCTTGGTATGGCGGCTCTGTTTCTCTAGCATGTTCGGCAGCCGCGTTGGTGAGGAGTAGGGATGAGGAGTACATAGGAAGGAAACCACTTTGGTCCTTGGTGACACAAAATTCAAACTATTCCGATTTTTGAAATTTTCACTTGCTTCCCAAACATCGGGAGGGAAGGTTACTCAAAAGATCGGCCATTTGCAGTACTTCTTATCTTATCTTTATCTTGTCTTATCTCTTACAATACCATACCATACCATACATCTGTATAGTGTACGGATAACTTCGAACATTGACCGTTGGATCAAGACCAGCAAATCCAAA
This sequence comes from Avena eriantha, assembly GCA_910589775.1. Taxonomy (NCBI): domain Eukaryota; kingdom Viridiplantae; phylum Streptophyta; class Magnoliopsida; order Poales; family Poaceae; genus Avena; species Avena eriantha. Next base: position 249,875,552 of record OU342743.1, on the reverse strand, counting down.
CATTGCTAACCGTTGGATCTTCTTTTCTATTCTTAGCATCTACAAAGATTCTACTGATAGTCTTTAGCACGATGAACGCTAGTATGCGCAAACCTCAAAACATACACTTCAGTGCTCAGTTTTAGGGTCCTTGTGCCATATGCATGGACTTGGGTCCATTTTTCAATTTTATGAGGTCCTGGATGTAACCTGTACTTCCACCGACCGTGTTAAATCTCAAGCACCTCGCTCCTACAGGACCTACCACAGTTAAAAGAAAATGCAACCGCCCCAATTATCAAACAAACTGGACCACAATTTCTTATACGTAATACCCAAGTTTTTAGTACTAGGATTTTTCAAGCTTCCTAGCTAACTTCGCACACTTCAGTGACTTCTTCACTATTAACGAAATTAGGTCAAACTTGAGCTACAAGTAAGCGCGATAGATTGCTCTTTAATTAAATGTATTTTTGGAGGTAGATGGCTGCATCTTCTTATAGTAAACAATGTCGTCAGTGTGAGTTTCTGATGACCCACAAGTATAGGGGGTGTATCGCAGTATTTTCGAGGGAAGTGAAACCCAATTTATTGATTCGACACAAGGGGAGCCAAAGAAAAATTATAAGCCTTAACAACTGAGTTGTCAATTCAGCTGCACCTGGAAACAATCTTGCTCACAGCAGTTTATCAGTAGCAACAGTTTTGTAGTAGCAACAACTAAGTAGCATCAGTAGTAAAAGTAAAGACAGTAGTAACAATTGCAGTAAATAGTAGACTTAAAGCGTGGTAGGCATAGGGATGGATGGACAGGTGTTGCAGGGACAAGACAATTCACATAGCAATCAAGACATAGGGCAATTGCAGATAATTAAGATAAAACATCCAAGTACTAGATAATCATAGGCATGTGTTCCATATATAGTCATACATGCTCGTAATGAGAACTTGCACAACATCTTTTGTCCTGCTAGCCCGTTTGCAGCGGGGCCTCAAGGGAACTACTGGCAATTAAGGTGCTCCTTTTAATAGAGCACCAGAGCAAAGCATTAACACTCCCTGAACACATGTGATCCTCACATCAAAGCCATTCCCTCCGGTTATCCCGATTGCTGTCACTTCGGGGCCATTGGTTCCGGACAATAACGTGTGTATACAACTTGTAGGTAAGACCATAAACAATACTATCATAATGAATCAATAACATGTTCAGATCTAAAATCATGGCACTCAGGCCCTAGTGACAAGCATTAAGCATAACAAGTTGCAACAAAGTTAAAAAGCACTAATAATAGATACTAGGCACCATGCCCTAACAATCTGATGCCATTACATGAAAAATCTCATCCAATCCCTAGCATCCCCATAGCCTACAACGGGGGATTACTCACTCATAGATGGAGGAAACATGGATGGTCGATGGAGAGGCAATGGTGATGATGATGGCGATGATCTCCTCCAATTCTGTGTCATGGCAGGGTGCCAGAACGGAGTTTCTGGTTTCAAATCGTGGAATCTAGTGGTGGCGGCGAAGCAGAACTCTTTCTGGAAAAACGTCAAACTCCCTTGGTTTTTAGGTCAAGAGGCAACTTATAGGCGAAGAGGGAGGCCGAGGGGGCAGCTGAGGTGGCCACACCACCCCCAGGCACGGCCTAGCCTGGCCCGCACGGCAAGTGGTGTGGGCCCCTCGTGGCCCTACTGCGTCTCGTCTTCTGGCTCCGTTAGTCTTCTGGTGAAATAGGATTTTTAGCATATTTTCCGTGATTTTTCCTAATAGTTGATTTTGTGCACAAAAACTAGACACCAAGGTAATTCTGCTGAAAACAGCATCAGTCCGTGTTAGTTGTATCCAAATCACACAAGTTTAGAGGAGAAACAATAGCAAAAATATTCGAGAAAGTAGATACATTTTGGATGTATCAGTTTCCAACTATCAAGAAATAAAATTCTCAGTTTTCCGAGTGATGACGAGATGGTTCTTTTTTGTAAAGAAAGCTCAAAGAATATGGATCTCAATGCCATAAGCCAAGCTCATATTAAGTGGACCAAGGTGGTTTACTTACGATTCCCATATTTTTTTTGAGTTTTCAAACTCCCTAGCTAATTAACTCTGCCCACTTGAATGACTACATGTCGATTTATGAAAATTAGGTCAAACTTGAACTATAACTAAATTGTAGGTTGCCCTAAAATTTTTACGAAAAAGCTTTTGGAGGTACCATACCGATCGGGCGGGGGGGGGGTCACAACCAATATATGAGAAACAACCGAGAGTTTTGACAATGGGTTTGGCTTCTTGCTAAGATTTTGCATCGCATGACACTATTTGATGAAATTGGGTCAAACTTGAGCTACAAGTAAGCGCGATAGATTGCTATTGAAATATATGACTTTTCAGAGAGGTAGACGGGTGCATTTTCTTGTAGTAAACAGTGCCGTTGGTACGGTGTGATTTTCAAACTATATTAGGAAAGAAGATGCAATTATTCTCAATTTTTCGAGTGATGACGAGCGAGGTTGTTCTTTTCCATAAAGAAATGTCCTAAGAATAATATTGGATCTGAATACCAGAAGCCAAGTTTACTGACATATATAGTGGACCAATATGTTGTACCAATGATTCCCATGTTTTATTTACGAGTTTTCAAACTTTCTAGCTAACTCTACCCATTTGACCAAATGACTTTATGTCGATTTATCGAAATTAAGTCAAATTTGAAACTAGAAGTAAATTGTAGGTTGCTTTGAAAGTTTTACGAAAACTCTTTTGGAGGTACCCATCAAGGGGTCACAATTAATATATCATAAGACACCGAGAGTTTTAACGATATGTTCAACTTCTTGCTAAGATTTTCCATCTTTGCAATTTAACAAAATTAGCTCAAACTTGAGCTACAAGTAAGCGCGATAGATTGCTCTTTAATTAAATGTATTTCAGAGGTAGATCGATGCACCTTGTTGTAGTAAACAATGCCGTCAGTGTGAGTTTCCAACTATGAGGAAAAAACATTCAATTCTACATTTTCCGAGTGAAGACAAGCAAGGCTAGTTGTTATTTTCCGTAAAGAGAAGTCCAAAGAATATTGGATGTGGATGCCACAAGCCAAGTTAACAGACATATATAGTCGATCGACAACATGTTGTACATGCAATTCCCATATTTTATGAGCTTTCAAATTTCCTAGCTAACTCTGCCCATTTTAATGACTTTAAGTCGATTTATCGAAATTAGGTCAAATTTGAAACTACAAGTAAATTGTAGTTTTTTCTTTGTAATTTTTACGAAAAAGCTTTTAATTTGGAGGTATCCATCGAGGGGTCACAATAAATATATCTGAAAACAATGAGAGTTTTGACGATAGGTTCAACTTCTTGCTAAGATTTTGCATCTTGACAATTTAACGAAATTAGATCAAACTTGAGCTATAAGTAAGCGTGATAGATAGCTCTTGAATTAAATGTCATTTCATAGGTAGATGAGTGCATTTTCTAGTAGTACGCAATGAAGTGGGTGTGAGTGTCCAACTACCAGGAAAGAACATTCAATTATACGTTTTCCGAGTGAAGACGAACGAGGTTAGTTGTTCTTTTCCGTAAAGAGAAGTCCAAAGAACATGTTGTACTTACGATTCCCATGTTTTATGGGGTTTTGAAGCTTCCTAGCTAACCTCGCACATTTGAATAACTTTATGTCGCTATCTCGGAATTAGGTCAAATTTGAAAGTACAAGTAAATTGTAGGTTTTGCTTTGATAGATTTAAGAAAAAGCTTTTGGATGTACCCATCGAGGGTTCAAAATTAATATACCAGAAACCAGCGAGAGTTTTAACGATAGGTTCAACTTCTTGCTAAGACTTTGCATATTGATAATTTAACGAAATTAGGTCAAACTTGAGCTAGCTACAACTAAATGCCATAGATTGCTCTTGAATTAAGTGTCTTTTCATAGCTAGATCATTAGTGCATCTTCTTGTAGTAAATAGTGTCGTTGGTGTGATTTTCCAACTATCAAGAAAGAACATTCAATTCTACATTTTCCGATTGAAGAATACGAGCGAGATTGTTCTTTTTCCTAAACAAAATTCCGAAGAATATTGGATCTGAATGCCACATGCCAAGTTTACATACATATATATTGGACCAACATGTTGTACCAACGATTGCCATGTTTTATGAGTTTTCAAACTTCCCAGCTAACTCTGCCCAATAGAATGACTTTATGTCGATTTATCAAAATTAGGTCAAATTTGAAACTACGAGTACATGTAAATTGCACGTGCCCTGCACGTGAGACTCAAATAATAGACATCTAGCATATCATCACTATGTAAAATTATAATAGGTAAAGCGGAAAAAATATAATAGGTAAAATTTGAACTACTACAAGTAAACTGTGTAGGTTGCTTTGAAAGTTTTACGGAAAAGCTCTTAGAGGTACAACTTCTTGCTAAGATTTTGCGTCTTGACAGTTTAATGAAATTAGGTCAAACTTGAGCTACAACTAAGTGTGATAGATTGCTCTTGAATTTAATGAAATTAGGTCAAACTTGAATTACAAGTAATAAATTGTAGGTTGCTTTGAAAGTTTTATGAAAAAAGCTTTTGGGGGTACCCCTCAAGTGGTTAATTAATATATCAGAAATCACAGAGAGTTTTGATGAGTGGTTCGACTTCTAGCTAAGATTTTGCATCATGAATTTTTTTTGAACACGTTTTGAAAACGACCCCGTGCATCCGGACATAGTTCATGCCCCAAAATTTCAGATACTTCTAAATTCCCATTGGACCCCTATTAAATGTGGTGGGTGGGGGGCTTCACTCGTAATTTTCCCAATATAGTGCTAGTAGTACCTAAACCCAACCCCATCCTTTCCCTCCCCCTCTCTCTCCTCTAGGAATATGTCACCAGGCGGAACATCCCCGCTGCACTTTAGCCGGCGTACACACACACCTGATCTGCTCAACGAACCCTCTTGTTCAACACGCTGAGCACATCATCGACCGCCTAGGATCTTCTCCACGGATGCCGAGGTCCAGCGTTTTGCTCGTATCCTCGTCCGCCCAAGATCTGCTTCCCCGTCGTCGACACCCACTACAACTATAGCACCTTCGGCGACCTCGACGTGACCCGTGAGGATGCGGAGGAGGCCTAGACGCCGCCCTGACCGAGGTAAAACCAGATCTTCCTACGTGATTTGTTTGTTGGCAATGTACTGTATTCGTGCTAATATTCCTAACTAAAATATTCTTTACTTGATATACACCTGTTATGTACTAAATTAACCCGTTGTGGTTACGCTTAAACTCCACGCATTGAACTATTCTTATGTAGTGTACTATTTCTTTGTGAATTATTAGTCACTTAACATATTTTTTTACATTCTCTGATGTACCTATCCACATGAGATATGATTATATTATATCTCTCTCATTCGACGATTTACGAACTATAGTATTTCCATCATGCTATTGTCCTGCTATTCTATACTACACGTTTACACACGTCATACTATTTGACCATTTTGTAGTGTCGATTTGATCCCTCTTAACATGTTGCTCAAACTGTTTGCTATTATTATGCAAGGAGCAGCCTCAGTTTGCACACAATATCATAGAGTGAATGGCTCCTATAATCTCGTAAGACCCCATCACTTTTGTTTCACTTCATGCCAACGTATATCATGTTGGAACCTGTTTGTATTTATAGTTGGCCTTACCTTTATACAGAGGAGAAACAATAGAGTACAAACTTTTCCCATCCACCCGAGCCGCCGTATATCTCATGTAACACCTACCGTAAGGGCCCCACCCGAAGTTTGGTCCTTGCCACATATTTTGTTTGCTTAAATTTACCATTTGTCTTTCTTGTTTTCATATTTTTTTGCCAAAAATTAGCTTCAAACATTTTAGCCCCACTATGGTCTGCTTTTGTTCCATGTGCTTATTTCAATTTCCTAGCTATGGAGAGGCCGCGTGTATTGCATCTGAGTTGTCTGATAATAAGAACAAGGCCACACTAGCGATAAGATCCGCACAGGTATCATAAGGAACTCTGTGCAGTTCATCTCACTCTTGTATCTACTGTCTATCATAGTTACATGAACTGGCTATTTTAATACGAGGCACTTGATGGTTCAGTTTGTTTTTCTTAGGCCGCCGAAGCGTTGAAATTATTTGGCTATTCATGAATAATGCAATGTATGATTGCTTGATTCATTGTTTGTTTGAAATTATCTGGCTAGCATATTCGAGGCTCACAATTGATGTGTTTTTGTTGGCTGAGTTACTCTTTTTTTCTCTATGATTAAATCAGTGGCAGATTTCGTTGTGTAGTTCCTAGCTAGTTTATATATGAGAAACATAATGCCTTAGTTTTAATATTCGTTTTATTCATGTTCTGAACATTCTAGTTTGAGCATTCTGCATTAGGTACTTTGGTTGATTGCTCGCGTTGTTATTCAAAATGATCTTGTAGTTTGTTTCCCAAGTCTATTGTTTAACTAACTTGTTTTGTCTTGGTCTCATCCATCTTCAAGTATAGCAGTCATTTCATAGAGCAGCACATGCTCACATCGCTCCGTGGCGCCAGCTGGTCCACTTATTCAAGAAGAAATAGATGTATGAGCCACCACTATTAATTGCTTCCTTCCTTATATATTACCACATTGACACATATATAATTCATGGTGGTGTGATTGCATGGTAATGCCGTAATAACTTGTTTTGTGTTTGTTTCAGGCTGCAAATGACCCTCTGAATGCCGAACAAAGACCCGCTTCTCCAAGTTTAGATTTTTTTTCACACAGGAGGAGTGACAATACCTATTGCTCATGGCACACCGCTTCGACTGATCCTCGTTTTTCAGCCGAAAGATTATTTGAGGATGCCCTCCAAGATGCCCGTGATATTGTTGAGAAAGAAGCCAACAAAACATATTCAGCAATCACCATAGCACGCAAAGACTTATATGAATTGAAAAACAGGAAAGCTTTAACACAGAACATACTTAATAATCTCATCTGCAGCTCTCATGGGAAGCCAGTTGTTACATGTCTCAGGATGGAAGCTCCATAGAGACCTTTTCTGTAACACCAGTTATGGTGTTTTTTTAGTTGTCTGGACTCTGATGCAACTTTTATGCTTCATTTTATTAATATCAAGTTTACTGAGGATTGTAATAATCTACTGTAATTAGGAGTTGTAAGTTGTTTGAGGATTGTTACAAACTGGGCATCTATCAGAATTACTACACACACATCAAAAAACAATGAAATTGTAAGAGGTTCAACACACGATCTATCGGAATACGGAGAACGTCCATTGTATTACACGGGCACCATAGAACTTCCAAAATTCATAGACGTTCACCCAACAAAGTGAACACATAAAGAGCTGACCTGAAGAGAATACATCAGGAGCAGACCCACACAATCCATCAATCTGATGGATAGCTGTCGTAGTAATCGTAGTGGGTGGTACCATCCTCACCATAAGGAGGCACCATCTGCAGCTCAGAGTGCTTAATGATTCTGTAATACTCTGCCAGCAATCGATCGAGTTCGAAAGGATGGTCATTGATCTATAATCCTCCTACTCCATACCCATATACAACGCTTGGCTCCTCTTCCCATGCAAGAGCCTCAAAGTTGTAAGATCTAATATCGGATAGGTCCGCATAGTTTATGTTGCCGACCTGCACCGTGGGTACCCTGGCGCTGTCGATGCAGACACATGGATTGTTAGCAACAAAGAGAGCATGACTTACGATGCCTCTGACCGGCTAAAGGACACAGTTCTAGGTATCAACCCGGTAAAAAACCTGCTTTCCACCGTAGACTGGTCCACTCACAATGAACAACAACTCTCCCTCGGACTTGACGAGGTCAAAACGATTCTCTAGGAACTGGCAGCCCGGAACAGGGCCTTGATATCTACGCACGCTTCTATTCTTGTAGACAGTGTTGGGCCTCTAAGTGCAGAGGTTTGTAGAACAGCAGCAAGTTTCCCTTAAGTGGATCACCCAAGGCTTATCGATCTCAGGGAGGAAGTGGTCAAAGGTATCCCTCACAAGCAACCCTGCAATCAAGATACAAGAAGTCTCTTGTGTCCCCAACACACCCAATACACTTGTCAGGTGTATATGTGCACTAGTCCGGCGAAGAGATAGTGAAATACAAGTAATATGGATGATTATAAGTGGTAATTGCAATCTGAAATAAGAGTGGCAGCAAGCAAACATGTAACAGGGCTGATTGTAAATGGTGTTTCAATGCTTAGAAACAAGGCCTAGGGATCATACTTTCACTAGTGGACACTCTCATATAAATATCTTCTCTTCATTATGCTACCCTGAACTACTCTCCGGTTGGACGATGTAGGGCTATAACAACACACCTTAAAGTTTGCATTCCCCATCTAGATAAACCCTCACTATCACCTTGAGCGCTAGATGGTTCCAACAAACACCACAATCTCATAGAGACATCCAACTCAAATTATACTCATGATAACTATTTTTGTAACCTTAGCCTAAGTGCCACACGGTGTGCACACTGTCAACTTCACACACGTGGGGATAAGCAGAGATTAATTAAAGCACTTGAGTAGCAAAATATGTCTACTTATTCAACTAGATTACAAAGCTCATGATCTCAATATGATCACGCATATAGAGAGAGAGATGAACACATACCTACCGGTAGAGCCCTTAGCCTCGAGAGAGAACTACTCCCTCCTCATCATGGGAGTCAGCAACAGTGATGGAGATGGCGGCGGATGATGGCTCGTGTATTAACAAGCTCGTTGGGGGAACCCCAAGAGGAAGGTATGATGAGAACAGCAGCAAGTTTCCCTCAGTTATGAAACCAAGGTTTAATCGAACCAGTAGGAGCAAGGAAACACCCCAAAGGTGTTGCTAGCTGAGCCTTGGCACGGCGCACTACCGGTGCTATTAGCAACATGGAGACCTGCACAACACAACCACAGAACTTTGTCCTCAACTTAAGATGAGGTTGTCATTCTCACCGGTTTTGCTGAAAACAAAGGACTAAACGTATCGAATGGAAGGAAGTAAAAGTTTGCAGAAAGTAAACACAGAGAGCAGTAAACAGTTTGTAGATTGTATGTAAAAGAAAGGACCGGGGTCCATAGTACACTAGAGGTGGCTCTCCTTAAGATAGATAATATGCTGGGTGAACAAATTACAGTAGGGCAATTGACAAACATCGAGAAAGCAATACATGCATATAATAATCATCTTGACTCCTTTGGAACTTGATTGGGCATTAAAAAACATTATACATAGACCTCCATCCAACTGCATCTATGACTAATAATCCACCTTCAGGTTATCATTCGAACCCCCTCTAGTATTAAGTGGCAAGCAACAGATTATTGCTTTACGAATTGCGTGTAAAGTAAACAATACGATTGTTCTATGAACAAAGGATTATTGTTTTCTCCCTAGTAGCAACATCACATCTAGTACCTTAGAGATTTCTGTCACTTCCCTAGATTACCAGAGGCATGAACCCACTATCGAGCATAAATACTAACTCTTGGAGTTGCTAGCATCTACTTGGCCAAGATAGCTACTAACAACGGAAAGCATGCAAGATCACAAATAACAAAGACATGATAGAATCAATAATCAATCTGAAATAGCATCTCAATATCCATCGGATCCTCGTAAACACAACATGCAGAATTACAAATAGATGATCTTGATCATGAACGGAGCTCACAAGATCTAGACATGAAAGCACAAAGGAGGAGAACCAGCCATCTAGCTGCTACATGGACCCGTAGTCCAGAGATGAACTAGCCACGCATCACACCGGAGGCTTGCATGAAGATGAAGAAGGCCTCCAGGGTGAATTCCCCTCTCTGGCAGGGTGCCGGGAAGAGCTTCAGATCCCTCCCGATCTAGGGATGGAGACGACGGCGGCTACAGACTCTTTCGTGGATTTTTGATCGGGTACTTAGGGTTTTCGTCCCGAGGGCATCTTATAGGCGGAAGGAGAGGCCGAGGGGGTGCTAGGGTCGGTCAGACCACCCCCTGGCGCGGGCCAGGCCTAGCCGCCTAGCCAAGTGGTGTGGTTGGCGCCCAGCCCTTCTCCGTCTCATATTCTGGCATCTGATGACTTCCGGAAAAATAGGCACTTTGGCTTTTGTCCCGTCCAATTCCGAGAATATTCATTTTCTGACTTTCCTGGAACCAAAAACAGCAGAAAACAGGCAGCTGGCACTGTGGCTTTTTTTAATAGGTTAGTCCAAGAAATCATATGAAAATTAGTCCAAAGTGTGGACAAAACACAAGAAAGTAGATAAAACCAAGCATGGAACATCAAAAATTATAGATACATTTGCAATGTATCAACATCCCCAAGCTTAACTCCTGCTCGTCCTCGAGTAGGTAAGTGATAAAAAGAAAGAATAATTTTTGAGGTGGTATGCACCATCCTAAACTTGATCAAAGTATTTGTAAAACATTCAAGGCTGGGATCACAGTACTTCAATCATAACATAAAATACAAAGTTCTAGCAATAAGAGAAAGAAACTATGATGCAACATGAAAAGGCACAAACAAAAGATTCATGAATAACAATGCTTTGCAAGAAGTTTGTTTGTTTCACATAAAGAAAACATAGCATAATAGTATTCAGCTTGTCCCTCATAGAGTAGAAAATATAAATGCATAGGACTTCAAAGTTCATAAGAGTGACTAGATACAAATAGTTTAAAACAAGCAATATCAAGTTATGCATAAATCAACTAGTCTTGGGACAATGCACATAGAACTAAGAATGGCCACTATGCTCTCAAAGTAGGTGCATAAAGGTAGAAGGTGGAGACTCAATATAATGGTGGAAGAAAGGCCTTCATAAAAGGAAGTAGGGATTCAAGTCTCATAAAGAGCTTCCAAAAATTATGGTACTTATAGCTTTCAGCTCTTATTGCCCCTATCATAAGCATCTTGAAGTGATTAAGGTTAAAGTGAACCAACTATGGTGTACATGCTTGATGAAGTATAAGTTAGAAATCTCATGTCCCTTGTATACAAGGGCCGCTCCTCATGCTTCTCAAGTTTAGTCACCGGTAAGTTCTTGTCATCGTAAGTACATGTGTATCATAGAGAACCGCCAACGGGGTACCCCTTGCCCGATGATACGGAAGAATCCCCATATCAAAATGACAAGGAAAGCAAACAATGAGCATCTCATCAATCTTCTTATTTACCATGGGAATATGGTGCTTTTTTCTCTCTTTCCTCTTTTCATAATCTCTTTTTTTCTTTTTCTCTTTTTTCTCAATATAGGACTCTTTTTTGTATAAGAAGAATGCTTCATAGACATCTCATTATGGTTACGCTGCAGGTTTCCACCATGTCAGCATGGATTAGACCAGCGGCCCAGGCGTTTCTCTAACACATATACATAAGTCCATGGACTTACAAGCTCCCCTTTCGTTTCACACCAACGACATACATATACAAAAGAGCATGATATCAACTAGGTATAAGTACCAAGTGCAATGTTGAAAGCATTCCCCATGACAGCATGGTTCTGCTAATTCCCAACAAATAAGTGCAAGCATATACAACATAGACGACACAATGGTTCAAGTTTATTAAGGGCAAGAAAAGTAAAGTGAGCCATCAAGTTCTTGAGAGCTTTAATCACTAGTTTTCTCATAACAAGTTTAATTTGGAAGGTAAACAAAAGCATGAATATACTTGGAATAGCATAAGCTAGTAGGTAGGTATGGTGGACTCTTTGGAATAACCTGGTTTAGGGAGTTGGATGCATGAGTGGAACTCATACTTGGTTGCGGAGGCTAGCAAAAGACTGGGAGCGACAAACTAAGAGAGCAATAATGGCCATAATCATGTAGAGCGACAAAACATCATTGATCCAAGCATAAAGTGATACCACAAGTTGAAAACTAAAGGATCATAAAGGCTATGGTGACTTGAGATAGTCATAACATGGTGTGAGCATGCGCCAAGTCAACCCAAATAAAGCATCAAAGGAGAATACCACAATACTATGCTTTAATATGCTAAAACAACGCATGATTCATCCAAGGCACATTAAGCAATTTCAATTGTTTATAACAAGTCATGCTACAGAAAAGAATACTAAGAATAAAGCCAAAACAATATCAAGCATGGAATGACAAAGAATAGGCCACAGTCAAAAACGAGCTCTTTTTACCACATAAGTATGAATTTTCCTACTCTTTTCCAACCCAAACCAAACTATTTGAAAACCAATGTATGAAAGAGGGGGTCCAAACAATTTATTCATCAATCTAAGAAAACCAAGCAAACGAAAAACCAAAATGAAAACGAAAAAGAAGACGCTCCAAGAACAACACAACTATGCATGAAACAATAAAAATGAAGCGTTTGGAAGGAACCTGGGATTTTTATTGATGAAGAGGGGGATCCTTTGGGCATCCCCAAGCTTTGACGCTTGTACTTCTTGTATATTTATTGGGGTGACACACATGGCATCCCCAAGCTTGAGCTTTAGTCCATCCTTCTTCTCATTACTCATTCCTTCAATACACCTGAAATTTTTCCTTCATACAAAACTTCACACAATCTTTATTAGCAACATTAGTGCATTCAAGATAAAAAGTCTTTAAGGTTCAGTTCTAACACCAAGAAAACTTCCATTATAACACTAGCTACTTAAGCACTTCCCTCAAAAAGCTCAATTCCCCAAAAGGACTCAAAAAGGAACCAACAAGAAGCAAATGCAGAAAATGGCAGAAATCTGTCAAAACAGACCAGAAGGTAAAGACGAATTTGTTCGAAGACCTTCTGTTGCTCAAATAAAAAAGTGTTGAACTAACGAAAGTTAGATAACAACCAGGGGCAGAATCACAAAACTTCAAGCCTCAAAAGGACATACAAAGATTTTACACGAATTTTTACGGTGAAGCACATAAATATGTTTCGGGATAGTAACTTTCCCAATCATTATTTCTCTCTCATTAGAGGTTACTCTTGGCACAAAAAGCAAATAAAAAGGATAAGGAGCGGTTATTACAGAGGTAATAACTTCCAAGACTCATCTAAAACTTTTGGGTTATCTCCCAATAAGAATGTTCTTTAATGCCTTTAAGTTAGGCATAAGAAGCAAGAAAGAATCAAGTGTTCTCAAATGAAGAAGCATTAAGACCAAATTTCTTGCCCTTACCTCTCTTACTTTTATTCTTAACCTTGGGGAAAATATGATTGTTTGGTGGAGAAGAAAGGTGCATGGTCCCCTTTCCCACATCTATTATTGCTCCAAGGAGTTCTAATAGGGACCTTCCAAGTGTAATTTGTCCTTTTCCTGCACATTCAATAACAAGATAATCAGTAGAAATCATTTTCCCAAGGATCTTTGTAAACACTCCTTCAGCTATTCCAATAGGTAATATGGTAGCATTATTAGCAAGAGATATTTCTTTTCCTCCTTCAGTAAGACCCCAAACATTCGAAGATTCATAAATATCTTTGGGCATAAGACAAAATTCAGACATGATATCACATCGGGCTTGAAAAGTTTCAGTGTTTATCTCAATCTTTACTGTAGGGAGGCACTTTGATGGTTCAAAATTTATTGGAACATAATTATGATGCTCCCTAAGCGTATTATAGCAATCTTTTAATCTAGCAGTGCCAGTCTCAAGAGTGTTCAATCTAGCAAATATGCTTGCGAAAGAGATATCAGTTTGGCTAGGCAAGTTGTAAGTAAGGATCAATTTCTTTATAGCATTAATAGCATCATCCTCATTACATTGGAGGAAATCTCCTCCCACAACAGCATCTAAAGCATATCTATAGCAAAGAGAAATTCCAAGGTAAAAACTGCTAAGGAACAAGCTTTGAGTCATTTTAGGCTCAGTTTTTTCATGTAGATCAGAGATTCTAGACCAAGCTTCCTTGAAGATCTCCTCAATTCTTTGTTTAAAAGTGAAAATCATTTCCTCAGGTGACATAGTGATTGGAGCAATGCTATACATAATGTCAACTCAAGATAGGAACTAATTTTTTTTGTGCTTTCAATAAAGTAAGCAAACTTGTAAAACTAATTTTTTTTTGTTTTTGATAAAGAAACAAGAAAAAAAGCAAAAAGAAACTAAGCAAAACAAAAATAATAAAGTAAATAGATTGGTTATGAGGGACTCCCCTTGTGAAGATGTCCTTGACTCCCCGGCAACGGCACCAGAAAAGTGCTTGATGGCTCGTGTATTAACAAGCTCGTTGGGGAACCCCAAGAGGAAGGTATGATGAGCACATCAACAAGTTTCCCTCAGTTATGAAACTAAGGTTTAATCGAACCAGTAGGAGCAAGGAAACACCCCAACGGTGTTGCTAGCTAAGCCTTGGCAGGGCGCACTACCGGTGCTAGTAGCAACATGGAGACCTACACAACACAACCACAGAACTTTGTCCCCAACTTGCGATGAGGTTGTCAATCTCACCGGTTTTGCTGAAAACAAAGGATTAAACGTATCGAATGGAAGGAAGTAAAAGTTTGCAGAAAGTAAACACAAAGTAGTAAACAGTTTGTAGATTGTATGTAAAAGAAAGGTCCGGGGTCCATAGTTCACTAGAGGTGGCTCTCCTTAAGATAGATAACATGCTGGGTGAACAAATTACAGCGGGGAAATTGACAAACATTGAGAAAGCAATACATGCATATACTAATCATCTTGACTCCTTTGGAACTTGATTGGGCATTACAACATTATACATAGACCGCCATCCAACTACATCTATGACTAATAATCCACCTTCAGGTTATCATCCAAACCCCCTCTAGTATTAAGTTGCAAGCAACAGATTATTGCTTTACGAATTGCGTGTAAAGTAAACAATACGATTGTTCTATGAACAAAGGATTATTGTTTTCTCCCTAGTAGCAACATCACATCTAGTACCTTAGAGATTTCTGTCACTTCCCTAGATTACCAGAGGCATGAACCCACTATCGAGCATAAATACTAACTCTTGGAGTTGCTAGCATCTACTTGGCCAAGATAGCTACTAACAACGGAAAGCATGCAAGATCACAAATAACAAAGACATGATAGAATCAATAATCAATCTGAAATAGCATCTCAATATCCATCGGATCCCCGTAAACACAACATGCAGAATTACAAATAGATGATCTTGATCATGAACGGAGCTCACAAGATCTAGACATGAAAGCACAAAGGAGGAGAACCAGCCATCTAGCTGCTACATGGACCCGTAGTCCAGAGATGAACTAGGCACGCATCACACCGGAGGCTTGCATGAAGATGAAGAAGGCCTCCAGGGTGAATTCCCCTCTCTGGCAGGGTGCCGGGAAGAGCTTCAGATCCCTCCCGATCTAGGGATGGAGACGACGGCGGCTACAGACTCTTTCGTGGATTTTTGATCGGGTACTTAGGGTTTTCGTCCCGAGGGCATCTTATAGGCGGAAGGAGAGGCCGAGGGGGTGCTAGGGTCGGCCAGACCACCCCCTGGCGCGGGCCAGGCCTAGCCACCTAGCCAAGTGGTGTGGTTGGCGCCCAGCCCTTCTCCGTCTCATATTCTGGCATCTGATGACTTCCGGAAAAATAGGCACTTTGGCTTTTGTCCCGTCCAATTCCGAGAATATTCATTTTCTGACTTTCCTGGAACCAAAAACAGCAGAAAACAGGCAGCTGGCACTGTGGCTTTTTTTAATATGTTAGTCCAAGAAATCATATGAAAATTAGTCCAAAGTGTGGACAAAACACAAGAAAGTAGATAAAACCAAGCATGGAACATCAAAAATTATAGATACATTTGCAATGTATCAGCAGAGTCGATGGAGATGGCTCCGGGGGCACTTCCCCATCGCGGTAGGGTGCCGGAACAGAGACTAGTGTCCCCGAATCTCCTCTTTGGTGGTGGCAGCACTACGGAAGTTTTCGTGGAATTCCGATCTTCCCTTAGGGTTTTCCTCTCGGGGGGTTTATATAGGCAAAGAGGCGAGGTCGGTGGTTGCCCGAGGGGCCCACACCAGGGCCTAGTGCGCCTAGGGGGGCCACGCCACCCTATGGTGTGGCTGCCTCGTGGCTCTCCTCCATCTCTGCTTTGGACTTCTGTGTCATGTCGGAAAAAATAGGAACTTCGGCTTTTGTTTCGTCCAATTCCGAAATTATTTCTTTACTAGCTTTTCTGAAACCAAAAATAGTAGAAAACAGGCAACTAGCACTGCGGCATCTTGTCAATAGGTTAGTTCCAGAAAATATATAAAAATGCCTCAATGTGTAGATAAAACATAAGATAGTTGATACAAAACAAACATGGAGCATCAAAATTATAGATACGTCACTAGTAGAGAAAACCGTACCGCCGGCGAACAGAAAAGGCTCATCGCCGGCGCTTCGGTGCTCGCCGGCGGTAAGTCCTCGTCGCTAGTGTTTTCATAATTCGCTGGTGGTAGTATGCATATACCGCCAGCGAGCTCCTACAAATGCTGGGGGTAGGTCCGCATCGCCGGTGCCTTTGTTTTAATCCGGTGGTAATATGCTCCAGCGCCGGCGAGCACCTCCAAACTCCGGGGGTAAGTACACCTTGCCGACGCCTCCAATATTCGCCGGTGGTAGTTTAGTACAGGTGAAAGGTTATTCACCAGGGATAGAACCATTATTTCGCCAGGGGTAATATTATCAGGAGTTAAAAAAAGAAAATCGAAATACACACAGAATACAGTATAATATTGATAGAATACACGTGATAATAACAGAATACACACAGGAGATACAAGAAATACACATATGTTCAAACCATGCATCAATAACATTCAAACAGTTCACACAAGTGTAGAAAGTGACCATAAATGACATAATATTACAAGTCTCTGTCATCGGATTGATGACAAGTATGCCATGAGGGGGTCCTCGAGGCGTGCGGAAGAGAGGGGTGTGAGACGTACGGTGTTCCAGGACGGTGAGCACACAAGTTTACCTAGGTTCGAATCCGCCGGCTTTGGACGGATCCTACTCCTTCTAGCAATCCAGTAATACGGCAGAGCCGGAATATGGGTTACAAGGGTTCGCCTGTGCGAGTTGAGATTGTAGACTATTGAGGGTGCCCTAAAGGCTCTCCCTAGGACGTCTTATATAGATATCTTGCCTAGGGTTTATAGGAGAGATCTATCCGGCTACGACTAAGAGTCGGTTACAGAGTACATCTTGAACTACAAGTAACACTACGGGCCTAAGTCGGTGAGTCTTCTAGGCCTTCCCGAAGCCGGATTGGACTCCGTCTTTTCTTACTGACTGGGCCGCCCGTGAAGCAAAGCTATAACCCGAAGTGGGCCACCCTGGTCAGTGAGGAACTGTGAGGATACCCGGAAAGTATATCCCCAACAGAAACCCCCGGAAGTCTCCAAGATCCAAAGTCGGATTCATCATAGTCTAGCTTGATCTTTGGCTTGCAGAATCTTGAAGGGTTCCTAAAACTTCACAACAAAAAATACGATCCGGGTCTTAAAAATAAGTCAGACCTATCAACAGGTTACTCAGATTTTCCAGCTTGATTTCAAACTAAGCTGGAACTTGGTCTCTAATGCCACCTGACACCAGTCATGGTCAAGTCACGGCATCTGACAGACATCCTGTCAGCACGACCGTTGGTGGGTCCGCAGTTCGCGGAACCGAGGCGCTGTTTCAATGCGTACGCGGAGATCGAGGTGACATAATCATCGCGTGGGTCCTTCCCAGTTCCTTCCACGACACGTGGCGGTTACACTGTACCATTTACACGAATCTTGGTGCGGTTAGGTGGATATAAGGGGTGAGGATTCTCCTCCTCCTTTCTTCACCTGTTCCCCTGCCGTTTCTTCTCCTCCAAATCTCCCCCGCGCACAGAGCTCCTCTGCTTTCCCCAAAAACTCCCAGCGCTGCCCATCTTAGGTCACCGGCGCACCGGAGAAATGGCTTCGTCTTCATCTTCCGGTTTGGTGGCGGCAGCGACGGTGGAGGCGGCGACAGAAAAGGAAAGCTTCCGCGGGGTCTGGATCTCCTGCGTGCTGGACGACGAGAAGCTCCATGGTGTGGAGATAGAAGGGCTCCTCCACGCCGGCGACTGGCGGAGCGGCGTTGTGGAGACCGTCCCCAACCCGCGCGCCGGTGAGCGGGTACACTTCGGGACCCACCTCGACAGAGGTTTGTCGTTTCCTCCCTTGGAATTCTTTTCCGAGGTGATAGATCACTATAGTTTTCAACTCCACCATCTTCCTCCCAACTCCCTCCTAAAGATGAGCGCCTATGCAGCTTTGTGCGAGGGATTTCTCGGCATTAGGCTGAGTCTTACCTTATTCCGGTACTACTTCCATGTCCGGAGAAATTCTATCACTGCCGGTAATCCGTATATTACCGGTACAATTAGCTTTTCACTTAGACGTGAGCGCCCATTCCCAAGATTCTTGCTAGTGACTCGGTCAAACAATGGCCAGCCACCTTCTTTTATCACAAGGATATTCCGGCTCCCGGCAAAGCCACTGCTTTGTTGGCTTTCGTCGACGGAGCTGCCACGGCCCAACCGTCTTGGGATGAGGCCCCTCCGGCTCTCAATGACGATCTGATCCTCGCTAAGAGGCAGATCGAATATCTGATTAAACACAAAGGACTAAAGGGATCTGACTTGGTCCAATGTTGGGTGTCACGTCGGATCCAACCCCTTGAGTACCACGGAGACCGACTGATGCATTCCATCATGTCGTCCAAAAAAGATTCCCTCCGCATCAGCCCTAGAGCCTATACCTCACAAGGTTATATAAGCCAGATTAAATAGCTGATTAGGGAGCGGATCGAGAGGAAGATCCCGGAGGTTTCTTTGGATATGCATACAGCAGAAAACCCCATGGTGCCGGTAAGATTCTAACAGTAAACCTTTTTAGGTGTTTCATTCTTTTAGGTTATATCGCAATACAGATATGTTTTCTTCTTTTCAGCTTGCTGACCTCCCCGACCTCCCCGAGTCGGAATTTGCTCCACTCGAAGGATATCCTCCAGAGTTTTCTCAGGAGGCGGAACTGGTCCCATTGCCGGACATTGTGCCCAACACTACTAGGAAAACGGCTATAGGTAATCCACACATCCGTGGCGCACGTGCCAATTGTGCCCCATGGGTAAAATAGGCGTGGCGCACTGCCAACAAGTACCCTATGGCTAACTGGCATAACCGTGGCGCACATGGCGATGGTGCGCCACGGCTACGTGTGGGCCAGGGAAGAGGTGGACGTAGGCCACTTACCCGCATGGCACCATATAGTGGTGCGCCACGGGTATGCAACATACCCGTAGGGCACCATATAGTGGTGCGCCACGGGTATGAAACATACCCATAGGGCACCACATGTGGTGCCCTACGGGTAAGTATGTTGCCTATGTTTCCCAACTCCACCCCCTGGTGGATCGCCTTTTTAGCCTTGCAATAAATAAAAGAAAATGAAAAACACTTCAAATTTAAAAATCCTTTGACATCTAGGTAGGTAATGTGGTATAGTTTGTAAGAAAAGTAACAACCAAAAATTTCGACTTTTTCTGCAAAAAAACTCATGTCACGGTAAAACGGCCATAACTTTTGCATACAAAGTCGAAAAAAAGTTTAATATACCAAAATGACGAGAACAAAATTACGCATCCGCTCACAACCACCTAAGGTCGTTTGGCAATTTTTTAGATTTTCAAAATTCGAAAAGAATAAAAAGTTACGCCCAAAAGATCGTTTTTTCCTACAGAAAAAAATAGAGGCCACTTACCAGTAGCGCACCACCATGTAGTGCGCTACGAGTAAGTTTGGTGGGATTCAAAATTCGAATCACCACCCTAGCCACCTACCCCTCTTCTTTTCCCTCCCATTATTCTCCTTCTCCTCTCATTCTCCTCCCTTTTCCTTCTCCTTCTTCCCCTTCTCCTCCTCTCCTCCTCTTCTCCTTCTTCTCCAGGTCCTTTCTCTCTAACCTCCTCCTTGCGGTGACAACGATGCTCCTCCGGCTGCCGTCGCCACCTCCTCCTTCGGCCGCCGCCACCTCCTCCCGCTGCCGCCACCTCCTCCTCCTCCTCCGACCACCACTGACACCTTCTCCTCCGGCTACGTTCTCCTCCTCCGGCCGCCGCCACCACCTTCTCCTCCGGCTACCACCTCCTCCTCTAGCCGCCACCTCCTCCTCGGCCCGATACATCCCGCTCGAGAACTAGCGCGGCCACGGCCACCTGCACCTCTGGCGGTGGTAGGTTGTGGCCGCGTCACGACCACCATGCTCCGGCGAGGCAACACGACGGCGGGGACCCGATTGATTTTGAAATTCAAAACGAGGGTGTTTTTTTCATATTTTTTGTTTTTCGAAAAACATAGCCGTGGCGCACCTGGACCCCTTCCTGTGGCACACTGGGTGCTGCGCCACGGGTAACTTTTTTAGCCGTAGCGCACCAGGTAGTGCGCTATGGGTAAATTTTAACCGTAGCGTGCGGCTCGTGGCGCACTGCTAGTGCGCTACGGATGTCCATTTTTGGTGCGCCACGGATGTCCATTTTCCTAGTAGTGTAAGAAGCGCAGGGCTCCGATAGTGGCTGTTGGCACAAAGGAGGTGCCTGTTGTGTAGAGGTAACTTTCAACACAACTTCCGCCTTTTTACTTTACTCGAATTATCTTCTGAGATATAATGTTTTCGACTCTATTACATTCTCAGAGCTAAGAAGGTCATCAAGGGTAAGGGGAAGGGAACTTCTTCGAAGCCCCTGCGACAGACGAAGCTTACCATAGCTTCTCCTGCTGTAGCTCCTCCAACTCCTGCCCCTCAACCGTCCGCAACGCCGGTGATTACTCCTTCTCCGACTTTCGCAAAAGATCCGGCTCCTTCAACAGAGTCTACGATCCTTGAATTGCAAACTGACGTCACCATGAGTGAGTCAGGTATAGATAAGGGTGAACCCTCTTCGGGTAATGATCCCTCAGCAGAAACCTTTTACCGAAAACCTTCTCAGCAATGCGGGACTTGCCAAGTTTGGCCTATCTCGGAAATCTACAGAAGAGATCCAGCAGCTGGCCAGGCAATGCCTGGAGAAAAGAAATCTATCTGCCGAAGAAGAAGCGCAAGAGGCAGAGGACATCAAGCACTCTGACCTTCTTGAACAAGTGCGTCTTCGCAACAAGAGGATAAGGTCCGGCGAGCTTCCAACTACTCCAGTGACTCCTCTGACTCTCGCTGAGAAGGTTGCTGTTGAAGTGAATGCGAGTTTGGATAAACTTACTCGCGAACATTATGTAAGTCGGAATTCTAACTCCTGTTTTTCCTTTATTTCATGTCATATCCTCTAGCCCCCAAGCATGAAGTAGGATACATAATCCGGGTTTATGCTTCCTTAGGATGCCAAAGAATGAACTAGTGTAGCCCCCAAGGCTCGTGCTGATATTAGTAAAAATATTAGCCCGAGTCTTTAGTAGACTTCTGACTTTGGGTATTCTGACTTATAGAAAGTATATTCCTATAACCAGGATTTGTTGAAAAATGTCTGCAACAAGCGGAGAGAGATCAGAGCTCTCTGACTTAAGAATGCTGAGCTTAAAGTTGCCAAGGATGAGGCCGAAGGTAAACATTTCGAGACTCAAACCTTGTCTTTCATGTTTTCATAGTCGAATTTGTACTGAACTGTTGTTCTTTTTGACTTACAGCGCTGGTAAAATAGTCTTGCGCTATGATTGAAGAGGCCGAGAACCTCAAAACCTTGGTGGTGGAGAACAAAAGCTTTGCCAAGAGCTGGATAAGCTCAAGGCGGATCATGAGAAGAGCATAGCTCAAGTTCTCGAGTCCTCCTCCATGGCTACTGACGAGCGTGATCGTAAGATTGCTGCTCAAGATTAGAAAATCTCAAACCTCAATAATGAGCTGTGCAGAGAGAAGGACCTTTCCGAGGCGCTCCGGGCTGAACTCCGAAGTCTTCCGGAAGAGAAGACCAAAGTTGACGACGTCATCTTCGGTATGTTCCATCTGTCTGATTTGTCTATTTTCTTCGACTTCTTTCAATGTCAGATTTTATTAACTGTTTTGTGTATAGGTCCTCTGAACTTGACGGATTCCACCTCTGCCGAGCCCCGCACCCACTGGCTAACCAAAGTCGGTGACCTGCTTCATGACTTCCGCCAATCCCTTGAGGATATTGGCGAAGCTCTCAAGATTCCGGACATGCATAGCATGTCGGATTTTCAGGTGCGGGACAAGGCGAAGGAGATGCCTCAACTTGTCCAAGATTGGAACATGTCCTATGCGCGGTCCGTAGCGCAGCACGCTCTTACCATGGTCATGAGCCACCATGGAAACATGGAAATATGGCAAGTGACCAGAGGGTACTGCAAAGTAGATGAAGACGGCCAGGAGCAGGACATCAAGGCCATCATGGACTCCTGTGCCGGATATGGGTGTCACGTGGCTGATTTGACCAGCTACGAAACTCCCTTCTTCACCCATGTGGACACACATGGGAGTTGTGCTCACCACGGTAATTGGATGCTCCTGAAAATAGTGTCGTAACTTACGAGATGCTAGAAAAACATCGTAAGCCAAGTTTTGATTGTGCGGATACCGCTGTTTTGATTCTGTTAGGACCTCGCTGACGAAATACGTCGGACACTGCACCAGGTGTTCCGGATTTCCTCCGGTCTCTCCACCACCATAACGATACTAACGACTTTGTTTGTCGCAGCAAGATAGAGCAATAGAGCAACATCGGTTCCTGTGGTTCCGGCGCAGCAAGGATAGGAGCAGATGAGAGTACTTTTTGCAGGTCTTGTAGTGCAGCTTCAGCTTCATCGGTCCAAACAATATCCTTGGTCTTTTTCAGGAGTTTGTATAATGGTGTGGCTCGTTCACCAAGTTGGCTTACAAATCGATTGACCGCAGCGATGCAACCAGTTAGTCTTTGTACGTCCTTCAGGCGAGTTGGCATGGAAATATTGAGTATAGCCTTGATTTTGTCCCGGTTCACCTCTATGCCTCTTTGAGACACGACGAAACCTAACAATTTTCTGGCTGGTATTCCAAAGAAACATTTCTTTGGGTTAAGCATGATGTTGTATTTTCGTAGATTGGCGAATGTTTCCTCCAAGTCGGAAATCAGCATTTCCTTCTTTTTGGACAACCGTAATATAATCCACGTATGCATGTACATTGAGTCCGAGTTGGTCATGGAGGCAACGCTGCATCGTGCGCTGGTACGTAGCTCCTGCGTTCTTCAGCCTAAAGGGCATCGTAACAAAACAGAAGGTTCCGAAGGGGGTTATGAATGAAGTTTTGACTTTGTCAGATTCCTTCATCCGGATTTGGTGATAACCGGAATATGCGTCGACAAAACAGAGGAGTTCCGAGCTTGCCATAGAATCGATAACTTGATCAATCTTAGGCAGAGCGAACAGATCTTTTGGACAAGCCTTGTTCAAGGCAGTATAATCAACACATATCCTTAAATCAGTGGTGTCCTTTTTAGGGACCATTACAGGATTGGCCGACCACTCAGTGTGGATGACCTCTTCTATGAATCCGGCTAACTCGAGCCGTGCTAGTTCCTTAGCTATTGCCTTACGCTTTTCATCTCCGAAACATCATAAGGACTGTTTGACGGGTTTAGCGTTCGGGTTTACATTTAAAGAGTGCTCGTCAAGTTCCCTAGGTACTACGGTCATGTCAGATGGCTGCCATGCGAAGATATCTTGATTTCCTTGGAGGAACTTGACGAGCGCGCTTTCCTATGCGCTACCTAGGCCTACGCCTATCTGGGTCACCTTGGAGGGGTCATCATCCTTCAACAGCGTCTTCTTCGTCTCTTCTGATGCCTTGAACTCCGGTTGTCACCTCCTTCTTCGTTGCGGGCATCTTAGACGGATCTATGCTCTTCTTGATCTCCTGGTACTCCTAGGCGTGCAGCATGGCTTCAACAAAGGCGGCATTTCCATCCTCGCACTCTTGCGCTTTCTTCGGGTCTCCCCTGATAGTGATTTTGCCGTTGGAACCTGGAATTTTCATCATATCGTAAATGTAACATGGACGAGCCATAAAAGCCTAGTAAGCTAGGCGTACGAATATAGCGTGGTACGCGCTCTTGAATGGGACCACTTCGAAGGAAAGTGTCTCTGTCTGGTAATTCTTTGGAGTTCCAAAGGTAACATCCAAAGTAATCTCCCCTAGGGAATTAGCTTGTCTTCCTAGGACAACTCCGTGAAAAATCACAGAGCTATGGTTCAGCTGGGTCTCCGAGATCTTCATCCGGCGTAGCGTTTTGGCATATAGAATCTTGATACTGCTGCCGCCGTCCATGAGGGTCTTAGAGAAACCATAACCATCAATAAGTGGATTGACGATTAAGGCGTATTTTCCTCGCCTGTGTAACTTAGGCGGATGATCAGCGCGGTCAAATGTGATTGCCACTTCTGACCAGTCCAAGAATTGGGGGACAACTAGAACTGTTGCATTGAGCTCATGTAGAACTGCTTTCTTAACCTTTGCTGGTTGAGATCCGAGGAAGGTGACATAAGTGTCTTTTTTGGTCGGAAATTTTTTCTTCCCTTCCGGCTTGGGATTTGAAGTATCGGCTTCCTCCATGTCGGAATCTTCCTTGGTCTCTTTATATTTTTTGGGATTCTTCTTTCCCTTCTTCCGCTTAGCTTTGTAGCCCGCGGTGTCATCTCTTTTGATGTCGTCATTGAAACGACATTCGGTGTTGGTGTGGGACGAGCCCCCATTGGCGTCTAAGTGATGCACACATGGGTTATTGGCAATGTCGGCCCAATAGTAGGTTTTGCCCGGTTGCTGGTCTCCTCTACCTTGGACTCTTGAAGTCCCATGGCCACGCCCGCGGCCTCCGCCGCGTCCTCCTCATCCTCCAGACCTGAAAGTAGCAGTGACCACTGCCGTTTCCACGTTGGGTTTTCTTCCGAGGTATTTTTGCGCTTCTAAGCTTGTTGCTTTGGTTGCTTTGCCGACTGAGGCACGTCTAGGGAATTGAGTAATCCCTCTGCATCGTCGTCAGCATCTGCATACTTGCTAACTGTTTCTATCATCTCTCCCAAATTAGTGACCTTGTCACAGTTCAAGCGATGGCGCAGTAGACCAATTGGGAGACCTGCAATGAAAGCTTCAATCGCAGTTTGATCATTTACTGCTTCACAGGAGTTCTTGGTGTTGATCCATCATCCGAGGTAATCCCAACAAGTTTCTCCGGCTTTCTGGGTGCAACGCTATAGGTCTCCGACCGTACAGGGCCTCCAGTATGTGCCTTCAAAATTCAAAAAGAATGCACTTTGCATGTCATACCAGTTGTGGATGGTGTTCTCTAGAAGTTCATTAAGCCATGATCGTGCCATCTTCCGCAACATAAGTGGGACATATCGGGTTGCGACCAGGCTGTTTTCGCCTTTGGCGATGCAGCAAGCTTGGAAAAAATCCTGTAGCCAGGTATCTAGCCGAGCAATGCTATCGTAGGCTTGGATATGTCTTGAGATAGCAAATCCTTCCGGGAATCTTGTAGCTCTGATGCATGGTCCGAAGCACTTTGGGCCCATGTAGATATCATCGTTTTCGTAGCGCCGCACCTCTATGTTGGAGTTGATCCTGTGCCTTGCATCGTTCGGGTAGAGATCGTCCCGAATGTCGGCTGTGGCTATGGTGCCTTGGAGCCAGACTTCGGCTTCTGCCACCACCTCCTCCGCCATGTCCTCCTCCTTGTCCCCCTTGAGAGCCGTTGTGATGACTACTTGGTGGAGAGGGTGGGGCAGTTGGATTGTTTCCGGCTGTTCACCGGCCTTCGTCCGGAGCGTCATTATTCCGGTTCTAGGGAGGGTCTTCACTATGACGAGCCCCCTGCCAGCTTGTCCCGGCATGGTTTCCGTCGTTCCTTCCTCTGTCGTTCCCACTACGATGAGGCTCAACCGGACGGCTTGCATGTCTAGGAGGTGGCATTTTTGACGATCCTCCTCCCGACGTTTCTCTTTATCTTATCCCCTTCGATCATTCGACTCTCGTCAGGGAGGATTTCTCACATACAGTGCAGCAATGGCCTATTGCTCGGCCACTGGAGCGACGTTGCTCCAGTCACGTGCAGATCTGTGATGTTGTCCTGATGATCCGGTTCTAGAATAGTTGTCTTCCCGTCGGTCGGAACGGTGATGTTGTTCCGGAACACGCTGGGCCTTATATCATTCCAGGCTAAGTCCATGTGACATTGGTCGGATTTGGAGACCAGTTTTCCACTTTTGGATTTCGTAGCCATTTGTTGCTCCAGACCCTTGGTGAGTAGCTTGATGCCCAATCGAACCTGTTCTGGGCATGGGTTATTTGACATGATATCTTGAGCTGCGACAGTGTTCTATACCAGTGTTGGGTACACCAGATCTCCTTTGCTATCGAGACGAGGCATCCATAGTTCTCCTTCAAAGAGGACCCTGTTCACTTCCGGAAATTTACCGTCACGTGTGTAACGTTTCCGTGTCTTCTGATGCAACCGAGACATGTAATCATTAGTTGCCATGCGTTTCTTTTCCTCCTCGATGTTTTTGGCTTCATCCAGGAGTTGTTTACGACGCGCTTCTAGGGCTTGGGCCCTTTCGTCTAGCTCTTCAGCAGTAAGTTCTGCAGCTGTAGGGATATGTGTCCATCCACCGATTCTTCTTTTTCGGCTCTTCTGGGATAAGTGCTCCATCTGAGTCTTCCTCATATTTCTCAGCAATCAACTCCTCTGTCAGAGGGTCTTTTGCCGGGGTCTTGTTCTTCTTGTTCTTCTTCTTTGCCTTCTTGGCAGCGCTGGTAGCAAAGACGCCTTTGGGTCCATTTCCCGAAGTCAAGCTCTGATCGGTACTTTTGGACATCTGGACTTCGGGATTATCTCCGACTTCCATGTCATCCTGCGCTTTGGGAGAGTGTTCCCCGGATCCTTCATCGATGGATTCTCCTTCCTCTGCAGCTTTGGAGTTATACTCCTCTTCATATTCCGCGAAGAACTTTCGGAAATATGCTGACGTCATCGATTCATCCAAGGATGCGAGTACGTCGGCGTTTGTTCCAATTGCCTCCAGCACAGAGTCGGTGTTGTCTCCAGCATCGGCAGAGCTGGATCCAGATCCCACGTATCCAACAAAGTGCGCTGCGTTCCTCCTGAGGTACCTGCGGCTCTCGCGATCAGCCTTGTCAAAACTTTTGATGGTCTCGAGAATTGCATCTACGCTTGAGTTTTGTATTATCATACGCCGCAGTGTGTACCTTAGGAAAGGCCTGTCTGTCTCGGCATCGTCAGAGCCAGAATCAGTGTCGTTGCTATGCTCCTCCTGGATGTCGACTTTGGTGGGAGGGTCGATCTAGGATTCGGTCTCTCCAAGGAGGTCCACTCCAGATTCGACTTGGGCCGCTAGGTCTTCTTCAGGCTCGGATTTCTCCACTATCTCCGCAATTGGTGTGGGCTGGGTGGGATTAGGGTTTTCTGAGATCCGGAACTTTGCCGCCTCCGCTGACAAAGGGGACCTAGAAGATTCTTCTGCCTCTATCATCACCGCTGGGGTGGGTGGACTGGTTCAGCAAAACCGATGTAAACATCGATCTCGCCAAAAGACATGATTTTGTAGGCAGTCACGACCTCCCTATCCGGATTCCAGGTCTCGTCGAGAACGATGAGCGGGACATCGCTGGCATAGATGATGCCACCGATGGTGATAGTCTCGCCGATTCCGATTCTTGCAGATTCCGCTCGGAATGCAGATCCGAAGCTCACTTGCCCCATGGTGGGCGCCAACTATCGTTGGATTGATGACAAGTACGCCATGAGGGGGTCCTCGAGGCGTGCGGAAGAGAGGGGTGTGAGACGTACGGTGTTCTGGGACGGTGAGCACACAAGTTTACCCAGGTTCGAATCCGCTGACTTTGGATGGATCCTACTCCTGCTAGCAATCTAGTAATATGGCAGAGCCGGAATATGGGTTACAAGGGTTCGCCTATGCGAGTTGAGATTGTAGACTATTGAGGGTGCCCTAAAGGCTCTCCCTAGGATGGCTTATATAGATATCCGGCCTAGGGTTTACAGGAGAGATCTATCCGGCTACGACTAAGAGTCGGTTATAGAGTATATCTTGAACTACAAGTAACACTAGAGGCCTAAGTCGGTGAGTCTTCTGGGCCTTCCCGTAGCCGGATTGGACTTCGTCTTTTCTCCCTGACTGGGCCGCCCGTGAAGCAAAGCTCTAACCCGAAGTGGGCCACCCTGGTCAGTGAGGAACTATGAGGATACCCGGAAAGTATATCCCCAAGAGTCTCCGAAGTTGCATGACACATTCAAACAGTTTAACACATTCAAAAAGTTCATAGTTCACACAACAGATACCTACTGGACTCCAACTAGCAAATAGACTAGAGAGGCGGTAGTGGCTGCAAGCATCATCACGACGAAGGGGGTCAACCAGCTCCTCCACATATCTCTCCTCCATCGTGCTAGAAACCTTGCGTAGCGAGTTTCCGCCTCCTCCAAAGTGGCATAGCCCTTGTAACTATTCCCGCAGAAATGGTGGACCTGCCTCCTATAATCCTCCCAGTCGTCGTAGACTCCGGGAAACCTGCCCTCGTACCGACATACCACAGCATCTGCGTGCACACACACAAGAAAGAAATGTTAGTGATGTCATCACATATTCATAATATAGATATAACATGTAGGTATGAAAAAACAAAAAAACATCGGATATAGCTAAGTAATTATATGACTAACATTTGCATGGAAAGATAGGTATGCAAAAAGAAAAGCATAAAATAAACTAATCGTAATTCTATGACTAACATTTGCAGGAGACAAGTTTGTGAATCGATCAGGTTTTCTTCGTCTTTGGCGGGAAGGGATGGATGCCACCTAGCGTGGTGAATGTCCTCCCATCGACGACCATAGCTAAGCGGTCCTCGATCTCTGCATTAGTCAGCGGGATACCGCTGTAGTTGAATGTGGCACCTCTAGTCAAGACATCCCTCTTGAGTATCGTGACAATCTCCCGCTAGATGGCACGGAACTCGGCTCTGATGTTTGCATCGGTCATTTCCGTAATGTCTCTGCCCTTTTTCTCGGGACCGGATGGCATCAAGAGTTTCTCCTCATCCTTTGCGTACTCCCTCATCTGTAGGATGGTGAACCAGGGCTCCATCCAAGTGGACGATTGCTTAAGGCAGGGGAAATTGGTTACGTGGGAGTTTACATCGATGCCTTTGGATCTTTTCTCATACTTGAGTGGGCCAACCGCAGCTCTGAAACCATTGAGGGCTTTATCAAGAGTAGATTTGACGTCGGTGTAGTCTTTCTGCACGTCTCTCCCAGAGTCGAGATATATGACATAGGAATAATACGGTTGAAAGGCGATGAGGACACACCCATTCTCTCTGCACAAAAAAGTTGGAATAAACCATCATCCTCGGCTATTAAGGAAATTCACGAAAGAATGTAATAGTGGGAAGTTTAGCGACCAACTACTTACTCGGGAAAGTATGGAAGGAGAAAGCAAGACTTGTTTTTATTCGCCACCAAGAAATCCGTGATATACTTTGCGACAAACGCTTGTTCCCTTTCGACGGTGCCTACAATCATGTAGAAGGGGTCGATGATAGCGAGGTGCGGGACGCTTGTCATTGGCAGGGGATTGGCATCAATCTGGTCTTTGAACCAACACGCGAAAGAGGACTTGTGCACTCTAAATACCTCTTCTTCCGTCATCGGCCTGTTAGCATTGTTCTCGATCATGGTTTTGTTCTTCTCTACCCAAGGCGTGACATCGTCCATGTGCTGTAGCGCTACTAAGTGGGCCCTGTCAAAGTCAGCTCTCCTATCAGACTGATCCACATCCATTTCCTTCTTGCCAGTGGAGTGGCCTACTCCCTCAAACCTGCCGAGGTGCTTGTTCGTGGGCAAACCAATCGGACGTGGGTTTTCCTCATTTAGCTAATTCTTGCAGAAAGAGACACACTCCTCGGTGAGAAAGCCCTAGATGATGCTTCCATCCGGATGTGCCCTGTTATGGATGTATCCTTTGATGATCCCGTTCATTCTTTCTAAGGCCATCATGTTGTGAAGGAACGGAGGCCCGAGATCCTCGATATCGTCCACTATATGCAGCAGCAGGTGGACCATGATGTCAAAGAATGCGGGCAGGAAGTACATCTCCATCTCGGATATGATGGTGACTATCTCTTCCTGCAGCCTCCCAAGTTTCTTGACGGTTATCGACTTCTGAGTGATGACGTCGAAGAAGTTACAGAGGCTAGTTAGCGTTGCACGGACGTGCGGTTCTATGATCCCTCGGATTGCAACCGGAAGTATCTGCGTCATCATGATGTGAAAGTCATGAGACTTCATCCCACTGAAGATTCCTTTCGTCGGGTCCAACCATCTACGTATTAGCCCCGCGTAGCCTAAGGGATACTTGGTTCTAAGGAGGCACCCGATCATCTGTTCGAGCTCGTTAGGATATAGAGTGAAGCAGGAGGGACGCGGGGTTTCAATCTTCTTCGCCCTTTTTCCCTTAGATCTTCCGTATCCTCCTCAACCGGCTACTTCCCCGCCCTTTTGCACTTGCGATTGTTTGTCTCCTCCTCAACCCTAGAAGACAGGGGGTGAAGCTCTTCTCTGATATTCAGGGCCTTCAGGTCGTGTCTTGCTGTCAGCCCGTCTTTGGTCCTATTCGGCATGTTGAGCAGAGTGCCAAGCAAGCTTTCGCACACGTTCTTCATGATATGCATGACATCAAGGCTATGTCACGTACTGAGGATCTTCCAGTACGGCAAGTCCCAAAACACAGACCTCCTTTTCCATACCCCTATGAGCGGGTCGTGTTCCTTTTCCTTCTTATCTCCTCGCTTCCTCTTATGCTTCTTTATCTTACCCGGCGGAGGGCAGTGTTTCCAGCTTTTCAACAAAGCATCGATCTCCTCGCTGCTACGCTTAGGCGGAGGTACTTCGAGATCATCATTGCCGTTGAACAGATCTCCACGCTTCCTCCACGGGTCATTCTCGAGTAGCCTCATCCGAATCCTCATGTAGACAGTTTCGAAGACCTGGGATCCTTACCCAACTGAAGGAACAGCATCCCTTCCATGAACCTCACACAAGCCTTATGTCCATGGCACACCTGGCACGTGATATATCCGTATCCAAGATAGTCCTACACCATCGTGATCAGTGCTGCTTTTAGATGGAAAGGTTGTTGGAGGTGAGCGTCCCATGTTTCTATCCCTTCGTCCCACAAGATGGCTAGCTCCTCCTTCAATAGCTCAAGATACAGGTTGATATCGCTCCCTGGCTACGTCGGCCCTTGGATTAGCATGCTCATAGGTATGTACTTCTTCTTCAGACATAGCCATGGGGGGAGGTTGTACATCCATACAAACACAGGCCAGGTGCTGTGCTTGCTGCTCCGGTTCCCGAACGAATTGAGTCCGTCGGTGCTTGCACCCAGTCTGATGTTCCTTGGTTCTTTCCTGAAATCTTCGTACTCATCCTCTAATGCTTTCCATTGGCTTGCATCCAAAGGGTGCGTCAACACTGGGTTTTCAACCCGCACTGGATCCTTCATCACCACCTCCTTCCTTTCCGCATGCCAGCGCATGAGCTTTGCTTCCTTGGGGTTCGCGAAGTACCGCTAGAGACGGGGCCTGAGCGGGAAGTACCACACAACTTTTTGAGGAGCTTTTCTCGTCCCTCTCTTGTATTAAGGATCGCCGCACCTTGGGCACGCGGTCAAGTCCTTGTGCTCGTTCCGATACATCACATAGTCACTGATGCAGGCGTGGTATTTTTCGTGCAGTAAATTGAGAGGGCACACCACTTTCTTGGCCTCCTATAGGCTACCTGCCAACGTGTTATCTTTAGGTAATTGCTTCTTCAAGTATCGGAAGAGATCGTCCATGGTTGTGTCGTTCCATCCGTATTTTGCCTTCATCTCTAAAAGATCGAGAGTTACTCTCAAGCGGGTCTCCTCCGGTCCGTGGCCTGTGTCGTACAATAGAGTTCTCGAGTCTATCTCCAGTTGATCCAGCTTAGACTTCCGTCTACCGGCGAATCTGGGGTTGGTCAATGCGTTGCCAAGAAGAATTTCCTGAACATGAGGGTCATGCACGGCCGTAGTTAGCGGGGTATTACTACTCTTGTCCTCATTGTCCGCATGTTCTTCTTCTTCCTGACCTTGTTCATCACCGTCGTCGTCGTGTGCGACATCCCGTTCTTCTCCCTCCTCATCCTCTTCATTTTCGTGTTGAACATCATCCTCTTCCTCATGGTTATCTTCAGCATCCATCCACTGACTGTATCCCTCCATGAAACTATACCTAAGCAGGTGCTCATTCACCGTGCGTAACAAGCGGTCAAACAATGACGATAGTTTGCATTTTTGACACGGACATTTTATTTCCATGCGGTTAGTTTGATGCATGTCAGCAGTCGCATGTTCCACGTATCTATCCATGTTGCTTTCCTTCATCTCGATTACCATCATCGCCTGCACGATAAGAGAATAGATTAGAACCATCGGCTCGGCTTTCACGGAAAAATTCGGCATGCCATTTGCTAAAAATGGTCTCGCCAGAGTGCCAGAAATTCACTGGAATGGAAGTTAATCGACACTCCGGCAAAACATTGTCAACTCATTGTACATGCACATTCCATCGGCAAAACAACACAAAAAAGGTCGACATATGCATGAAACCACTTTTCACCATCACAAGTGACATCACCAGTGACTTGTAGCCAACTCATGCACACATTCCACCACATTATACCTATTAGTTGACACGAGGTCAAGAGCACCGGAGAAACGCCAAACGTCGACCTAAGAGAGTGTGTATGTGTTGCCGGGACCTTATGCTCGAGATCTAGATCTACCAATAGAGAGAAGTGGGAAAGGTGGTGGATAGAGATCTAGATCTAGATCTTGCTAGGTAGATCTAGTAGTGCATGCGAGGGGAGCGACATCTCCTCCAATATATCAAACTTGGTTGGTTGAATTAGCTAAAATGGGTGGGGAGAAGTGGGGGAATGAGCTAGAAAAGCTTGGGGTTGAGTTTCCATGAAAAGTGAGCTAGTGGTTAGTAAGGAGATGTTGGTAGGTGGCTGGTCCGAGCTGGTAATAAATCCCAGGTTACCACCGGTGGAAACAGCGAAGGCGCCAGCGGTAATAGCATGGCCTAGTGGCCCACCCAGCCACTTCGCCGGCGGTAAGGGGTGCTGCTACAAGCTTTTCTCTAGTAGTGTGTTTATGATGTATCAGTCCTGCAACGGTGGGATGCATCTCTAGGGTTCGTGCGGAGCACTGCAGCTAGACATCTCCAAGAGTAGCATTACACATAGTCGAGAGGACAAACATGTATCTATCTATGATAAAAACATCACCGGCGTAAGAAGTCATGCTCCGGAGTTCCGTGAAGTCATACAGCGAGTACCACCCTTCACCAAAGACCGGGCGACTCCCTTCCTCCATGCTCTCATCCACCCACCGAATGGTGGTGTTCTGATGGTTTGATGTAAACACCATCAATGACGGGAACATCGTCACAGCAACAGAAGTCACCTCCTCGGTCGGTATCTCCGCCCTCAGGCGCTTGATAGCGCCCGAGAAGGGGTTGTACAACCGGTTCTTGTATGGCTGCACCCTCTGTCCAAGCACAAGAGGCCGTCGGTTGTGCTACCAACATAAAAGTACCTTCCAGAGAGAGAGAGAGGGAGGAGAAACAGAGATTCAGTCAAGGTAAACATACTGAACTTCAATCAATGTAAACCATGGAGCAAAACCCTGGGCAACAAGTGGACGAAGAAATAGAACTTGAAAAATAGATAGTATAAAATGTGAATGCAAAAAAGGATCACATATATATACAGATGAATATAAAGAAAGCACCTGCGAATAACCTGGCTAATCTTCTTCTCAAGGTGGCGGCCAGTTCTCATGTTTAGCAAAGTGATGGTAGCGTCTTCTACCCGATACTCTTCCGACAACTGGAGCTCTAGAAAAATCCAATTGGCTGGCATAAAGCACTCCTCCATGAAGCCGCGCCAAGCGTTGCAGACTGTCTGAAAGGCGGCGTAGTAGTCGAAGTCGTCCGGCGAAAGGAAGATGTCACCTATCTTCTGGATGAGTTCCTCAGGGAGACCAGCCCATGGCGAGTCCTCCTGCTTCTTGCCAGCCATTGATGATGGCGTTCGTGTGGTCTCGATCCCACCGACTAGCACATGAAGCGGTTCTAGAGACACATATTTAAACAAAGGCCTGGGAAAGCTAAGCGAATCATGTGGAAACGAGATGATGGCATGTACATAGCAACCGCAAGCGCGTTTCATCAAACTTGCACGGGCACGCGCGTGTGCACGCGCACTAATTATGGTACAACGGTCATGCACACCAGCTTACGACTCCTGGGAGCACGCGAGTGTATAGGTGTAGGATGATACAAGTAGTAGTAGTATCATAACCTCATTGTATTTAATTATCCCAAAATCTAAGAAGAAAACCTGTGCTCCCTAGTCCCTCAGGGCACACGCAAACATAGGGCATTTTCCATTTTTCAATTTCGCTTCTTGGCTGTGCCCTTGGATGCTCACCATGTGGCCGGATGGGGTGTATGCTCCGTGGAGCTAAAAACCTCATGTTCTCTCAATACCACAGTCGTTAATTATTGAGGTATATACGTTTTTAGTCTGACAACTTGCACCGCGGGAGCGTTTTAGTCCCACATCTTTCAAAGTGAGCAACACTAGCCCCACAACTTGTAACCAGGAATATTTTAGTCCAATTCAATCGAATTTCTGTGATTTTTTCCGAATTTGTCGTAACTAATTCTGGAAGTGACATGTGGCATCATAATATTTGCAAAATGACCCCTGTGTAATTTCTGTTTGCCAGTTGTGACCTTGGTATGACTTGACAAGAGGATCTGAATAAGAAAACAAATAAGAAAAACTACCAATGCATTGTAGGGTATCGAACTGATTACCTACGCTATTGAAGAAATCAACCTTGCCACTACAACATGCACACATAAGTGATTAACTGAAGAGCGCTATGGCTGATGTGTTCTTTATTTTGGATATTCAAAAATATGTATTCTGGGCTACAATAACAACTCAACTTTATTCCTTTTCATTTTTGTGAATAAGAAAAAACTCAAGTTTATTCTAGACACTGCAGCAAGCTACTAGGTTAACGACAAAGCTATACAATTGATATTATGGACCATGCTAACATAGACGTGAACATTTTTTACGTTTGTATGTGCTTTTTTATTGTGTAAATAATTACTTTCCCCCTAAGTACTCCTCGTCTGGCATAATTATGTCCTCTCAAGTACTCCTCGTCTCACATGAGTAGTCGTGGGCATCTACCAGCACAGTGGCTTATGGGTGTGTGTGTCGTTGTACAAAAGTGTTAAGTTCTAATCCATGCTCCTCTTAGAGATTTAACTATTTTATTTGTACGTCTACTAACAGGTGGCCCACTTATCAGTCCGCATAGGGATAAAATGACATAAAAAAATATAGAGGGGTCATTTTAAAAAAATCAACGTCATTTGTGGACAAATTAAGTCAAATTCACTGAAATTCCATTAAATTGGACTAAAATGCTCTTGAGATATAAGTTGTGGGACTAGTATTGCTCAGTTTTCAATATGTGGGACTAAAATGCTCTCGTGGTGCAAGATGTGCGACTAAAGGTGTATATACCTCTTAATTATTTTATAGCCACAATTGCTAGGCCGGAGGACTAATTAATGCTCCTAGTTTTACTCAATTACTCCTCTAGTTGACTGTAAAATATGAACCACCATGTCGTGTAATGCTCCTGACCGATCATGTTGTTAAAATAGGAGTGCATCCATTGGCTTGCATGTTTTCAATTACATGTGGTGGCCACGTGCATTGGCTGGATTTTAGGATTATTACTACATGCAATAACTAGCTATAAAGCGAGTAGGTGAAGTTAATTCTCCAAACTAGTACAACTCCGGCCTAGTAATACCGAACATAGGGAGTACCTCAAGTGTGGTTATATGGATGATCAGTTGATGTGACTCTCAGCCATGAATTCCTGACCATGTAGCCTTATGTTCTACCACCTTTTTTTACTACTACTACTAGTAGTACATGGACGCTAGCAAAATTGAAAATCTCAATTGAGCGGCAAAATCACACACACCAACTTCGAAGCATTTCCCGCCTAACCGTTTCAAAAAATTTGAGCCAAAATCTCCCACCTAGGGACTACCATTTTTATATTATTATTATTAGATGGACGCGAGCCAAATTCAAAATCTCAATCGAGCGGCAAAACCGTACACCCACTTTGAAGCATTTCCCGCCCCTCCATTTCAAAAACTTTGAGGCACAATCTCCCACCGGGGAGTACCATTTTTGTATTATTATCAGAAGATGGGCGCTAGTCAAATTCAAAATCTCAATAGAGCGGTAAAACCGCACACCGACTTTGAAGCATTTCCCGCCCTTCCGTTTCTAAAACTTTGAGGCAAAATCTCCCACCGGGGCAGTATCATTTTTGTATTATTATCAGATGGGTGCTTGTCAAATTCAAAATCTCAATCGAGCAGCTAAACCATACACTAACTTTGAAGCATTTCCCGCCCCTTAGTTTCAAAAACTTTGAGGCAAAATATCCCACCGGGGCAATACCATTTTTATATTATTATTAGATGGACGGTCGCCAAATTCAATATTTTTATCAAGCGGCAAAATCACACACCAATCTTGAAGCATTTCCCGCCCCTCAGTTTCAAAAACTTTTGACTTCAAAATTCCGATTCTACCCATTGTTCTGATGCCATATGGGCAAGCTAAAGTCGGTAGCTTGGGGGCACGCCATATGGGCAAGCTAAAGCCGGATTCGCCCAGATTTTCCTGCTGGTCCTTCCAAAAATTCCAGCCCCTCTCTCACAAGCCCTCACCTCCACGACCACCACGTGCACCGTCCGGCGGCAATTCCACGGTGGCCGGACCTGCTTGAGCGGTGGTCTCGTGCACCTCCACAGAGCCTCTTCACCGATGCTCACCCATCGGATCTGGTTCACCAGGCCTCTCTGCCACTGCACCAGAGATGTGGTGTTGTTCACCATGCCGATGGCGTCATCGACCGCCCAAGCTCTGCTTCCCAGCCATCGAAAGCTACCCAACCATACAGGATCCGCTTCACCGGTGTACACGGGACGTGATCTAGTTCAGGGAGTTAAATGTCCACCACTCTAGACTAGCTGCTCGGCCATCGCCGTTCACTGCACTGGATCTGCCTCAGCGACGCTCTCATCCACTGTGCTCAAGCCGGCATCGACTGCCCAAGATCTGCTTCCCCGATGCCAACAGCCACCACAACCGCAGCACCCTCAGTGACCTGGACATCACCCACATGGTACCGACGATGCTTAGATGCCTCTCCGACCATGGTTAACCAAATTTGCAACCTGTTTTTGTTTTGTCAGCAGTATAGCAGGTTCAAGCCTATTGTAGTGAACTGCATTTTTGTCATCGTGCTTGTACATACAATTCAGTGGGCATGCCTGTTGTTCGTGCTAGTACATACAAGGTCATTAGACATGTTGGTTTGCATTCACTGCTCTACAAATTTCAAGTCATGGACATGTCTTTTATTTTGTCATACACATGTTCTTAGCTACTCCATACAACAGTAATTGCCTGCTACCGTGTAATTCTTGCAAAATATGAAGTCAGCGGAAAATATTAGTGTGGATTCCCTGCTCTACAGTTGCTGAATCTATCTGGTTCGTCCTGAGATTAGTTCCTGCTATTATTTCCTCCTTGGCATCGTTCTTCTATCCTATAGTAGCCGTTTAAGCTCTTTGTACTAATTCGATTATAATTTTATTGTTGCCATCTGCTTCTTCAAAAGCTGCATCACTAACTATTTCTTTTTTCTTGCATATAGCTCAAAATGGAACAATTAACATGTTGGTTTGTATAGCCTATTCTACAGGTTCACAAGGGATGCCATTAATTCCTTATCTGGTGCTGGTTCATCCAGACAACGGCATAACTATCCTCTACTATGTATTTCACTCGTGGTTTGCATTCCTGCTCTAGAAGTTCTCTTATGATGCTATTATAATTTCTATCTAGGTGATTCTTAGATATGACAGTAACTACATGCCATTGTGAAGCTCACCGAAATTCTGAGTAACCCAACCACTATGCATTCTAGGATATGCCACTACTTCCATATATATTTGCTGAAATGACCTCGCTTGTTTATATTTGCTGAAATTCTAAGAAACACTTTGTTTGATTGCTCATTTCATTCTAGGCACACTTGTCTAATGCTTGTTTGTCCTGCTCTACAGGTTCACGAGCGACGCCATTATATCTTGCATCTGGTTCTGGGTCTAGTTCGTCCTAAGTCACGACATAACTATACTCTACAATATATAGTTCATTCGTGGTTTGCATTCCTTCTCTACAATTTCTCGTATGATGCGGTTATAATTTCTATCTGGTTCATTCTTCGCTATGACAGTAACTGCATGCCATTTTGTGTCTCAGGCAAATTCCGAGTCACCCAACGTCTCTTGCATTTTAGGGTATAGAACTGCTTCCATATATATTTGTTAAAATGACCTGGCTAGTTTATTTTTGCTGAAATTCTAAGCCACACACACATTTTTTGATTGCTCGTTTCACGGTAGGCACACTTGTTTAATGCATGCTTGCTTCTCATGTTTGTTTGACGTTTTGGTCAATAATTGAACCATTGACCAGTTGTAAACTCCAGATCATAGCTCCTGTCATATCAGTCAAATGAGTAGTTTGTCTTGTTTGATGTATTAACTTGTTATTACTTAGTTTCAGGGTGCAATTATTGCTATCGCCACCAAAGAGGGGACTGCAAGATCATGTCTCCTCCAATGTAGCTGTCACACTCAAAGGAAGATGCAGGTGATCAATTGAGGACTCTACTATCAACTTGACTGTCAACTGAAATGCCGATTTTTCTTTCCCTTGATTTGATAATATGTAATAATTTTAAAAAGTTTGCAGCTGATGTAATATCTAGATAACTCACGTAGGCCATGTATGAATTTAGTTGATGCTGTCCACACATTGCAGTAGGCATTACGGTAACTAAACCAGGCAGGTCGATTAGGGAACAGTACCGTGCTTTGTTGTTGGCCCGTCGTGTATTCGGCCGACGATGAAAAGTAAATTTTTTTGGATTATATAGAAGTTTTATGATATTGGCATGGTCTTCAGAAAAGGCGGAAACTATAAAAGCCGTAACGTAATGGGCTGACCTACAAGTTGTAACTGGATGTAACAGTAATAGGCCATAATGGTAACAGGCTGTAAGAGTAACATGTCATAACAGTAACACGCCATAACAGTAATAGGCCTTAACAGTAGCAGGCCGTAACAGAAATAGCCCATCGCAGTAACAGGCAAGAAACCGTGAAATCCCAGAACAGTAACAGGCCAAAATAGTAGCCAACCTCAACAATAAAGGGCCGCAATAGTGAAATGCCAGAATAGTGACAAGCCAGAGCAGTAATGACCCGAGAAATTTCCAGGCGAGGGCAGTAATAGGCCGACACATTTACCAAACTAGAACAGTAAAGAGCCGCT
Source organism: Avena eriantha (assembly GCA_910589775.1). Taxonomy (NCBI): domain Eukaryota; kingdom Viridiplantae; phylum Streptophyta; class Magnoliopsida; order Poales; family Poaceae; genus Avena; species Avena eriantha. The sequence goes on along the minus strand of OU342743.1, from coordinate 249,835,918 downwards.
TGTGGGCCTGAACAGGTAAAGCCCAGAACAGTGAAAGGCCAGGACAGTAACAGGCCTGAACAGTAATGGGCCATCTCAAACAAGGGTCGTCAGTAGGCGGCCCACGATGGGCTGCGATAAATAGTGATGGGCCGCCCACATGCCTTAAATGTACATGAGCGACTTGGCATAGGCGGCTAATGAGCCGTGGAGTGTTGGACCATCATGGGCCTTCTTCAGGCCAAAACAAAATTGGGCCTGAAAGTTCACGGGCCACTGCTAGCTGCAACTTTGGGCCCATTTCAAATAGTGCAGGACAAAACAGTAACATGCCATCTTCTTATTGGGCTCCCCTAATGGGCTAGCCCACTTAACAATTAGCACGCCTTGGCTTCTGCCATGGTTTGTATGACCGGCCGTTAACGGTGGGTGCCATGTGGCATTTTGCATGACGTCAATAGTCAACGTGGCTAGCAAAAAGATCTACGACGGAGCAAGTTTGCGTAGTCGAAGGTTGCGATCCGCCACGGTCAAGAAAAAACCGTGGTAGATTCTTTGTTGATGGGGCTTTTACCACGAAGGGCATCCGTCGTAGAATACTTTTTAGCCATGAAAAACGGGCCTTCAACCACGAAAATCGTCCGTTGTAAAAGCCAACTTTTCTTGTAGTGATAATTGATATAAAGTGGATCAAAAATCCTCAAATAAATCCCAAATAAATCATGGAGGTATTGCATGACCATATCCACCTACCAAGATCCTTACCCTTTCCAGCTAAGATTTATTTGGAGAACTTTCTTCATATTCATCAACTTGGCCAAAAATGGAATATGATCAAAACTTGAACTAAACTCTTTCAAACCCCTACCAAAACTTGGTAGTCAATACTCCACAACATTCCTCTCCTCTCTGGTCAAAAAAGTTGCTATAGCATGCCTCTCCCTTTGTATTTTGTGATGAAGGAGAGACCAAAGTTATTGCATATCTTGCTTTTAAAAGTTCCTTGCTACTGCACCCCTTCCTCACTGCCTCTATGCATGCCAAAAGATCCCCCACCCTCTCCTAGCACTGCCCAAGTCGACCAATACCCGAGCAACACCCCCTCCATGTCCTCACGTGGACCATGCGCATGGTACACCATCATCTCTTGGTTTTTAAAACCTCAGGCTCCCTCAGTCTCCCACCTACCCTCACTTCACTCCTCTACCATCGCACATTCACCGCAGAACACCTAACCCCTTCCCATTACTCTGCCTAGCCATGGAGAGGGAGAAATGCTTATCTTGGCATTTAGAGAAGGAAGGAAATTAGCCATAGATCCCGGTGTCCTGAGCCCCTTCTCTTCCTAACTCTGAGATTCCCTCCCACTAAGCTAATCTGTGCCTTTCTCTGGTTGCAGAAGCCACAGATCCACCGCCACCATGAACGACCCAAGAGGAGCACCTTCGTTGAGCACTACATCTCTGAACCCCGGCCAGCTCACCAAAAGCCACCATAGGGCCATATTAACCTCCCCGGTCTTACTCAAGGTCTCCCCAACTACATGTAGCCACCCAGTGAAGCTCCAGTCCACCACCCGAGCGTGGTCCACAAGCGGGGTCAGGAAACACGCCCTCCCAAAACCAAATCCACTATTTCCGCGCATTGCCCTGATTGCCGTCGACCACCGCATCACCTCCGCCACCTCCCCGCCATCGCCGCGCCCTAGGTAAGCCTCCCCGCGTTCCCCATCTCTGGCCAGGGTTCCGTCCCTGCCGCCTATGTCGTGAGCTAGGAGAAGACGCATGGCCGTCGATCCGGACTAGATCGAACGACCATGGGCGCCTCGTACCGCTTCGCCGGTCAGGTCTAGCTGACAACGGGCCCCTATGCATGGTCGTTTGAAAGCATCTCTCGCCCACGCATGCGGTGCTGCTAGACCAGCCCAACCAGGATGGGCCGAAGCCGCTGAATCGTGGCCCGTCTGCCCTATCCCTCCTCTATTTCTAATTTACTTTTTGGTCTTTTTTAAACATAGCTAGGTTTAAATACCAAATAAATTGGAAAATGGTAGCATCTGCCAGATGAAATTTTAGACATGCACTCACATGTTTTCACTATCTTGCAGTACCAAAATTTTGACCCAATATTAATTTCACATTTTCTGGAAAATAAACTACTAGAACATCTCCTTTTCATAAGATAAAATCCTTAGCCAGTTAAACTTAAACAAATGGAGTGAAACCAACTCCCCATAGTAGGTATTCAATATTCCCACCCATTCAAATTAGTCCCATGCCAAAAAACACTGTATATCCACAATAGTAAAAATAACAAAATCTATTAAGAAATGCCTTTTGAAAATTCCGTAGGCCAGACCCTGGATTGATTTGACCACATTCCAACTTTCGGTGAGGTGGTAATTCAAGATATATCAATACCTAAGAGATCAATATTTATTGAGCCATTAATGATTTATGCTGATTTAAATATCTCTATCAAGGGTTAATTCAGTAGAAAAATCACTACAGGAGTTTTACAACTCCAAAAATAGTAAACAAAATTTCCACAGAAATGCATTCAAAATACTTACCATGTGGGTTTGGATTCATATCAAAATCTCCTGTCGTCCAAATCTAGTGAAAAAGACAAATTGCTTGCAGAACTGACCTTGGGAATTTCCCAGGGGCATTCTATTATTTATTTTGATATGAATCCAACTCTCACAAATCCCATTCTCAAATATCTACAAGAACCTTTGAGGACCAATTTAATTGAGCTCCACAACTTTTATGGTGATTTATTCACCTAAACTAGGGTTTATTCCGCTAAAAAATTTATATATAAATAAATAAAAGTGATAAAATCATGAAACCACTTTTGTTGGCCTTGTTATTTCAATACGTATCTATTGATATCATTTTGTACATTTATATCATATATACCCAAGCCCTAGTTCAAAACCCCTTCTTTAGGTGGTTTTGGCAATTAAATCATAAAGGAAATTCCACAAATGCAATTATAGTATTTTCCAAATGCTATGGACTAAATCTACCAGAACCTATTGAAGTTCCTAATGTGTTGTAGGTTTGCTTGGTGTATTGTACTGGTGATTGTACGCCTTGTGTTGATTGTGCCCTTGTCTTCTTGCATGTGATCCATAACGACGATAGATGTGGTTATAACGGAGACTAGAAGAAGATGTTGTTATCATTGGGTATTATGGTTTTCTAAGAAGAAGTCTAGGGACATATATTTCCATATTGCTGATCACAGGCAAGCCACCTTCTTGCTCATAATCCTTGGCCTACTATTTTACTTATGCATGTTTTCCCTTCTTTTTATGAAAGTTACATTGTTTTCAATATGAAGATCTATATCTAGTAGTGTCTTGGCTCCTCTAATTGTGCTACTAAGTACAACCCCCTTGGTGACACCTACTGGTACCTAATATGGTAGATGGTGTATAACATCATACCCCTTTGGAAAACCATTTTAGCCGCAGCAAAACTATAGGATGGGAAGACCCCGGAGAAGTCTTACAAAAATGTTTTCTGGTAAAACCTTGGTGGGGTCTTGACCTACAAAGAGAGGATTGAGAAAAAAAGATTTTGCTTTACAAAATGCTGAAGGAAAGATGGAAGGAAAAGGTTACAAAAACTAACCTATTTCTTTGCAGTTTTGCCAGAATAATTAACCCGTGCAACCACATTACTCTGGAATGGGACAGGGTTGGACTTGAAGTTTGCTACTCTAGTGTGGGAATTCTCACAACTGCTTATAAGGGATCATCTCCCTCCAATTACGGGCTTCCTTTATAGAAAGGGTCAACTATTAGACGGTCACCTAGAGGAAGTAGGATCACCCATGTGAGAGGAGTCAGATTGTGCTCTAGTTGGTCTGTGGATCCCGACATCCCGGTGTTGAGGGGAATAACTCATACGGTAGGGCCTATACTAGAGTGGCATTCGAAGAGTCTTGATTAGTTACTCGATGCACAATCTGTAGGTGATCATGCCAGGGTGACCGGATGGTGTGGGCAAAGTGTACTACCTTTGCAGAGTATAAATCTATTCGAATAGCCGTGTCCGTGGTCATGCACGGTTGGAAAGGCTGTTGTAGAGAGGTGCTGGTTTTGATTTCAAAAAAAGGATTTTTGGAAAAGCAAAGGCTTTGGAAATGTTTTGACCATGGGATGGTAAGAAAGGATAAATGTCCTGGCCATGGGATGGTCGGAAAGGAAGGAGAATGTTTGGTCATGGGATGATCGGAATGTTGGGTTCGCAGCATAGAAAAACAAAAAAAATCCTACAATTTGAACAACTAAGAACCAAGATCTATCTACCTAGATACATTCAACATGCGGATTTACATCCATAGAGAACATACCCTTGAAGAGCGAAAAAGTGTTATGAGCTTGTACTCATGGATGATGTAGTAATGCACTTGCCGATCTCAAGATTGTGATGAAGTCCTTCCCTTTCAACAGGTCTAGCACCATCAAGTCCAGCACCGCAAAGCAGCGGTGCATCCGTGATCGCACACACATCCTGTACCTCGGCAACCTCCGCGTCCTCGCTCCAGCGATGCAGCGTAAGCAACAACTCCTTTCAGACATAGCCACCAAGAACATGTGTATCTCGCTAATCCGAGACCGTGGGGAATAATTTCTAGAGGGGAGAGAGATCCTTCACGAGGAGGTGCTCCTTATATAGGGGAGGCGGATGCCCAAGGGGCATGGCCGCCGGCCATAGTGGGTACCCCCACCTCTCCCTCATTCATGTGGGTGGAGTTTCCACTCAAATAAACACACCTCCACTCATATGTCCACTCACATGCATTAAATTTCCACTCATAAGTTCCAACTCACACCAAATTCAATGCAAGCTCTCATTAAATAAAACTATTTTATTTATTTTATTCAGAAATTTTGTTAATTACTTTAATTAACAAACATTTACATAAAATCCCCTACAACATTTCAATATCACATGTAGAACCAGTTTCTGCAATTTCACCCGAAACAATTCTGGTTTCCATCGAAATGATTCCAGCGCTTTCATAATCTTTATCTGAAACATATTTGCTCCTAAATGGTGTCGGTTTCCTTAAGTGTGTTACCCTACGGTCCACGAATAATGCAGCAATGATCAAGACACTTCTCCGATCAATAATCAGCAGCGAGACTTGGAGATCCATATTGACTCCTACACATTCAACAATGACTTCAGTGACCGTGAGAACCTTTTACGCATGTAACTAAATCCCTTTGTCTCGCGATATATTGCATGTCCGAGATCCAATCATCGGTATCCCCATACCTAGTTTGATCTCGTTACCGAAATGTACTCTTTTCTCGTTCCCGTGATATAACATTCTAGTGATCTCATCACTTGCTTGCAAGCTATCTCAATGTGATATCACCGAGAGGGCCCAAATTATATCTCTCCGTCATCGGGATGGATAAATCCCACTCTTGATACATGAGCCTCTACATAACACTTTCGGAGTATCTGAACCCACCTTTATAGTCACCCTGTTACGGTGTGATGTTTGATGTTATCATGTTACTCTTCTGGTGTTAGTGATTGACATGATATCATGGTATAAGCATTAAAGTTAGTTCGTCTGACTTATAGTAATGTAAATATAATGACTTTTATCATATTACTATACTTTGGGTGAATGTTCATCAAATCATTCCACTAATTTTGTGACCTTGTTATTAACAACATCCAATGTCCATGATCAGGAAACCTTAATCATCTTGTTAATCAACGAGCTAGTTTATATGAGAGGCATAACTAGGAACCCTTTATTTGTTTATTAAACACACATGTATTAACATTTCCAATTAATAGAACTAGTCATTAACCCGTGCACCTACACGGGCTAGCCATTTTGAAAACTCCTACGACACGTTCTAAAAAAATTCTAATTATTTGTGCTACACAAATAAAGTTTATGCAACAAATCTTATAGAAAATAGAACTATGAAATATTATTTAAGAGGTTATAAGTACCTTTTTTAATAAAGTATGTATGATATGTAATAGTTGATTATACTACAAAGCAAGGAACAATATACAGCTAAATTGTTACTTAATAAGCACTATTAATAAAATTACCATAAAGTTATAAATAACTGATACATTTCTCTAGTTTCTCCATGATGGACAAATATCATGATATATATACCTACCATTTTTAAGAGTTCAGATTGATTGACGTTGTAATCCATCAAGCGCAGCCATCATCATAAAAAATAGATTTATCGGATTACCTCTTAATGTATGTTATAATCCATTAGGTCAAAGCTAGTTTAACCAAATTTTCTATAGCTCAATCGAAGTTGTATTTGAAGTAAATTTTAGTAGGCAAGTCAACTATTTCCAAGTAATTCTTATGGTAGAAACGAACATTCTTAGAGAGAACTCATGTATACACCAGATGGTTTGAAGCAAAAAAGAGAAAAAACAAAGACAATATATGAAAATCACGTTTGATGAAAATTGTAGCGCCAACACTTGCAAATAATGGTTTGATGATTTTTCTTTGTAATAACCCTCTCATATACAAAATGGCTAGAGCAGAAAAACTTAGCAGGAATACGATCTTAGACTCGTTTCGTCCTTCTAATGGTGTATACCATAATTGATCTAAAGAATAATTATTAGGAGACTATATTACCAAGGACTATATCGTATTGAAATTCGCATTAGTAGGCTATAGAGAGTACATAAAACTGGAACTATATGATCAAGCATATAAAACTGAATATTTGCAACTAATGAATCATCGTGATATATCTTGTCGTATCCATTCTTGCAACCGCGACATATACAACAATATATTTGATTCAACCCTGCAATGCAGAAATCTACAACTAATATATTGGCCAAAAAACAGTACAATTTGGATAAGCTATATAGTGAGAACTCTATTGAACTGGTGAATTATGAAATCGCTAGATGCGAACCAAAATAATAAAGCAAGATGCAAACGATATATGAAACAGATCGATCTAATACCTAATGTGTTCCATTGCCACACGCTCGATGTGCGAATACTCATGATATACCTCGCCCTATCTATTCTCCTAAATATGGCATATATCACATTATATTTCTTTCAACTCTTCAAATGACAAATCTGCAGTAGATATATTAGACAAAAGTCAATGCAATTTGGATCAACACTATAGTGAGAATTGTACGTATATAAAGCAGGATGCATACTATACCTGGAATAGAAAAATTTGATACCCCGATGCACCATCTTTCTCATGCACCATATGTGTTGGCACAAGCTCAACGTGCCAAGTTAGCATAATATACCTTGCCATATCTCTGTTCTCCCAATTTTCGCATATGTGACGATGGTATAATCGTTTTTTACCTCTCAAGTCACAAATCTGCAGTAAATATATTAGCAAAAATAATACAGTTAGGATCAGCTCTAGTGAGAACTGAGAAGTGCACGCAAAACAAAATAAATAAAGCAGGATTCAAATTATACCTAGATTTGGTATTTAGGCTGATCTAGAACGCGATGTTCTTATGGAAATTTTATTTTGAATCCTTCGTTGGCACATGCGCGAGACATCATGTATTTTACGGCATGATGAGCTTGCTAGTTGAAAGAGCTGCATCATGTGCAAGGCCCGTGAACAATTTGCAGCTGATTGGTGCTTTTGGCCGAAGAAAATAGCGCACGGAGTACCACCAAATTAAAGAACAAACTGGCCTAATTCATCAATTGATTGATTGACTTGATGCTTTTGTACGAAGCGAGCTAGATGGACTAATTAATGTGCCATGCAAGCTTACCTTAGCAACATCTATCAGCTGAACCTCTATGAGTTCGCTGGTCGGGGACGTGGTCTGCCGGGAAACAGTGGCGGCGGCGGATCGCAAGCAGGCAGAGCATGCAAACGGATTAGATTCTTTCTCCATGTGGGAAATATCGTGAGGACTCCTTCCCATGGGTGAGTACAGTTACGGATGGTGGTTAAGCCGATTTCATCTAACTACTATTAAAGACTGGGAGGTATATCGGATGGATATAATTCTCTTTTGTCTCAGAATTAACGTGGAGCCTCCTACAGGGCCTCTATTTAGTAAATATAAAATATATGATTATAGCATGCAAAATAAATATTTATCATAAACATGGAATAAGATAATAACAACTTTATTGTTGCCTCTCAGGCATATTCCCTTCACAGAAGGATGCAACAAATAGGTAACCCATCGTAGGGGTTTCCAAAACCTTTCAAATATTTTCAAAAATGTTTACAAAAGATTTTAGCAAAGATATGGAGATGCTATATCTACAAGAGAAACTATTTTAGAAAAGAACCTCTCATGGAGCCCTCCTACTACCATAGCTATATTGCATATCCTCTTATTGTTATTATCTTAAGGTGGTTTGCGAGTACATTCAAAGTACTCATCGGCTTTTTCGCTGCCTATTAACTTGGTCAGATATCGAGAAGAAGGTGATGTTCATGACTATGCGAGCTAGGATGTCCTCCCAGTCCGTTGCATGTAGGCTAAGGCATAGCTCGGGCTCTACGCTTGGTGAAGTTCCGCTGATGTTGATGGATGTAGCCATAATGGCAATTAAGGTATGACATGTATCCGCTCAAGTAATGGATGTTTACTTTGATACTTTTTAGTTATGTGCCACGACAAACTGATCATGGGATCATGGTGTATGCATAACAGGGATTCTCGAAGGATTAATCCAGGGCCCCAAAGACTTGGTATAAGAGCCATCTTGACTGTAGGAGAACCTTATTCAGCATGATCGTTAGGCAGAAAAACCATTTTTGAAACACCGGCCTTCGAAAACTACTTTTTCAAAGCTTCTCGAAGGGTTCTACTTCTTATCCTCTCCTAATTTAAAGTATTTCGGAAATTGATTTCCTCTATCTCTCGTCCCAATTCAAACATATGGATTTAAAACATATAGGACCTAGAACCCAATGAAGACGATGATAGCGAGATGAAGAGAAGCAACTACCAGCAAACACAAGGAGACTACAATATCGCCCTACAAACGGAATGCTCATAATACGAAGAAATCAAGTGCTACACTATCAAGAAGCGTCCAAGGATACGATGAAGGCCTCATCTGCAAGATAGTGAACCTGACCGCAACAACGTGAAATCTAGGATTAATAGACTTAAAATAGGATTTCCCTAAATCACGAGTAGTTAACTCCTTGGTCCCTATAGTTGGTCGTGTTTGCTTGCCTGAGTGCATATTGTGTTGCTTGATGTGTGTTGTTTGCGGAGGACATTGCGACCCCCTCGCTCTGCTCACCCTTTATGTGTGTTGTGGCTTGTTCTGACCTTAGTCAAATGTGACTCGAGGACCCCATCTAGTCCCTCAACCACCTTTTCTTGTCATCGGTAAAGAGACCCCTACTAACCTTAGGAGTATATGAGAGGAAAATCATCGCAAGAACCAGGAGTTTGACATCACCAAGTCATAGCAACTCAAAGATTACTCCTCAACAGGATGTCATACCTTGTCAAACTCACTTCCCAAAACTCGTCATCAATACTGCGTGCCACTCCTCATCTGCCAACATAGCAAGAATCCCGCTGAAGCCGGAAGCCGACCACCGAAGGCTCCCCACTATCCACAGGAAACCATAATACTTACCTATCAAGACAAGAAGTGAAGACCTAACTACACTAGCCTTCGATATATTAGAGCTTCCGACCACCTCAGGAGACTAACTATTCTCCTTGACCCTACCCTAATCGACGGAAGTTCCTCCCTAGAAGGTCATAAATACCCCTGAATTTAGATGATAAGGAAGCATGAAGACAATGAGTCCACGCCACCATCGGGCAGAAACAACACAAGGAATTCAAGTGAAGACGTTTTCTCTGAAGTTAGCTTCCCTACCTCGATTGAATACTGTCAAGATGAGTCATAAATTGTTCACTTGCCCTGACCTAACTCCCTAAATCTTCATTAGGGAGCCACCCCCGAAAAGGTTTAAGCAATGGAATGTCACCCGGGGACTTCAACTCAAGACTGCAAGGAGATATAGCCTTTTTTAGTATCACGCCAGAAGTTCAAGACAGAAGATCTGCACCCTTCTCGAACAACCTTAGTAAAGCTCTAAGGTGGAAAGACTGTGTTTTTCCACTCCATCTCAAGAAGACTGTCTACCAAAAGATACCTCAGAAAGATCTCTCGATCCAACTTCTTTTCACCAAATAGCAACTCACGAGTCATCAGAGGAGGAACTAACTAAAGATTCCACAAAGTCCCTCTGCTACTCCAACTGAAGGCCTACCTGGAGGACCACAGATTCGCTAACCCCCATCAGTCTAACCAGTTTGGATGATCCACGTAATTAACAATTTTGAATAGGCTAAGTGCGATAAATTAGCATATGAGCCCCGTGGGACCCAGCTTGCAGACGTCATCGGAAGATTCCATCTCTAGAAGAAAGGTGGATTCCAGTCTTCAAAAGAATCACCCTACGACTCCAAGAACGAAGGACCACGTCAACTCTCCGATCTACCCTAGTTTAATCCTAAGTGGGAAGGACTGCGTCTTTCCCACAAAAATAGTCTATCCACAAAAGAGTACTCTGCGCTATTCCTTTTAGAGCTAATTTCATCTAGCCAAAGCCCTTGAGGGAAGGGAATATGCCCGAGAGGCAATAATAAAGTCGTTAATATCTTATTCCAAGTTTATGATAAATGTTTATTTTGCATGCTATAATTGTATTAATTGGAAACGTTAATACATGTGTATTTAATAAACAAAATACAAAGTTCCTAGTAATGCCTCTCATATAAACTAGCTCGTTGATTAACAAGATGATCATGGTTTCCTGATCATGGACATTGGATTTTGTTAATAACGAGGTCACAATATTGGTGGAATGATCTGATGAACATTCATCCGAAGTATAGCATCACAATCAGAGTCATTATGTTTATATTGCTATAACATCATACGAAGTAATCTTAGTCCTTAGACCATGATATCATGTTAATTGCTAACACCAGAAGAGTATCTTGATAACATCAAATGTCAGACCGTAATAGGGTGACTATAAAGGTGGGTTCAGTGCTACGAAGGTGTTATGTTGAGGCTCATGGATCAAGAGTGGGATTTGTCCATCCCGATGACGGATAGATATACTCTGGCCCTCTCGGTGATATCACATTGAATTAGCTTGCAAGCAAGTGATGTGATCACTAGAATGTTATATCACGGGAACGAGAAAAGAGTGCATGTCGGTAACGAGATCAAACTAGGTATTGGGATACCGATGATCGAATCTCGGACATGTAATATATCGCGAGACAAAGGGATTTAGTTACGACGTTAAAGGTTCACACGATCACAAGAGTCATCGTTGAATATGTGGGAGTCAGTACAGATCTCCAGGTCCCGCTGCTGATTATTGATCGAAGAGGGGTCTCGATCATGTCTGTATTATTCGCGAACCGTAGGGTGACACATTTAAGGGATACCGACCCCATTTGGAGCAAATATATTTCAGATAAAGATTTAAGAAAGCACTGGAATCATTTTGATGGAAACCGGAATTGTTTCGGGTGAAATTGCAGAAATAGGTTCTGCATGTGATATTGAAATGTTGCAGGGGATTTTATGTGAATGTTTGTTAATTAATGTAATTGAAAAAATTCTAAATAAAATAAATAAAATAGTTTTATTTAATGAGAGCTTGCATTAAATTTTGGTGGAAATTTAATGCATGTGTGAGTGGAATTTTGAGTGGAGGCTTTTTATGGGAGTGGGAGCTCCTCCCACATGAATGTGGAAGAGGTGGGGGCACCACCATGGCTGCCACTCCATGGCCCTTGGGTGCCTCCCCTCTTCCTTATAAAAGTCCCCCCATCTCCTCCTCACAACACACACCTCCTCGTGAAGGATCTGCAAGTGTACGACTACATCATCCACGAGTTCCATCTCATTGACAAAGCTTTGTTATCTTCGAGGGTAAGTTCTCTATGGATGTATATGCACCCGTTGCTTGTATCTAGTAGATAGATCTTGGTGTATAGTTCCCATCGTAGGAAATTTTTTGTTTTCTATGATGCGAACCCAACAGTGGTATCAGAGCCTGATCTATGCGTAGGTGGTTTGTAACATCCCAATTTCAGCAACCCTGATTAGTTGTCCAGAATGCAAAACTCGGGGGAACAAAAACTTTTTCTTGTTCATTGATGCAGCGTTTGCTTATTGTTGGTTTGTGCTTGTGCATGTGAGTGTATACCATATGATACTCCTTACCTCACCATCAGTTGAAAAAAGCTATTCAACAAAACTATCCTGGCTCACTTTACATATTCTCAAATGCTCTGGCATCTAAAAAACATGAGCCAAGATGCTTGTGTAACCAAAACTAGTTTAGTAGCTTCCATTGACAAAACTATGGAGAGCTATAACCTCCTTATGTTTCCAGACAGGACTTTCAACTACTCTTATCTCTAGGTTTTCCACAACCTTTTTATAAAACTTTTTAAATTCTACTCTTGGTAGGGATACCAAGGACTCTTACCTTATTCAAACCACAACCTTTTCAAAATACCCCTCCTTACCTCAAGTCAAACTTGATGGTAACCCTAGTAGTAGTTGATTTGTTTGTAAGATGAATTGCGTTGATCTGCTCTTTGACTTGATTGCTTAGAAGTAGTATGAGATACCCTAGGAGATAAATACTAGGATCAAGATGTTTCCAAATCACCACACCCTCAGCAAGAATACAAGGCAGGATCTAATCTCTAGATACTAGGTGATCATCTAAAACCCTTAACTAGATCAATTTTGAAGATATCCATTATAGAAGCTTCCAAGTCAATGAAGACCAATACTAAGCATGGATATATTCTACCCAATCTACACTTCAACACCATCCACTTGATGATGCTTTGATACCTGGCAACCCCTCAAAAACATCTCCTCTCATACTCAAGTCAAAATCCTCAAATCTGCCAAATTTGGCTAAGTCTGAAATCTGTTTCAACATCACCTATTTGGATATCTCCCTTTCTCAACCCATGTGCATTATTGGTAATGCACTTGAACCATGTTTTTAACCATCCTAAGGAATAGCAAGGAACATTCTTGACCTTGTTTAGATCATCCTCCAACCCACTTGTTCTTGATGATTTTGCAGGCAAGAAAATAACTATTCCTGCAAATCTAGTCAACATGCCTACTTTGATAGAAGCTCACACCACCATCCCACCTTCTATTGACCAACTCTCCACATGGTTGTGTTCTACTCATATAGTTCTAGCAATATCTACTTCACTTGCTCCAAGTGGATCTTTGTGCTTCTTAAACCCACAAGGTTTTGAAGGTTAGTTGATAATCTTCTTTGGCAGGCTTATTTTATTCAAAGTTTGAAATGAATTATTGGGGAACTCAAACAAGATCAAGCTCAAAACTCTGTACCATGTTGATGTACATAACTTGGTCTATCCATCCATCTACCTCATGCCCCAAGGGGAGATCTGAACTCCATGATACAACCATGTTTTGGTGATATAAAAATAACATCACCCTAGATCCACAACTCCTTGTTTTTCCATCTAATTCAAGTTGGATTTCCAATTCCCAAGGTTGCAAATTCGTGCTACACCTTGTCTACCTCATCTAACTTGATCATCAAGATTTATCAAATATTATCCATAAGTATGATGGCTCCAAATCTAATAAATCTTTTTAATAGTCAAAATCTCCAAAACTCCTTTCCCAAAGGAAAGTTTGGTTTTTGCCAAAACACTTCCCCAACTCTAAGCACTTTTCAGGCCCATATATCATACCCTATATTCCCACTTCAAAAATAAATATTTTTGAAGAGTTTTATTATTTCTTTTTGCCTATTTTCTTAAATGGCAGAAATGGAATAATAAATGTTTTAAATAGTTTTAAGCCCCAATAAATCAAGGAAACATTCCCCTAAGTGTGTATTCACATTTGGGATCACCTCATCTCAAAAACCAACCTTGTCTAAGGTAAAAATATCAAATGAGCTCCAATACTTCACTTCTGCAGTTTTTGAGTAATGGATTTAAGTGGACTTCTAATTCTCTGAAAAATCCCAAATAAATCTCAGAGATGCATCTTAACCTTACCTCAGTTGGTCAAGATAAAAAATCAAGACATACCATTTGACCATCCTTTATGGTTGATTTGGACATTAACCTTTTAGTACCCAAAACCCCATTCAAACCCCATCCAATCTTCTCCAACAAGCCTCCACAGCACCACCCCACAGTCCTGGTAATGTGCACTATAGCTAAGCTACTGTAGTAACCCCTCTCCCCTTGTCTTTTGCTCTTGGAAAGAGAGAAGGAAAGATAGGAAATATCTTGCAAAAATCTTCAAAGCAACAACAACCACTCCCCTCTCCCCCTCTAGTCGTGCTCAGGCCCACACTGCCTCCCTCCACCGCCCAGATCGACCAACCCCTGGCCAGCACCTCCCTCCCATGTCCAAAATGGACATTGCTCATCCCCTTCCCCCTTTAAATGGGCCAGAGGCTGCCCCAGCACCCCTCCCTAGCTCATTTGCCCCCTCTCCTCCTCACTCACCTCCCCTGCACCCCCACTTCCCCTCCCTCGCTCTGTAATAACCAGGAGAGGAGGAGAAAGTCCTCCTCGACCATCTCCAAGATCTAAGCATAGCTCCCTCTACTCCGCTCCCTCTTCTTGCATGCGCCATTTCCGAGATCCCCAAGTCCCCCTGTATCTGACTGTGTGCTCATTTTTGGCCAGGACTGCCTCCTCGAGCTCGCCTCGGATGTTCTCACGTGAGCCGGTTCCAGTCACAGAACCCACCATTGCCGCCCATCGTCGGGACCGCCGTCAAGCACCGCGTCGTCCCCGCCGTCTTCCAGCCCCTCCCCGACCCCCTGGTGAGCTCCCTGACCCCGCCGGCGCCATCCTAGGGTTCCCGCAGCGCCGCCTCTGTCTCAGCGGAGATGACGGCCTCAAGCCATCGATCTCGCCTAAAACGGATGGCCTAGGGTAGCCCATACCCCTTCGGTGCTGTCTCTCGCCGACAGCCGGGCCCCGCGCCACAGTTCGAATGCGCCGCGCGTGTGCCCCCGTCGGTGTAGCTGGGCCGATTTCCCCTCCTCGGCCCAACTCCCCTCTAGATCCGAGCCCATGACACCCCTTTTCTATTTCCTTTTTGTAAAATACTAGATCTCATTTCTGCAGTCTAGTTGAAATAGTTTTAAAAATGGAAAATGAAGTATTTTGTCCAAATAAAATTTTCACCAGGTTCATGTGTATTTTGTGCAACATGCAGAACTGGTCTTTTGCCAAAATTAATTTTTGTTATTTATTGGTGATTAATCTACTAACAAGTATCCTCTACACTAAATAAATCCCCTAGAAAAGTTTATGAATTTAAATGGAATAAAACCAATTGTATCTGATAGATATTCCTTTCTCCCATCTAGGATCCCTAATCCCATATCCCCTTGTGTTATATTTTGCCTCTGGCAAAAATAACAAAACCAAGCCTTATCTGTCTTTAGAAAAATTCCCTAGGCCAAACCAAAGTGGGTATTGACCTAATTCCAACTCCATATACACCTGCTTACCAATATCTATCAAATCCCAGGAGCCCATAATTTTCTAAGCCTCTGTGGGTTTATCATGAATTAAACATTTCTGTCCATAGTGTTACCACTAGATAAATCATCACAGTAGTTCCACAACGCCAAAAAGGATTATTCCAATTTCTACAGAAAGGTATTCTAAATACTTACAATGTGTCTTTGGAATCAACTCAAAAGCTTCTGTAGATCTAATTTTGTGAAAAAGACAAAAACCCCACAGAACTGCCGTTGGGAATTTCCTGAGGGCATTCTGGTAATTATTTTGGAGTGATTCCAACTCTAAGTGAATTATTACATCAAACCCTACTCAAACACCCAAGGAAATAATTTTTGGATCTCCAGAACTTTTCTGGTCAATTATTTCTTAATCCTAGAGTCTTATTCACTATAAAAATCACTTTAAATCTTTGGTAAATGATAAAATAGTGAAACCACTGTTGTTGGTTTCATTTTATCAATACCTATCTGTTGGTATCATGTTTTCACAATGGTACCTTATAGAATAAGTATTTGGTCCAAAACCCTCTCCTCCCTAGTTTCTAGACTATTGAAACCCATATGGTTTCCTTCAAATGTTCCAAGACCTGCTCTGAATCCTTCTAATCCATTTTCTCAACACCACTACTGATTTGTAAACTTGTATTGTCATTTGCTTGTTGTATGGTTTTGATGCTTGAATGCCTTGTTTGATTGTGGTCTTGCTTGCTTGCATGTATACTCGGTGGCGACGATAGTTGCGCTTGTATTGACGCCGAGAAGAAGAGGTTTTATTATTATTGGTACTCTTGGTTATCTAATGAAGAAGTACAGGGACATATTGCCATATTGCTGATCATCAGGGAAGCCACCTTCTTGCTCATAAGCCTTGTCCTACTGTTTTACTTATGCATGTTTTATCTATTGTTTATTAAAACTGCATTGTTTTACTATATGCTGATGTATATATGGTAGTGGTTTGGCTTATACGAACTACTACACTTTGGTACTACTAAGTACCACCCCCTTGATGATACCTACTTGTTCGTAGTGGAATAGATGGTGTCTTACACCATACCCCTTTGGAGACCCTGTTTTAGCCGAAGCAAAACTAGAGGATGGGAAGACGCCTGGAAAAGTTTTTAACAAATGTTTTATGATAAAAACTTGGTGAGGTGGGACCTCCCAAGAGATGTTGAGAAAGAAAAAGGTTTTGTTTTACAAAATGTTGAAGGAAAGATGGAGGAAAAAGGTTTACAAAAACGCACCCGGTTTTTTGCAGTTCAGCTATAACAACATAACCTGTGCAACCACATTACTCTGGAATGGGACATGGCTGGATTTGATGTTTGTCTATTCTGGTGTAAGCTGCCTCGCAACTACTACAGGGGATGAAACTCCCTGGAGGGTGGGCCTTCTCTGGACAAACGGTCCATGTGGGACATCGACCGGGAGAAGGAACGAAGGGTCTGCGAGCCTCCACGCGTTAATATGAGCCCCTCAATGAAAGCGCACACTCGAAAAGTGGAAAAAGCACTCTGGTTGGTCCTCGGTAACCGACGTCCCGGTTTTGAGGGGAGTAACACTCATAGGGTAGGCACTTATACTGGAGTGGGCATCCAGAGAGTCTTGATCGTTTACTCGACCCACGATCGATGAAGATCAGGGTAGTGTACCCGGATGATGTGGGTAAAGTATACAACCTCTACAGAGTGTAAATCTATTCGAAATAGCCGTGTCCGCGGTTAAGGACGGTTGGACAAACTTCTGTAGAGTGGTCCTGGTTTTGTTTTCAAAAAGGATTTCAGAAAAAAATGGCTTTCGAAATGTTTTGACCATGGGATGGTCGGAAAGGAGAAAGGTTTTGACCATGGGATGGTCAGAAAGGAAAGAAAGGAGTTGGGTCGTGGGACGACCGGAAGAAAGGAACAAATGGGTGACCCAGTCATGATGTTTTTCCAAAACTTTTCAAAAAGGTTTCCAAAATGTTTACAAAGGTTTTCAACAAAGATATGTAGATGCTATATCTACAAGAGAAACTATTTGAGAAAAGAACCTCTCTTGAAGCCCTCCAACTACCACAGCCATAATGCATATCCTCCTGTTATTATTGTTATCTTAAGGTGGTTTGCGAGTACATTCAAAGTACTCACTAGCATTGTCCCTGGCTATTAACTTGGTCAGATATCAAGAAGAGGTGAAGTGGACGACTATGCAAGCTAGGCTGTTCTTCTAGTCAGTTGCCTGTAGGTTAAGGCATGGCTCGGGCTCTACGCTTAATGAAGTTCTGCTATGGTGATCAATGTAGCCATAATGGAAAATAAGGTATGTCATGTATTCATTATGTATTGGATGTCTACTTTGATACTTCTCGGTTATGTGCCACGACTAACTGATCATGGGGTCGTGGTTGTATGCATAACAGGGATTCTCGGAGGATTAATCCGGGGGCCCCACAAACTTGGTATTAGAGCCATCCTGACTGTAGGAGAACCTTAGTTAGCATGGTCGCTAGACAGGAACCTTATTTTGAAAACCTCGGCTTTCGAAAACTAGTTTCTCAATGAGTTTCAAAATGTTATACTTCTTGTCTTACTCTACGTAAATGCTTTCTAAAATGGTTTCCTCGAACTCTCATCTAAACTTCAAACCTACGGATTTTAAATAACTAGGATCTAGAACCTAGTGAGGACAATAAGAACAAGATAAAGACAAGCAACTGCCAGCAAACACAAGGAGACTACAATATCGCTCTACCAGCGGAATCCCCATAATTAAAGGACATCAAGTGTTGCACTATCAAGAAGCGTCCAAGATACGACGAAAGCTTCATCTGCAAGATAGTGACTCTGACCTGAAGAAAGACGATATCTAGGGTCGATAGTCCTAAGAATAAGGATTCCCCTACATCATGAGTAGTTAACTCCTTGGTCCCTAGCAATGACTGTGTTTGCTTGCGTAAGTGCATCCTGTGTTGCTTGATGTGTGTTTTTTACCGAGGACTTTGCGATCCCCTCGCTCTGTTCGCCTTGTTTGTATGTTATGGTTTGCTTTGACCTCTTTAAAAATGTGACTCGAGAAGCGATAACCCACACAGTAACTCAGGAAACCCCTGTGTTAGCTGTCGGTAATGAGATACAGACTAACCTCGAGAGTATATGTGAGGAAAAGCATCGCAAGAACCAGGAGTTTGACATCATCAAGTCAGAATTAACTCGAAGATTTCACCTCAGTAGGACGGCATACCTCGTCAAACTCACCTCGCAAGACTCGTCGATAGCACCACACTCCCTTGTGCCTCAGTCTACTACATCAAGAATCCCATTGAAACCGGAAGTTAATCACCGAAGGATCCTCAATATCCCCAAGAAAGCATTAGAAATGTCTACCAAGACAAGAAGTGAAGACCTAACTACGCTGACCTCCGGTATATTAGACCTTCCAACCACCTTAGGAGACTAACTAATCTAGTCGACCCTACCTCAAAATAACGGAATGATCCTCCCCAGAAGGTCAGAACTACCCCTGAAGCCGATGATAAGGAAGCGTGAAGACAATGATTCTACTCCGCCATCAAGCAGAAACAACGCCCAGAGTTCAAGAAAAGACAACTCCTCTAAAGATGGATGCCTCTAATCTGACGGAGAACTATAAGATGATTCGTAAACCCCTAACTTGTCTTAATCTAACTCCTTAAGCCTTCATTAGGAAACCACCCCCTACCAAGGTTGATAAAATAAGGCGTCGCTCGAAGACCCCAGCTCAAGACTCCGGGAAGATACAGCCTTCCGCTAACATCAGGTCGGCAGTCCCAAACAGAAGATCTGCACCACTCCTAAAAGCACCTTAGTGAAGCGCTAAGGTGGAAATATTGCATCTTACTACTCAAACTCCAGAAGACTGACTACCGGAAGATACTCCAGAAAAGATCCCTAGATCCGACGTCTTTTCACCAAGTAACAACTTGCGGTTCATCAGAGGAGAAACGAACTGAAGATTCTATGACTCCAAGAAGAAATGAATGTGTTATCCCCAAGTTGTCCTAGTCTAATCCTAAGGGGGAAAGACTACGTCTTTCCCACAAAATAGGGTAAGCCTTCACTGAAGCAAACTCAGGAGTCTGGACCCCTAAATCTATATTTAGGAACACTATGACCCTAAGGAAGAGTTGTGAATCCTTAGAGAGAGGTACTCCCAACCGTAGATACTATCCTCTGACGAGTACTCAGTGGAGTTCAAAATCGAGATAGTCTGCCCAGTCTAAGCCCTCGGGATATAGAGTTCGGAAGGAAAAGAAGGTCATCCCTTGCAATCAGGACCTAGACCCTTCCCAACTCTCTGTGCACCCCGGAAGACCTAAGCTCAAATTTATTGACAAAGTAGTCACTTTCGAAGACGGAGTCCGTGAGATAGTACGCGTAAGACACCTAGTATCAATCCGACTCAAAATCCCCTAACCCTACTCTCCTGAATCTCGGGACAAGATTCTTTTAAGGGGGAAAGGTCTGTAACATCCCAATTTCAGCAACCCAGATTAGTTGTCCAGAATGCAAAAATCAGGGGGAACACAAACTTTTTCTTGTTCATTGATGCAGTGTTTGCTTGTTGTTTGTTTGTGGTTGTGCATGTGAGTGTATACCATATGATACTCCTTACCTCACCATCAGTTGACAAAAGCTATTTAACAAAACTATCCTAGCTCACTTTACATATTCTCAAATGTTCTAGCATCTCAAAAACATGAGCCAAGATGCTTGTGTAACCAAAACTAGTTTAGTAGCTTCCATTGACAAAACTATGGAGAGTTATAACCTCCTATGTTTCCAGACAGGACTTTCAACTACTCTTATCTCTAGGTTTTCCACAACCTTTTTATAAATTTTTTTGAGTTCTACTCTTGGTAGGGATACCAAGTACTCTTACCTTATTCAAACCACAACCTTTTCAAAATACCCCTCCCTACCTCAATTCAAACTTGATGGTAACCCTAGTAGTAGTTGATTTGTTTGTAAGATGAATTGCCTTGATCTACTATTTGACTTGATTGCTTAGAAGTAGTATGAGCTACCCTAGGAGCTGATCACTAGGATCAAGATGTTTCCAAATCACCACACCCTCAGCAAGAATACAAGGCAGGATCTAATCTCTAGATACAAGGTGATCATCTAAAACCCTTAACCAGATCGATTCTCAAGATATCCATTCTAGAAGCTTCCAAGTCAATGAAGACCAATACCAAGAATGGATCTATTCTACCCAATCGACACTTCAACACCATCCACTTGATGATGCTTCGATACCTGGCAACCCCTCAAAAACATCTCATCTCATACTCTAGTCAAACTCCTCAAATCTACCAAATTTGGCTTAGTCTGAAATCTGTTTCAACATCACCTATTTGGATATCTCCCTTTCTCAACCCTTGTGCATTATTGGTAATGCACTTGAACCATGTTGTTAACCATCCTAAGGACTACCAAGGCACATTCTTGACCTTGGTTAGATCATCCTCCAACCCACTTGTTCTTGATGATTTTGCAGGCAAGAAAATAACTATTCCTGCAAATCTAGTCAACATGCCTACTTTGATAGAAGCTCACACCACCATCCCACCTTCTATTGACCAACTCTCCACATGGTTGTGTTCTACTCATATAGGTCTAGCAATATCTACTTCACTTGCTCCAAGTGGATCTTTGTGCTTCTTAAACCCACAAGGTTTTGAAGGTTAGTTGATAATCTTCTTTGGCAGGCTTATTTTATTCAAAGTTTGAAATGAATTATTGGGGAACTCAAACAAGATCAAGCTCAAAACTCTGTACCATGTTTATGTACATAACTTGGTCTATCCATCCATCTACCCCATGCCCCAAGGGGAGATCTGAACTCCATGATACAACCATGTTTTGGTGATATAAAAATAACATCACCCTAGATCCACAACTCCTTGTTTTTCCATCTAATTCAAGTTGGATTTCCAATTCCCAAGGTTGAAAATTCGTGCTACACCTTGTCTACCTCATCTAACTTGATCATCAAGATTTATCAAATATTATCCATAAGTATGATGGCTCCAAATCTAATAAATCTTTTTAATAGTCAAAATCTCCAAAACTCCTTTCCCAAAGGAAAGTTTGGTTTTTGCCAAAACACTTCCCCAACTCTAAGAAATTTTCAGGCCCATATATCATACCCTATATTCCCACTTAAAAAATAAATATTTTTGAAGAGTTTTATTATTTCTTTTTGCCTATTTTCTTAAATGGCAGAAATGGAATAATAAATGTTTTAAATAGTTTTAAGCCCCAATAAATCAAGGAAACATTCCCCTAAGTGTGTATTCACATTTGGGATCACCTCATCTCAAAAACCAACCTTGTCTAAGGTAAAAATATCAAATGAGCTCCAATATTTCACTTCTGCAGTTTTTGAGTAAATGGATTTAAGTGGACTTATAATTCTATGAAAAATCCCAAATACATCTCAGAGATGCATCTTAACCTTACCCATCTACCAGCATCCTTATCTCAGTTGGTCAAGATCAAAAATCAAGACATACCATTTGCTCATCCTTTATGGCTGATTTGGACATTAACCTTTTAGTACCCCAAAACCCCATTCAAACCCCATCCAATCTTCTCCAACAAGCCTCCACAGCACCACCCCATAGTCCTGGTCGTGTGCACTGTAGCTAAGCTACTGTAGCAACCCCTCTTCCCTTGTATTTTGCTCTTGGAAAGAGAGAAGGAGAGATAGGCAATATCTTGCAAAAATCTTCAAAGCAACAACAGCCACTCCCCTCTCCCCCTCTGGTCTTGCTTAGGCCCACACTGCCTCCCTCCACCGCCCAGATCGACCAACCCCTAGCCAGCACCTCCCTCCCATGTCCAAAATGGACATTGCACATCCCCATCTCCCTTCCCCCTTTAAATGGGCCAGAGGCCACCCCCAGCACTCCTCCCTGGCTCATTTGCCCCGTCTCCTCCTCACTCACCTCCCCTAAACCCCCACTTCTCCTCCCTCGCTCCGTACTGACCAGGAGAGGAGGAGAAAGTCCTCCTCGGCCATCTCCAAGATCTGAGCATAGCTCCCTCTACTCTGCTGCCCTCTTCTTGCATGCGCCATTTCTGAGATCCCCAAGTCCCCCTTATCTAACCGTGTGCTCATTTTTGGCCAGGATCGCCTCCTCGAGTTGCACCGACGAGCTCCGACGAGCTCGCCTCGGACGTTCTCGCGTGAGCCGGTTCCAGTCGCAGAACCCACCACTGCCGCCCATCGCCGAGACCGCCGTCATGCACCGCGTCATCCCCGCCGTTTTCTTGCCCCTCCTCGACCCTCTAGTGAGTTCCCTGACCCTGTCGGCGCCGCCCTAGGGTTCCCGCAGTGCTGCCTCTGTCTGAGTGGAGACGATGGCCTCGAGCCATCGATGTCGCCTAAAACGGATGGCCCAGGGCGCCACATACCCCTTCGGCGCTGGCTCTCGCTGACAGCCGGGCCCTGTGCTACAGTTCGAATGCGCAGCGTGCGCTCCCCCACCGGTGTAGATGGACCGAATTCCCCTCCTCGGCCCAACTCCCCTCCAGATCCGGGCCTGTGACACCCCTTTTCTTTTTCTGTTTTGTAAAATACTAGATCTCATTTCTGCAGTCTTGTTTAAATCGATTTAAAAATGGAAAATGAAGTATTTTGTCCAAATAAAATTGTCACCGGGTTCATGTGTGTTTTGTGCAACATGCAGAACCGGTCTTCTGCCAAAATTAATTTTTGTTATTTATTGGTGATTAATCTACTAACAAGTATCCTCTACACTAAATAAATCCCCTAGAAAAGTTTATGAACTTAAATGGAATAAAACCAATTGTATCTAATAGATACTCCTTTCTCCCATCTAGGTGCCCTGATCCCATATCCCCTTGTGTTATATTTTGCCTCTAGCAAAAATAACAAAACCAAGCCTTATTTGTCTTTAGAAAAATTTCCTAGGCCAAACCAAAGTTGGTATTGACGTAATTCCAACTCTATATACACCTTCTTACCAATATCTATAAAATCCCAGGAGCCCATAACTTTCTAAGCCTCTGTGGATTTATCATGAATTAAACATTTCTGTCCATAGTGTTACCACTAGATAAATCATCACAGTAGTTCCACAACTCCAATAAGGATGATTTCAATTTCTAAAGAAAGGTATTCTAAGTACTTACAATGTGTCTTTGGAATCAACTCAAAATGTTCTGTAGATCTAATTTGGTGAAAAAGACAAAACCCCCACAAAACTGCCCTTGGGAATTTCCTGAGGGCATTCTGTTAATTATTTTGGGGTTATTCCAACTCTAAGTGAATCAGTACATCAAACCCTACTTAACCACCCAAATAAATAATTTTTGGATATCCAGAACTTTTCTGGTGAATTATTTCCTAAAACTAGAGTCTTATTCACTATAAAAATCACTTTAAATCTTTGGTAAATGATGAAATAGTGAAACCACTTTTGTTGGTATCATTTTATCAATACCTATCTGTTGGTATCATGTTTTTACAATGGTACCTTATAGAATAAGTATTTGGTCCAAAACCATGTCCTCCCTAGTTTCAAGACTATTGAAACCCATATGGTTTCCTTCAAATGTTCCAAGACCTGCTCCCAATCCTTCTAATCCATTTTCTCCACACCACTACTGATTTGTCAACTTGTATTGTCATTTTCTTGCTGTATGGATTTGATGCTTGAATGCCTTGTTTGATTGTGGTCTTGCTTGCTTGCATGTATACTCGGTGGCGCTAATAGTTGTGCTTGTATTGACGCCGAGAAGAAGAGGTATTATTATTATTGGTAATCTTGGTTATCTAAAGAAGAACTCCAGGGACATATTGCCATATTGCTGATCATCAGGCAAGCCACCTTCTTGCTCATAAGCCTTGTCCTACTGTTTTACTTATGCATGTTTTATCTACTGTTTATTAAAACTGCATTGTTTTACTATATGCTGATGTATATATGGTAGTGGTTTGGCTCATACGAACTACTACACTTTGGTACTACTAAGTACCACCCCCTTGATGATACCTACTACTTCATAGTGGAATAGATGGTGTCTTACACCATACCCCTTTGGAGACCCTGTTTTAGCCGAAGCAAAACTAGAGGATGGAAAGACCCCTGGAAAAGTTTTTACCAAATATTTTATGATAAAACATTGGTGAGGTGGGACCTCCCAAGAGATGTTGAGAAAGAAAAAGGTTTTGGTTTACAAAATGCTGAAGGAAAGATGGAGGAAAAAGGTTTACGAAAATGCACCCGGTTTTTTGTAGTTTAGCTATAACAACTTAACCTTTGTAACCACATTACTCTAGAATGGGACAAGGCTGGATTTGATGTTTGTCTATTCTGGTGTAAGCTGCCTCGCAACTACTACAGGGGATGAAACTCCCTGGAGGGTGGGCCTTCTCTAGACAAACGGTCCATGTGGGACATCGACCAGGAGAAGGAACGAAGTGTCTGTGAGCCTCCACGTATTACTATGAGCCCCTCATTCAAAGCACACACTCAAAAAGTGGAAAAACCGCTCCAGTTGGTCCTCGGTAGTCGATGTCCCGGTTTTGAGAGGAGTAACAGTCATAGGGTGGGCACTTATAATACTAGAGTGGGCATCCAGAGAGTCTTGATCGGTTACTTGACCCACGATCGGTGAAGATCAGGGTAGTGTACCCAGATGATGTGGGTAAAGTGTACAACGTCTACAGAGTGTAAATCTATTCGAATAGCCGTGTCCGCGGTTAAGGACGGTTGGACAAACTTCTATAGAGCGGTGCTGGTTTTGCTTTCAAAAAGGATGTCGGAAGAGAAATGACTTTGAAAATGTTTTGACCATGGGATGGTCGGAAAGGAGAAAGGTTTTGACCATGGGATGGTCGGAAAGGAAAGAAAGGAGTTGGGTTGTGGGACGACCGGAAGAAAGGAACAAATGGGTGACCCAGTCCTGATGTTTTTCCAAAACTTTTCAAAAAGGTTTCCAAAATGTTTACAAATGTTTTCAATAAAAGATATGTAGATGCTATATCTACAAGAGAAACTATTTGAGAAAAGAACCTCTCTTGAAGCCCTCCTACTACCACAGCCGTAATGCATATCCTCCTGTTATTATTGTTATCTTAAGGTGGTTTGCGAGTACATTCAAAGTACTCACTGGCATTGTCCCTGGCTATTAACTTGGTGAGATATCAAGAAGAGGTGAAGTTGACGACTATGTGAGCTAGGCCGTTCTCCCAGTCAGTTGCCTATAGGTTAAGGCATGGCTCGGGCTCAACGCTTAATGAAGTTTTGCTGTTGTGATCGATGTAGCCATAATGGCAAATAAGGTATGTCATGTATTCGTTATGTATTGGATGTCTACTTTGATACTTGTCGTTTATGTGCCACGAATAACTGATCATGGGATCGTGGTTGTATGCATAACAGGGATTCTCGGAGGATTAATCCTGGGGCCCCACATGGTTTGCACGGGTAGTACACATATGTTTATATGTGGGCGATGATGATCATGTTATTTCATCTTCTATGTATTTTGGATATTGGTGGCATAGTGGGATGAAGCAGCCCGGACCAACCTTACATGTCATCGCACATGAGACCGGTTCCACGACTAACATGCAACTAGTTTTGCATAAGTGGCTGGCTGGTGTCTGTCTCTCCTACTATAGTCAATATCTGATTTACAACGAGTTGCTAATAACTTGGTTATCCTTGTTGTGGTTCCATGTTCATAGGTAAGACTGGTTCTATCTCCGAAAGCCCTAAGCCACGTAAAACTTGCAATGCATAAATTAGAGGCGTCTAGTTTAGATCGTTGCTGGGCTAGTGTCATGATATGGTAATGTTGTAAGTAGATGTATGATAGATATTCTTACAACACACCTAACGTGTAAGTTCCATAGACCTTGGCCTTACACAAGAATGATAGAGATCATACCATGATGCATATGATAGAGATCAAATGCATGGACCATATCATCCCACTTTACACATTAGATGTTTGCATCTTATATTGCTAGTTTGGTGCTTTTAGTAGCATTGTAAGTTGATCCCTCATTTAAATATCAAGATAAAATGTGTTCTTCCTTAAGTACGCACTGTTCTATTGATCGTGTTTCGAGACATCACGTGATGATCGGGTGTACTCGACTCCACGCTTTCATACAACGGGTGTAAGATAGTTTTACACACGTGAATACTAAGGTTCTTACTTCGCGAGCCTAGCATGTACAGACATGTCCTCGAAACACGGACCGAAAGGTTAAGCATGAGTCATATAGTTGATGTGATGCCCATATTGATGCTCGCCTTTGAATCTACACCGACTCACGTGATGATTGGACTTGGTGTAGTGGATTTGGTTCATGTAGTCACCAAAAAGTCACGAGGGATGTCGTTTTTGAGTGGGAGTTCATTTCTAATTTGGATTAGTAAAACTCAATTTGTCATAAATAAATCGAAGTGAATTTGCATAATTTGTTGTAGTCATTGGCATCTGTTCACTACCTTATGCTTAGTTTTAATTGATATAATAGAACTATAGAATTCTGGATATTTTCTTTACGAACTGGTATCATATTGTTTTTGAATGTCAATTTAAAGTTTAGAAGTCCTATTGCAAACTTTCAGCAAACTCTATTTACTCCATGAAGTTTAATAAGTAGTATTAAATCAAGAGTAAGAATTCCAATGTTAGTATCTAAAGTATCATGTTTGCCTCCATGATTATTGATATTCAAAAGTAGTTTTAATATCAAGATTATCTAGGTGCTGAAAAATTGTTTCAGAAACCATCATGTATGGAAGATACCGTGATATCTGAAACAATATTTTTGGTTGCATTATGATAGAGTATAGTTTAGCAAAATACATGTTCTCATATTGTATGAGAATTTGTGAAGGATGGATATGCTAGGCATCCGGATCTCCCAAAAGGTTTTGGGAACTAACATTATACTCGCGATTCTTCCTTATAGGCTATAGATTGATCATGAAAGTTGTCATGATAAGGATGAATAGAAGATGTAAGTAAAATGTTTACTACACTAATAGATTACTAAAGAATGGACTTTTGAAAGAACACCAAACATTTGATTATGGTGATCCACTTCAAAGTGCAAGTCCAAAGGTATTAGTATTTGACTATATACACTTTGTACTATGTGTCATGTGAATGACACCACTATTAATGTTGATAGATTCTTTTAAAAGGAAAAGGAATTGCTGAAAGAGAATCTATAAAATATTTGGCAAGAAAGAAAAGGTTAGAGATGTCCAACTTAGGTATATAGAAGATATACATGTTATGGATGTATTCCTTGCTCGTTAAACAATGTGGTTCTTAGGTATTGGATACCGTATTGGTTGGTGTGAAGTGTCATACAGAACAACACAATTCATGAACTGCAACGGCCTAAGTAACTGGCAAGAGAATAAGTGATGATGTTCATCGAAAACAAATAAAGTGTTATTATGTTTTCGTAGTCATTTAACCTGGCCTTCAAGATTTTGTTTTAATAATTGTTATTTTATTCCGGTATTACGAGAACAATGGTTGTTCAAATAATTACCGTATTCCATAAAGGATGGATGAACTTTTAGAAGTCCAGCTGGAGAATTCACATCCATAAACATTATTGCTAAAATGTCGTAAAACAAATGATTGGAAGATCACTTATGAAGTGACATCGCTGTTTGAATTATATTGAAAAGTAAACATGAAGAAACTCCATGTTGATGGATTTTTTGGAGTCTTTTGATTTTGATCAATTGACGCTTGTGAAACTTTCCTCGAGATAATTGAAACTATGTCCATAGGGCAAAGAGGAATAGATGACTAACTTATTGGATATTATGCATGTTGATGTATATAGTCCATTATGTGTAGCCATATGCGATGGATCTTTTTGCTTCATATGCTTTCTCCAGAAATTTGAGTGAATATCTATATGTTTACTTAATAAGGAAGAAGTATGAAACATTTCAAAATTGTTCAAAGACTTTCAAGATGAAGTGAAAAATCATTGTAACAAGAAGATAAAAGAGTTTATGATTTGATCATAAAGGAAGATATTTGAGTTACAGGTTTAGCAAAACACCTAAGATTTCAGGAATTGTTCCATTAATTTGCATTTCCCGATAAACCACAGGAGTATGGTATGTTCGAGATATCAAATCAAACCTTGCTTGACATGGTAATATCAAAGGTGTGAATTATAAAACTGCCATTATGTTTTAAGTATTAAAGCTTTAGAGACTACCGCTTTTACACTGAAAAGAGCACCATCGTGATCCGTTGAAATGACACCATTTGAGTTATGGTTTAGGATAAAACCCGAATTGTCTTTTCTGAATTTTTGGTATGCTATGCATAAGTAAAATGTTTACAACCAAAGTCAGATAAGCACGTCTTTGTAGGTTATCCCAAAGAATTTGTTGGGAATTCCTCCATAACACCAAGGACAAAAGAGTTTGTGGCTTGGACTGTCAAGTTTCTTGAGAAGGAATTTTTCGTGAAAAGTTAAGTGGGAGGACAATAGAACTTTGATAAGGTTGTTGAACCTTAGCTATATGTGTTAAGTAGCGCAGGTCCGGAAAGTGTCCCGGTGGCGGCCACAATGCTCATGGCTCCCGTGATTACAAAGGGTGTGATCTTGGTGATTAGAGTTCTTATTGAACCATGTGGGTCAGTAAGAATCAAATAGTAAGATGTGAAACAGAAGTCGTTATTGTTTTGACAATGATGAACCGACTACATGCAAAGAAGCAGTGATGGGCCCTGACTCCATAAAATGACTAGAAGTCATAGAATCCGTGATAGTATCCATACACGAGAAATCAAGTTTTTGAACTTGGAAGACCCTCTGGAAAGGCGTGAAGCCTATCTGTCATGTTTGGATCTATAAAGAAATATACATGGATGTTTAACATCTATGAAAGAGTCAACATGTCAGAAATAAGTTTACGACAATGTTCAAGGAGTTTACTATGACAAGATTTGATCTTTCATAGTGATATTTAGTCTTGACGGATTAATGTAGCAACCACTACATATAATTTGGTATATGGTAGTTTAATAAACAAAACAAGATTCTTCTAATAGAATGGTTACCTAGGACGCGTAGATGACACGGTCCGAAGGGTTTTGTTAATTCAAAGGGTGCTAAAAGGGCATGCAAACTTCAATAGTTGAAGTGAGCATAGCGGAGTTGGAATCTTCACGATGATGAAAATGTTAAAGGAGTTTAATTTCATCGGAGATGATGAAGATTCTTGCATTTGTAAGAAATTAAGTGGGAGCACTGAGAAAAATTTCCAATACATTATGTAGAGTACATATTGTTGATTAGAAATGATGTATCTTTTATTGACACAAGTTAAGAATTTCATTAAAATAGGACTTCGATGAAAGGCTTGGGCAAAACCGGAATATTTGGCATCAATGTCTATATGGATAGATTGAGGCTCTAATATGGTTATGCCAGACATACATATATGAGATATTGAATGGGTTCAATATGGAAACAACAAGAAAGGTTCTTGCTGCATGTAAAGGATTGTATCAAGATTCAAGTGTTTCAACACTTGGTGAGTAAAATCACATGAAGATTTTGATCGATTATACCGTGATATGTATATATCCAGATATGTCCTATGCTATAAATGTTATCAGCACATACCAGAATGACTCATAAGATGATCATTGGATGATAGTAAAGATATTCTTATGATCTTTGGAAGAATTAAGAATATATCATGTATAAGTGACAAATAGTTAAAGGTAGTTCATTGTAAAGTGTTACATTGATACTAGTTTTGTCACAAGATACAAATTAAATTTATCTCAATTTAGACTATGGGTGGCACAATGTAATGAAAAGGATATTCCATGATGGATTTGGATGAGTTCCAAAGTTGAAACATTGTGACGGATACTACAACAAAAGGCTGGGTATATGACTGCTATAGTAGTAGCAAAGGAGGGCATTTGTGTTAAGTAGTTTGTTATCAGACTAGGTGTGGTTCAAAGTGGGGTAATACTATGAATATATATTGTATGACAATAATATCAACATATTCTAACCCGAACGAACTAAAGGTCTCACCAAAGGACAAAATTTATATAATGCCATCTCATTTGAGAATGAGTGATGCGTAGAGACGCAAAGACATGCAAATACACACGGACCTGAAGTGTCAGATCCGAAGATTATGTTAAACACTAGCAAACGCGTATATTCAACACCTAGGTGTTGTATGTACAAGTTTACAAACTAGATTATTAACTCTAGTGCAAGTGGGAGACTAAAGGGAATATGCCCGAGAGGCAATAATAAAGTGGTTATTATCTTATTCCATGTTTATGATAAATGTTTATTTTGCATGCTATAATTGTATTAATTGGAAACGTTAATACATGTGTGTTTAATAAACAAAATACAAAGTTCCTAGGAATGCCTCTCAAATAAACTAGGTCATTGATTAACAAGATGATCAAGGTTTCCTGATCATGGACATTGGATGTTGTCAATAACGAGGTCACAACATTGATGGAATGATGTGATGAACATTCATCCGAAGAATAGCATCACGATAAGAGCCATTATGTTTATATTGATATAACATCATACGAAATAATCTTAGTCCTTAGACCATGAGATCATGTTAATTGCTAACACCGGAAGAGTATCTTGATAACATCAAACGGCACACCGTAACAGGGTGACTATAAAGGTGGGTTCAATGCTACAAAGGTGTTATGTTGAGGCTCGTGGATCAAGAGTGGGATTTGTCCATCCCGATGACGGATAGATATACTCTGGGCCCTCTCGGTGATATCACATTGAAATAGCTTGCAAGCAAGTGATGTGATCACTAGAATGTTATATCACGGGAACGAGAAAAGAGTGCATGTCGGTAAAGAGATCAAACTAGGTATTAGGATACCGATGATCGAATCTCGAACATGTAATATATTGCGAGACAAAGGGATTTAGTTACGACGTTAAAGGTTCACACGATCACAAGAGTCATCGTTGAATATGTGGGAGTCAGTACGGATCTCTAGGTCCCGCTGCTGATTATTGATCAGAGAGGGGTCTCGATCATGTATGCATTATTCGCGAAACCGTAGGGTGACACACTTAAGGGATACCGACACCATTTGGAGCAAATATATTTCAGATAAATATTTAAGAAAGCGTTGGAATCATTTCGATGGAAACCGGAATTGTTTCGGGTGAAATTGCAGAAACTGGTTCTGCATGTGATATTGAAATGTTGCAGGGGCTTTGATGTGAATGTTTTTTAATTAATGTAATTGAAAAAATTCTGAATAAAATAAATAAAATAGTTTTATTTAATTAGATCTTGCATTAAATTTGCTGGAAATTTAATGCATGTGTGAGTGGAATTTTGGGTGGAGGCTTTTTATGGGAGTGGGAGCTGTACCCACATGAATGTGGAAGAGGTGGGGGCACCACCATGGCTGCCACACCATGGCCCTTGGGTGCCTCCCCTCTTCCCTATAAAAGTCCCCCCTCTCCTCCTCACAACACACACCTCCTCGTGAAGGATCTCTCTCCCCCTCTAGTTATTACCCATGGTCTCGGCTTAGCGAGATACATGTTCCCGGTGACTTTATCTCGAAAGGAGTTGCTGCTTCCGCTGCTTTGCTAGAGCGAGGGACGGAGGTTGTCGGGGTACCAGACGTGTGTGCGATCACGGATGCACCGCTGCTTTGCGGTGCTGGACTTGTTGGTGATGGACTTGCTGGAGATGGATCTGATGGACATACTAGAGCCGGACCTGCTGGACTTCATCACGATCTTGAGATCGGCAAGGGAACGACTACATCATCCACGAGTTCCATATCATTAACAAAGCTTTGTTGTCTTCGAGGGTAAGTTCTCTATGGATGTATATCCACCCTTTGCTTGTATCTAGTAGATAGATCTTGGCGTATAGTTCCCATCGTAGGAATTTTTTTGTTTTCTATGCTGCGAACCCAACATTGAGATATCGAGTCCAAAATGAGAAGATGATCTCCCATCGCAATCGGGACTAGAACTGGCTCAACTCTCCATACATCCCAGAAGATTGATGCTCAACTTCACCAACACAGTACTCATGTTCAAAGAAGAAGTTCATAAGTCAGTATGCTTAAGACACATAGTACTAACCCTGACTCGAAATCCCCTAACCCTACTCTCCTGAATCTCAGGATGAGATTATTTTAGGGGGAATGGTTATTAACATCCCAATTTCAACAACCCTGATTAGTGTCAAGAATGCAAAAAACAGGGGGACCAAAAACTTTTTCTTGTTTAATGATGCAGTGCTTGCTTGTTGTTTTTCTGTTCTTATGCATATGAACATATAACATATGATGTACTCCTTACCTCAACATAAGTTGATAAAAGCTATTTAACAAAACTATCCTAGCTCATTTTACATATTCTCAAATGTTCTAGCATTTCAAAACCTGATCCAAGATGCCTTTGTAACCCTAACAACTTTAGTAGCCTCTGTTGACAAAATTATGGATATCTATAAGATATAATATCCTTATGTTTTCACGATAGAACCTTCAACTACTCTTATCTCTAGCTTTTCCAAAACCTTTTATAAAACTTTTGAATTGTATTCTTGGTAGAAATACCAAGGACTCTCACCTTACTTAAACTCCAACCTTTCAAAATACCCACCCTTACATCAAGCTGGGCTTCATGGTAACCCTAGTAGTAGTTTGAATTTCTTGGAAGATGAATTTCCTTGAGCTGCTATCTAATGAATTGCCTTGATCTGCTATTTGACTTGTCTTCTTAGGAAGTAGTATGAGTTACTATAGGAGCTCATCCAACAGGATCAAGATGTTTTAAGATCACAAAACCCTAAGCAAGAATACAAAGTTGGATCTCATCTGTAGCCACTACGTGATCATCTAAAACCCTTAGTCAGATCTTTTGAACACTGATTCTTTCTAGAAGTTTCGATGTCATTGAAGAAAAAAATACAAGCATGGATCCTTTCTACTCAATATACACTTCATCATCATCCACTTCATGATGCATTGGTATCTTGCATCCTACCAAAAACATCCCCTCTTGAAATCTAGTCAAAAACACTAAATCTACCAAAATATGACCAAGTGTGAAAACTGTTTCAACATCACTTCCTTGGATACCTCTGTTTCTCAACCACTTGTGAATTTATGGAAATGCACTTGAACCATCTTGTAAACCTTCCTAAGTACTACCAAGTCCCACTCTTGCCTTTTGCTACATCACCTTTTAAACCACTTGTTTTTTATGGTTTTGCAGGCAAGAAAATAATATTTTCTGCAAATCTTATCAACAAGCCTACTTTGGCATAACCTCACATATCCATACTACCTTATTTGGACCAACTTTTTTCATGATTCTATTCTACACATAAAGGTCTATCCATACTTACTTCACGTGTTCCAATTAGATCCTTGTGCTTCTAGAACCCACAAGGTTTTGAAGGCTATTTGATAATCTACCTTGGCACCCTTATTTTATTCAATTTTTGGAATCAATCCTTGGAGAGATCAATCATGATAAAGATAAAAAATATACAACATGGTGATATAAATAACTTGGTATACCCATCCATATATCCCATGACCCAAGGGGACCTCTGAGCTCTAAGATCCAACAACCTTTTGAAGGTAGATAAATAACATTGCCCAAGATCCTTGATCACTTGTTTTTCTTCCAAATCAAGTTGGTTGCTGAAAACCTTAGCATGCTAATGATGGATACTATGTGTGGACATCGTATACCTCTGAGTTAAAAATTTACCTAATACTTTCCCTCATTATTTTGGCCCAAAACTAATTAATTCTTTTATTTGACAAAACCCCTAAAACTCACTCTCTAAAGATAAGTCTGTTTTTCTCCAAATCACATCTCCAACTTTAGGCTCGTTTGAAGTCTAATTATCATACCCTATCTTACAACTTAAAAAATAAATATTTTTGATGAGTTTTGTTATTTCTTTTTGCCTATTTTCTTAAATGGCAAAGATAGAATAATAATTGTTTTAAGTACTTTTCCTTCTCAATAAATCTTGGGAAAATTCTCCAAATTGTGAATACCCATTTGAGACCTTATAAAGAAAAAAACTCATAATATCCATTTAAATTTTTTAGAATAATCCAAAAAGAAAAGTTTCAGCACTATTTGAATAATTGATATAAAGTGGATCAAAAATCCTCAAATAAATCCCAAATAAATCCTGGAGGTACCCCATGACCATATACACCTACCAAGATCCTTATCCTATCTAGCTAAGATTTATTTGGAGAACTTTCTTCATATTCATCAACTTGACCAAAAATGGAATATGATCAAAACTTGAACTAAACTCTTTCAAACCCCTACCAAAACTTGGCAATCAATACCCCACAGCATACCTCTCCTGTCTGGTCAAAAAAGATGCTATAACATGGCACTATAGCAGGCCTCTCCCTTTGTCTTTTGTGTTTGGATGAAGGAGAGACCACAGATATTGCATATTTTTCTTTTAAAAGTTCCTTGCTGTTGCACCCCTTCCTCACCTCCTTTGTACACGACAAAAGAGACCCCCTCCATGTCCTCACATGGACCATGTCCATGGTACACCATCATCTCTTGGTTTTTAGGACCTCAGGCTCCCTCAGTCTCCCACCTACCCTCACTTCACTCCTCCATCTCACATTCACCTCAGAACGCCTAACCCTTTCCCATTACTCTGCCTAGCCATGGAGAGGGAGAAATGCCTCTCTCGACATTTAGAGAAGGAAGGAATGTAGCCCTAGATCCTGGACTCCTCAGCCCCTTCTCTTCCTAACTACGAGCTTCCCTCCCACTAAAATACTCTCTTGTGCCATTCTCTGGTTGCCGAAGCCCTGGAGACACTGTCACCATGAACGGCTCGAGAGGAGCACCTCTGTTGAGAACTACGTCTCCGAACCCTAGCCGGCTCACCAAAAGCCACCCTAGGGCCATCTTCACCTCCCCGGTCCTACGCAGCGTCGCCCCAACTACATGCAGCCGCCCAGCAAAGCTCCAGTCCACCACCCGAGCGAGGTCCACCGGTAGGGTCGCACAACACGCCCTCCCGAAAGCAAATCCATTGTTTTCGCGCATCGCCCTGATCGTCGTCGACCTTTGTGTCATCTCCACCACCTCCCTGCCATCGCCGCACCCTAGTTAAGCCTCCCTATGTTCCCCATCTCCAGCTAGGGTTCTGACCCCGCAGCCTGTGTCGTGAGATAGGAGAAGACGCACGATCGTCGATCCGGACTAGATCGAATTACCGTGGGCGCCTCATACTGCTTCACCGGTCACGTCCTTCTGACAGCGGGCCCCTAAACATGGCCATTGGAAAGCATCTCCCACCCATGCCTATGGTGCTTCTAGGCCGGCCCAACCAGGATCAGCCAAAGCCACTGAACCACGGCCCGTCTGCCCTATCCCTTCTCTTTTTCTAATTTCCTTTTTTGGTCTTTTTTAAACACAGCTAGGTTTAAATACCTAATAAATTGGAAAATGGTAGCATCTGCTCAAATGAAATTTTAGACATGCACCCAATATTAATTTCACATTTTCTAGAAAATAAATTACTAGAACATCTCTTTTTCAGTAGATAAAATCCTCAATGAGTTAAACTTAACCAAATGGAGTGAAACCAAGTCCCCCTAGTAGGTATTCAATATGCCCAAACATTCACATTAGTCCCATGCCAAAACACACTGTATATCCACAGTAGTAAAAATAACAAAATCTATTCAGAAATGCCTTCAGAAAATTCCCTAGGCCAAACCCTAGGTTGATTTGACCTCATTCCAACTTTCAGTGATGTGGTAGCTCAAGATATATCAATACCTAAGAGATCAATATTTATTGAGCCAGTAATGATTTATGGTGATTTAAATATCTCTATCAAGGGTTAATTCTGTAGAAAAATGACTACAGGAGTTTTACAACTCAAAAAATAGTAAACCCAATTTCCATGGTAAGGTATTCAAAATACCTCCAATGTGGGTTTTGATTCATATCAAAAGCTCATGCAGTCCAAATCTAGTGAAAACGACAAATTTCTTGCAGAACTGACCTTGGGAATTTCCTAGGGGCATTCTGGTAATTATTTTGAGATGAATCAAACTCTCAAAAATCCCATTCTCCAAGATCTGCAAAACCCTCTGACAACCAATTTAATTGAGCTCCACAACTTTTCTGGTGATTTATTCACCCAAACTAGGGTTTATTCCTCACTATAAAATTTATATAGAAATAAATAAAAGTGATAAAATCATGAAACCACTTTTGTTGGCCTTGTTATTTCAATACCTATCTTTTGATATCATTTTTTACATTGTTATCATGTAGACCCAATACCTAGTTCAAAACCCCTTCTTTAGGTGGTTTTCGCAATTAAATCATAAAGGAAATTCCATAAAGGCAATTATAGTATTTTCCAAATGTTATGGACTCAATCTACCAGAACCTACTGAAGTTGATAATGTGTTGTAGGTTTTCTTGATGTATTGTATTGGTGATTGTATGCCTTGTGTAGATTGTGCCCTTATCTTCTCGCATGTGATCCATAACGACGATAGATGCGGTTATATCGGAGACCATAAGAAGATGTTGTTATCATTGGTTATTATGGTTTTCTAAAAAGAAGTCCAAGGACATATATTTCCATATTGCTGATCACGGGAAAGCCACCTTCTTTCTCATAAGCCTTGGCCTACTATTTTACTTATGCATTTTTTCCCTTCTTTTTATGAAGGTTGCATTGTTTTCTTATATGAAGATCTATATCTGGTAGTGGCTTGGCCCCTCCAAACCATTCCAAATTTGTGTTACTAAGTACAACCCCCTTGGTGATAGCTACTTGTCCCTAATATGGTAGATGGTGTATAACATCATACCCCTTGGGAAAACCCGTTTTAGCCGCAGCAAAACTATAGGAAGGGAAGACCCCGGAGAAGTCTTACAAAAATGTTTTATGGTAAAACCTTGCTGGGGTTTGACCTACCAAGAGAGGATTGAGAAAAAAAGGTTTTCCTTTACAAAATGTTAAAGGAAAGATGGAAGGAAAAGGTTACAAAAACTCACCCGTTTCTTTGTAGTTTTGCTAGAATAATTAACCCGTGAAACCACATTACTCTGAAATGGGACAGGGTTGGACTTGAAGTTTTCTACTCTGGTGTGGGAATTCTCACAACTGCTTATAAGGGATCAGCTCCCTGTAATTCCGCGCTTCCTTTACAGAAAGGGTCAACTATTAGACATTCACCTAGAGGAAGTAGGATCGCCCATGTGAGCGACCGGTCGATACTATGAGCCTCCCATTAAAAGCACCGACTATCGAGGAGTCAGATTCTGCTCCAGTTGGTATGTGGATCCCGATGTCCCGGTGTTGTGGGGAATAACTCATAGGGTAGGGCCTATAATAGAGTGGTATTCGGAGAGTCTTGATCGGTTACTCGACCCATGATCCGTAGGTGATCATGGTAGGGTAGCCGAATGGGGTGGGTAAAGTGTACTACATCTGCAGAGTGTAAATCTATTCGAATAGATGTGCCCGCGGTCATGCACGGTTGGAATATTGTAGAGCGATGCTGGTTTTGATTTCAAAAAAGGATTTTTGGAAAAGCGAAGGCTTTGGAAATGTTTTGACCATGCGATAGTCAGAAAGGATAAATATCCTGACCATGGGATGGTCGGAAAGGAAGGAGAAAGTTTATTAATGGGATGACCGGAAGGATGGAACAAATGGGTGACCCAATCCTAGTGGTTTCCAAAACCTTTCAAATATTTTCAAAAATGTTTTACAAAAGTTTTTAATAAAGATATGGAGATGCTATATCTACAAGAGAAACTATTTTAGAAAATAACCTCTCATGGAGCCCACCAACTACCACAACTATATTGCATATCCTCTTATTGTTATTATCTTAAGGAGGTTTCCAAGTACATTCAAAGTACTCATTAGCTTTTTCGCTGGCTATTAACTTGGTCAGATATCGAGAAGAAGGTGTTGTTGACGGCTATGCGAGCTAGGACGTCTTCCTAGTCAGTTGCCTAAAAGTTAAGGCATGGCTCGGGCTCTATGCTTGGTGAATTTCCGATGATGTTGATAGATGTAGCCATAATGGCAATTAAGGTATGACATGTATCCGCTTATGTAATGGATGTTTACTTTGATACTTATCGGTTATGTTCCACGACAAACTGATCATGAGATCGTGGTGTATGCATAACAGGGACTCTCAAAGGATTAATCCGGGGGCCCCACACTAGATGCCAACCTCTATTTGAAATAAACGTGTGTATGTTGGACTATTTTTTTGGGTCGGGTCTGTTGTTATCTGGGTCCCAGGAATCAGCCTTAGAGTACAAAAAATGTTAATCTATACTCGGTTGTCGGGTCCCACATGTCAGCCTTATAGTATATGATAACAAAAATTGCCACAACCACTATTTTGACTTTGGTCCTTGGCTGGGTCCCACATGTCAGCCTCCTCTGCGCAGGAAACGTGTCTATGCTGGGTCCCATGTGTTAGCCTCTATTTTGATAAAAAAGTATGTATGTCGGACTTTTTTCAGGTCGATTCCACCGTTCTGACATGGGCAACATTCCTAGATGCAGCAGAAGTTTATCTGGGTCCAAGATGTCAGCCTCAGACTGCAAAAAATATGACTAAATAGAGAAAAATTCCTAGGATTCGAACTTGAGACCATAGCAGCGTTAACTGCGTGCATTGCCACTGTGGAAGAAACTGTTTACACAATACAACCATTAAATGGTACTTCTATAACTTACGAATTTGTTTCTCCTGAAAATACTTTCTTTGTCTATGTTTATCTCACTTCATAAAATAAGGCGACACTCCTGGCAGCTAAACTAAAAACTGCTACATATGCAGTAGTTTCTACACAAAAATATAGGCAGGTGGAGCTTTTTCTTGGGAGGGGGTGGGGGAAGGGGAAAACACTCCTAGCATCTCAATTTATAAAACTAGTCATCAACCCGTGCATCGGCATGGTTAACACTATTTTGTTTGATATTATTTGTTGGGCATATAGCTATGGTGATAAATGGTTAGATTGTATACTAAATGTAATTATTAGAAGTTTCATAAAAGAATTATGCTAACATACCTATTAATTTCTCCTATCACATGGTAATATAGAGAGTTCTATATAGAAATAAAAATGATAAATGCAAGCTTGTTTTCACCTATAGACCAGTACGTTCATGACACAAATGGCAGTACTTGTATGTATAACCAAAAAAGATTCGAGAAGGTGTAGTGCACCTTTTATTTTCCCATCATGGGTTAGAACATGAGCATTGTTTGTGTTGCTTAAGAATTAACTAAACTAAACATCCACATTCTTTTGGTGAAACTTCTCTGGCACAGGTTCATTCATCACCTTATATACACAAAAAGTTTAATGGTTTGTTTGGCCTTTTGGCATGGAAAGCAATCTTCTACAGAGGGTCAAAAGAAAACCTTTTTAAGATCTATTTTCTTTGAAATACATTGTATTTTCAACTTTTGATGATATTGCGGCTAAAATGTTGCAGGTCACTTCCCATTGACCTCATGTTCAGGGACATGGGAGCCTTTTTTATGATCTAACTATACTATAGAGAGTAGTTTTATTATGCATCATTGGAGATGACCGACCAAACGACTTATCTCTTCCAAACTATTAGATATATACTTTCTCTTATCTAAATTTAACCTTGAAAATTTCTAACGAGTCTATATATAATAGTACAATAAAAAAGATAGATGCTAGCATTGCTGGAAAGCTTCAAATTAGAAACTCGCGGATGGCTATATACTCTAAAATTTAATGCATCGGTTCGTCTGAATATAATTAAG
Organism: Avena eriantha; assembly: GCA_910589775.1. Classification (NCBI taxonomy): domain Eukaryota; kingdom Viridiplantae; phylum Streptophyta; class Magnoliopsida; order Poales; family Poaceae; genus Avena; species Avena eriantha. The sequence continues at coordinate 249,795,391 of OU342743.1, read as the reverse complement.
CATTGATGCGTTCAGAGAAACTACTATGTCATCTTATCTGGAAATAGTTATTGTAATTCAGTAATAAGATCTAAGGAAAATCTAACCTCGACCAATCAATTTTGGGATCGAATTTGAAACCGTCGAGGTTCTCTTTTTTGCCTGATTGCATTATATTGTACAAATGTTACCTACAATTTTCCCGGGCAAGTTTTCTTTCGGAATGAAACAACCATAAAAATTTGTCTGCCCTAAACTGAAGTGGAGAGAAACTAATGCCAAAATACAATAGCATAACGGATATTTTCTTTGATTAAGACTGTTATGTTATAATGTTTTACATGGGTGCAAAATAAGATTAGCTTAGATGCATAAAAGTCTATTAAAAAGTATTTATTTTTAATCTTAATGAGTCTATTCTAAGGTCTATCTAAATGTTGTAATACAGCACATGTGTCTCACACCCTAATTAAATCATTGAGGCAATCAGCTAGCAGAGCTACATAGAAAACTACTAGACGGACACGCGCGCTTCGCCGCGCCGTCTTCATAGTGTTGTCACACTAACCGATGCTTTAATTATGACACCGCTCAGAACATATATGTTTGTACTGTTATTGTCCATGGAGACACTCAATCCTGTCTTTAGCAGTCGAGCCTTCTCGATCTCTTCCTGATTCTCACCGTAGATGGTCGGCTAGCTGTGTGGAGAATAAAGTACGACTTATTTAATACCTCTCCATTATTTATTGATGGATGTCATACTATTAGAGTTCAGTGCAACACAGAAGACATGATTTATTTTGGGTACATGTGGAAGCATATCATGTTGGACCTTACTCGAGGAGACAATAGATTTAACTGCTCGGGTCTTTAAGACTTCAAGAACTACAAGAGAAATTTAAGAAACGTTTTAGATTTTGGCACAAGAACTCAAATTTTTTCCAACTTGACCCTGTGATAGACCTTCTCTCCCACCTCCCGCACGGTGGTGCGCCTGAAGGTGTCATCAATAGAGGTGACCATGCGACCCCTAGCACTCGGGTTTCTAAATCCTTTCTTCTATATCACCAGATCGTCAACTATGGCACAGTGGACGTCTAGATCGATTCCATGGCGATTGCTGAAGGGAAACTCAACGCCTGCACGAGGTCTATCAACTACCAATCTTAAGAGCATATACAACATTTTGCACTGAAAGAGTGCATGAATTTTAGTTATTGGGTGCCATTTTAGTAGGTGCGGTAGGCTACGACTTTTCCAGGCGCACTAAAATGCAACGCTATGCAGGCAGCAGATTTCCAGCCACACTAAAATAAGCTGCGATTGGCTTCCACTTGCCAAGATTAAACGCATCTCAACTTGACAAGATCAAACAAAAGTGATGAACATATAAATCTAATTCCCAACACACATATATAAATTCAAGAACATGACTTGATCATCATAGCATAGATTAAATCCATGGCATAGTTCAAAACCATAGCTTATGTAAACACCCGGATTTTTAAGTCCAGATGCCTGTTATGCCGTACATCGCAATCCCAGGATTACCATTTTTGTGAGACATAATATAATTGGTACCATAGTACATCATCCCTTACAAACCATAATAGTCTTACAAATAGTTGATCTCATGATCAAGTCTTAATACATATCAAAGCAGCATAAATAAATGTAATAGACTCCATCTTCATGGGCATAGGCAATGCTGACGATGGGAGATGATCCTAGTTATCGTAGACCTCCTGATGTCCATCTTTAGGGTAGTCCTCCTCATAGTCTGGCCATGGGAATAGCCAGGGACAAAGCCATGAGTACTCTTTAAATACTCGCAAACTATCACTAACACAAGTAAGGTAATACTAGTAGGAATCCTAAGCTCTAGTCTTGTTTGCAACAAGCCAATTTTATTTCATAAGTACTTCATAGTAAAGCCTATTTTAGTTCTCTAGATTAATTAAGAGGGAACCTAGTTTCATGTCCACAACCCTGTTGTGGTCAAGTTAAAGTCATAGTTCAGTCACAAGTCTTTTGGCAAACATCTAACAATGTAACACTATTGCCACTCCAACTGTCCATGACCACGGACGCGGCTATTCGAATAGTTTGACACTCTGCAGAGGTGGTACACTTTCACCACAAAATTCGATACATCCGTTAGGGATAACCCTAAATCATCATACTTGTTATGTGGATAATCAATCCTAACCTTTCATTTACACACCCTAGTATAGGCACCTCCCCTATGAGCTTGGCCTCCCATCCATGGCCATCTGCCATCCCGGGAACTGCATAGGTGGACATTCATATTCACGAGGTAGCCTCAGCTCAACCTCTTTCCGCAAGGGAACCCATACTAAGACATATAATCTTCCAGTTAAGCCCTACCCAAATCAGGTATTGTGGTAGTATGGTAAAAGTTGGAATTGTATCGCATCTGAACCCAACCATCAGTTTTTATCAATGTCAAGGCACATGCCTCATTTATTTTCATCTTCAAATCATTGTGTTTCATAACACATGTCAAAACATTTCAATAGAATGACTCCTCATTCCAAGGTTTTCATACTCATTTGCTCCAAGTATTCCCATCTAAAGTGATCAATATTAGTTTAGCACTAGCCAATATCAATGAGAGTATCACTACTGAGGGGTGCTAATCATGTGTAACTACCCAAAACTAGTCCTATGCTTTGGATGGCATCCATCCTATTTTTCACTAATCACAATTAATTAACTAGTTAAGAAACTTTGGTAAAGCAAAATAATAAAGCTTGCAAGTAAAACTTGGGATTGGTATAATCAAGGTTGCGTAACCAAGCATGCATAGTGCATCTTGCATAGGTTATCTTGCATGGATATCTTGCATTAGTTATCTTGCCTTGAGTAGTACAGTTGTTGAAGTTATCTTCTTCTTCTTCGTAGTACTCTTCCTCTTTGTACCCCGGGTCGGTACTAGCGTCTATAAATAAATATGAGGTACACAATCACCAAACAATACTTAGCTATTTCTATTTAGCACACAAGGGCTCACACTAGATGATCTAGCATCATCTCAATCATTACATGGAATATTGACATATTCTTATTTATCTTATTTTGGAAAAGTAATTTCTACTCATTAAAACAATACCTAAGATTTAATATTCTCCAATTAGAATATGGGATCATGTTGACACATGTCATCACCACGTATTCCAATACTTGGGAATGTGATTTAAAGGGGTTGTCATATATTACAAAGTTTAATATTGCCATTTAATAATATTAAAGTGACTAGAAATGCCTATATAGCATTCTTTTAATACTAATCCAATATTAATATATGTAAAGCTAATTCATTTTACATATTCACAGAGAGGATGATAAGTTTGAGTTTTGAGAGTTGGAATCAACTCAAAAGCATTTATGATTGATTTTATAATAATGTTTGAAGTTGGAAAAGTCTCTGTCTTGTTATTTTTACTATAAGTGATCTATAATTTCAAATGGTTTAAATCCAGCCGGAGTGTGTATATATTTTCAACACCTTCCTAAAAAAATTGGAATCATGCAATTTGGTTCAGTAAATCTCTTTGAATTCAATTTTGAAATCACTGACATAATAGGATTTTTAATTAAATGGAAAATCTCTATTTGAATATGTGGGCTAAGCGCGGGAACGAACATGGCCCGGCCCAACTGCATAAGGCGCATGTAGTGGGCTACTCTCAGGCTGGTCCCACACATCAGCGCCAGTGTCTAAGCAAAACTATATCGGCTAATCTAGCACGGACGATTAGAAAGCGATCAACGGCTTTGGTTCATCATCTCCGTCGCAGTGAGCGCGGGGGATTCTAAACCTAGCGTTATGGTGGGGGTCGATGGGGGCATACCAGGGCTCCAGCTAGGTGCTACGATGGGGGTGAATGGGCTGGTAGACAACAACGAGTTGAATGGTGGTCGTAGTGACTCCTGGGGTGGCTCCAATTGATGGTTTCGTTCCTCCACAACAATGGAAGGCTCCGGCGAAATTCCGGCGATGTGCTACTCGCCTTGCTCCGGGCAATGGTCAGGGGTGTTTCTGAGGGAGAGGGGAGTCGAATGGTGTGCCTTTGGAGGCTAGGGGAGGGTCCTATTTATATACCAGCGAGAGGAGCAGCGTGGCATGGCTCGGGCTCGGGGGCGACATTGCTACAGAGGGTTATCGACATGGCAGAGTGCATAGGTCGACGCGGTGGTCTGCAACGATCGCCATGCGCATAGTGGCACGGCGAGGGGCGATCTTAATCGGTTGGGACTGTGGTGTTCGTCATGGCGTACGGTGGTCACTGGGCGCACGGCCGCGAACGATCGTGTCTGGGAGGTTGCTGGTGACGCGGCGAGTGCAGGTACACAAGAACAGAGCGAGGCGCGGCGTGGCTGTGCGAGGTGGCTTCAGTGCTCTAGCGTGCGCTCAGCATGGCAGCGAGTTAAATGGGCGCGGCGCTGCTGGCTTCTCCACTACTCGTCTTTGGTCGAGGCATGGACAAAGGGGTGTGATGAGGTCACACCTGTCTCATCATGGTCGTGTAGAGGACGGCGCTGCGTGTGGCGTCGTGTCCATGCTCGACCGGCATGGCACGCTCGGGTACGGGCTGGCACTTGTGCAAATGGTGAGTGAGCGGGGCTAGATACACGAGCTAGTACTGGGAGTTATCATGGGCTAGTAATTGAGGTTGAATGGAGTGCAATGGTGAGTAATTGATTGATCAAAACAGTAAATAGTTGGTATATCTGTACTCTGCCTGCTAAGTGTTTGATTAAATGGCCGCATGAACTAAAGATTTGAATTTTCAAATTATATTTGGTGGGTGTGTTGGTTACATGCTTGAGTGTATCTGGTTGCTAGGAATTGCCAAGTGGAGATGGTTTGGTTGGTTTTTGAGAAATGGCCATCTAGATACCTACACTTGATTCAATTTTGAAATGTCTCTCAAATAGGGTTTGAATTTGTTTCTGTAAGTTTGTAAAGTGCACTTGTGTTCATTTTCACTTTGTCTAGCAAGGGGGGAAATAAATAGAATTGTTTCTATCTGAAATCATTTGCTAGAGATGCCCAGAGTGGGCTAGGTCTTAACTTTGGCCAAAATGACCATTGGGTCTTAGGTTTCATATATTGATTTTCTTTTGATTTGTTTTTGTTTGGTTTTGACCTAGATGATATGGTTTTCATATTTACACTAATCCTTATCATCTATAACAAACAAACATGGCATAGCAAGCATTCATGCATTAATAATAAACACACATGCATTCATATGGGATTAAGAATAAAAGTTTTTGTTAACCCAACACTTGGGTGATTAGAATTTGATAATCTTGTTTAATATTTTTTAGATGTTACAAACCTTCCCTCCTTCAACAGAATCTCTTCCCAAGATTCAAGAGAAACTAGGAACTAATGAGATTGGGAAACTCAGTCTTAATATAATCTTCTCGCTCCCAAGTGGCTTCTTGTTCGGTATGGTTACTCCATTGGATCTTTAGAAACTGGATACTTCTGGTCCGAGTGGTTCTCAAGGCTTCTTCCAAAATACAAATGGGTACCACATGATAAGTTAGATCCTTGTTGATATTTATGGCTCTGTGATTGATGTTCTTGAAAAATTCGGTCTTTTCCGAAACTTTTAGGCATTTCCTAAGTAACGAGATATAGAACACATCATGTACGGCTGACATCTCCTCAGGCAGTTCTAGCTGATAGGATACTTCTCCTCGGCGACTTAAAATCTTGAAGGGTCCAATATATCTGGGGGCAAGCTTCCCTTTCAGTTGAAAATGCTGCATTCCTGTCAAGGGTGATACCTTGAGATACACAAAATCTCCAACATTGAAGGTCAGGTCTCGACGTCTTTTGTCAGTGTAACTCTTCTGTCTGGATTGGGCGGTCTTGAGGTGTTCACGTACCTTTTCAACCTTCTCTTCGGCTTCTCATAGGATGTTTGGTCCGAATATCTAAATGTCTCCTACTTGTGACCAATTCAGGTGGTACGAAACTTCCTTCCATACAAAAATTCAAATGGGGTCATTTGCAAATTGGCTTAATAACTATTGTTGTATGAGAACTCTGTGGAAGGTAGACAATCTTCCCATTCAGATCCATATTCTAAAACACAGGCTCTCAGCATAACTTCTACTATCTGGTTTACTCTTTCTATTTGTCCGTCGGTTTGCAGGTGATAAGATGTGTTGAAGTTCAGTTTGGTTCCTAATACTTCTTGCACTTTCTTCCAGAACCTTGAGGAAAACTGGGTTCCTCGATCTGACACAATGGTTTTGGGGGTTCCATGCAGACTGACTATTCTAGCAATGTATAACTTTGCTAGCTTCGAGCTTTGATAGGTGGTCTTGACGGGTATGAAATGAGCTACTTTGGACAGCCTATCTACTATAACCCAAATAGAATCATTTCCCCTACTAGATGTAGGCAAACCTATGATGAAATCCATTCCAATAGAATCTCATTTCCATTCCGGAAACTACAATGGTTGCAAAATTCCTACGGGTCGCTGATGTTCTGCTTTGACTCTCTGACAGATATCACACTTGGCTATATATCTTCTGACTTCTCTCTTCATTTTATGCCACCAAAACTGCTCCTTCAAATCCTGATACATCTTGGTTCCTCCCGGGTGAATAGAATAAAGAGTATCATGGGCTTCCTGCATAATGACTTCTTACAACTCTGAATCTGCTGGAACACAGATGCGTCCTTCATACCACAGAACTCCTTCTTCATCTTCAGTGAATCCGGGTACCTTCCCTGTACCAATATGATGCTTAATTCCGTCGATACTTGTGTTTCCTATTTGGGCTTCCTTTATCTGACGGATCAACGTGGGTTGAAGTCCAATACTGTCTAGAAATCCTTCGCTAAATAGATCCATTCTAAAATTCTCCAACTCCTCATGCAAACTTGGCTGGTCTTCCTTAATCATGGTGTTTAACCACACAGCAATCTACTAAGAGCATCCGCTACCACATTGGCCTTGCCGGGGTGATAGTGAATGTCAAGCTCATAATCCATGATTAACTCTATCCATCTCATTTGCCTCATATTCAGCTCCTTCTGGGTGAAAATATACTTCAGACTCTTGTGATCTGAATAAATCTCACAGCGGTTACCCATTAGGTAATGACGCCATGTCTTCAAGGCTAAAACTATGGCTACTAGTTCTAAGTCATGGGTAGGATAGTTCTGCTCATGTTGCTTCAGTTGCCGGGACAAATATGATATTACTTTGCCTTCTTGCATCAACACACATCCGAGACCAATCTTGGATGCGTCACAATATACATCAAAAGGCTTCAAGATATCCGGCATGATCAAAATTGGGGCTGAAATCAATCTCTTCTTGAGTTCTTGAAAACTTGCTTCACATTTGTCGGTCCATTCAAACTTCTTGTCTTTAATTTCATCAACAGCTGGGTCATCGGCCTTGTGATGCTTGAAAATCCTTCAACGAACTTGCTGTAATATCAAGCTAATCCAAGAAATGTGCGGACTTCGGTTTGAGTGGTTGGGGCTTTCCATTCTTCAACATCCTTAATCTTGGTGGGATCGACAGCAACTCCGCCTGCTGACAAGATATGTCCTAGGAATCCTACTTCCTTTAACCATAAATCACATTTGCTAAATTTGGCATACAACTGATGCTCTCTAAGGGTTTCAAGGATGGTCCTTAGGTGTTGTTCATGGTATTCTTCCGACTTGGAGTAGATCAGAATGTCATAGATAAAAACAACGACAAACTTGTCCAAGAAGTTCATAAAAATCTTATTCATGAGATGCATGAAATAAGTTGGGGCATTGGTTAATCCAAAGGACATGACATTGTACTCATACAATCGATATCGGGTAGTGAAAGCAGTCTTTGGGATACCTGTTGCGCGGATCTTCAATTGATGATAACCAGTCCTAAGATAAATCTTAGAAAACACTCTAGCACCAGTCAGTTGGTCAAACATATCTTCTATCTTCGGCAATGGGTACTTGTTCTTGATGGTGATGTCATTCAGCTTCCGATAATCCGTACACAAAGGTTGGCACCATCTTTCTTATCCACAAACAAAACAGGTGATCTCCATGGCGATGCACTTGGTTGTATCATACCTTTCTCAACATATCATCAAGTTGCTTCTTTATCTCCACTAATTTAGATGGGTTCATACTATAGGTTCTCTAAGCTATGGGTCCAGTTCCAGGAACTAGTTCAATGATAAACTCGATATCCTGATCTGCGGGCATACCGGGCAATTCATCTGGGAACACATCAGGGTATTCACCGACTACTCTGACTTGGTCTATGGTTGATTTGAGTAAACTTTTATTGCATTTGAATTGATGGGGTAGCATCTCAGATACTTTCTCTACTAATACTCCGGTGCTACTGGTCATGGTTATGGATTTCTTGGCACAATCGATTAATCCTTGATGCTTTGACATCCAACCCATTCCTAGTACTACTTCCAGACCTTTGGTTCCAATTCTATTAGGTTGGCATAAAAATCTATCCCATGGATTCTGATAGGCACGGCCTTGCAAATTTTTCTAGTTTTGGTGGTGGAACCAGGTATTTGAACTATCATCACATGCTTCAAATTTGTTGGTTGAATCTTACTAGTGCATGCAAATTCTTCTGTAACAAACGAGTGTGATGCTCTAGAATCAAACAACACTCTTGAAAGTACTGAGTTAACAGAAAACATACCCAGCATGACATCTGGCGCTTCCTAGGCTTCTTTCGCATTCATGTGGAATAGATGACCGGTACGGTTGTGCGGGTTGCCTAGGGCAAACCTCTTTCCTGGATGGACACGGCGTTGTTGTTGGGCAGGTGTAGTGACATTGGTGGCTCCAGCAAGCTTCTTGGGGCACTAATTGTAGTAGTGACCCGTGACTCCGCATTCAAAGCGGGTTATCATTAACTTGTCCTTCCCTGCGACAGGCACAACATTGCTTCTAGTCCTTGGGACAGTATTGTTGTTGTTGTTGTTTTTGGACCTTGGCGGTGCATGGTTGAAGTTATTGGCGTTGCCGGGGTTGTTGTTGTGGTGGCCTCCGGGCCTCTGGTTTCCTCCACCACGATTGGGATAGTTTGGACGGGACATAGGGGTCTGTTGTTTCTTGGTGCAAATCCGGCAGACGGCTTGGGGAGATACTTCGGGGTATGGTGGGGTCTAGGTTGGTGCATCATACGATGCTTATGATTATCACTGGCTTGGTTGATCTTTCCTTCCATCGGGATAGCAGAATCCACTAGAGCTTCTAGATCATCAAATTGAATGTTGACTAACATTGTCTGCATCTCATCATGCAGGCCATTCAAGAATCTCTCCTGCTTTGCTTCTGTGGAAATCTCATCAGGGGCATACCTAGCCAGAGAAAGAAATTTGTCATGGTATTCTACCACGGTCATTCTTCCCTGCTTCAGCTCCCTGAATTCATCCCTCATCCTCTTGATCAAACCTGGGGCCACAAGGGTCCTGCTGAACTTGAGCTTGAATTCTTCCTAGGTCATCATCTGCCCTCCGTTCATGGTACAAGTGTGATACATTTCAAATGTATCTATAGTTTTTGATGTTCCATGCTTGGTTTTATCCACTTTCTTGTGTTTTGTCCACACTTTGGAGTACTTTTCATATGATTTCTTGGACTAACCTATTAACAAGAGCCATAGTGCCAGCTACTTGTTATCTACTGTTTTTGGTTCCAGGAAAGTCAGAAAATGAATATTCTCGGAATTGGATGGGACAAAAGCCAAAGTGCCTATTTTTCCAAAAGTCATCAGATGCCAGAATACGAGACGGAGTGGGGCCAGAGGCTGGCCACACCACCTGGCCGCGCGGCCAAGCTTGGCCCGCCCCAGGGGGTGGTGTGGCCAGCCCTGGTACCCCCTCGGCCTCCCCTTCCGACTATAAGATGCCCTCGGGACGTAAACCCTAAGTGCCCGATCAAAAATCCACGAAAGAGTCTGTAGCCACCATCATCTCCATCCCTAGATCGGGAGGGATCTAAAGCTCTTCCCGGCACCCTGTCGGAGTGGGGAATTCACCATGGAGGCCTTCTTCATCACCATGCAAGCCTTCGATGTGATGCGTGAGTAGTTCATCCTTGGACTACGGATCCATGTAGTAGCTAGATGGCTGGTTCTCCTTTGTGCTTTCATGTCTAGATCTTGTGAGCTCCGTTCATGATCAAGATCATCTATATGTAATTCTGCATGTTGTGTTTGCGGGGATCCGATGGATATTGAGATGCTATTTTGGATTGATTATTGATTCTATCATGTCTTTGTTATTTGTGATCTTGCATGCTTTCCGTTGTTAGTAGCTATCTTGGCCAAGTAGATGCTAGCAACTCCAAGAGTTAGTATTTATGCTCGATAGTGGGTTCATGCCTCTGGTAACCTAGGGAAGTGACAGAAATCTCTAAGGTACTAGATGAGCTGTTGCTACTAGGAAGAAAACAACAATCCTTTGTTCATAGAACAATCGTATTGTTTACTTTACACGCAGTTCATAAAGCAATAATCTGTTGCTTGCAACTTAATACTCGAGGGGGTTCGGATGATAACCTGAAGGTGGATTATTAGTCATAGATGCAGTTGGATGGCAGTCTATGTATAATGTTGTAATGCCCAATCAGGTCTCAAAGCAGTCAAGACGATTAGTATATGCATGTATTGCTTTCTGGATGTTTGTCAATTGCCCTGTTATAATTTGTTCACCCAGCATGTTATCTATCTTAAGGAGAGCCACCTCTAGTGAACTATGGATCCCGGTCCTTGTCTTTTACATTCAATCTACAATCTTTTACTGCTTTGTGTTTACTTTCTGCAAATTTTTACTTCTTTCCATTCGATGCGTTTAATCCTTTGTTTTCCACAAAACACGGTGAGATTGACAACCTCATCGCAAGTTGGGGACAAAGTTCTGTGGTTGTGTTGTGCAGGTCTCCACGTTGCTACTAACACCGGTAGTGCGCCGTGCCAAAGCTCAGCTAGTAACACCTTTGGGGTGTTTCCTTGCTCCAACTGATTCGATTAAACCTTGGTTTCATACTGAGGGAAACTTGCTGCTGTGCTCATCATACCTTCCTCTTGGGGTCCCAACGAGCTCTACATCAACCACGCACCAGCACTTTTCTAGGCGCCGTGCATTGAGCCATCAAGCATTTTTCTGGCGCCGTTGCTGGGGAGTCAAGGACATCTTCACAAGGGGAGTCCCTCATAACCAATCTCTTTACTTTGTTATTTTTGTTTTGCTTTGTTTGCTTGTTTCTTTTTCAAAAACACAAAAAAATTAGTTTTACTTGTTTGCTTTCTTATTTGAAAACACACAGAAAATGACTACTCTTGAAAACACTAAGTTGTGTGACTTCACTAGCACCAACAACAATTATTTTGTGAGCACACCTATTGCTCCATCTATGCCTAAAGATACTTTCTTTGAGATAAAACCTGCTTTGCTCAATCTTGTTATGAGAGAACAATTTTCGGGTATTGGTAATGAAGATGCTGCTTCCCATCTTAATAACTTTGTTGAACTTTGTGAGACGCAAAAGCATAGGGATGTAGATGGTGATATTATTAAGCTGAAATTGTTTCCTTTCTCTTTGAGAGGAAAAGCTAAAGAGTGGTTGAACTCCTTAACTAGGAATAGTATTGATTCTTGGACTAAATGCAAAGATGCTTTCATTGGAAAATACTATCCTCCTGCTAAGATTATATCCATGAGAAGTGAAATAATGAAGTTTAAACAACTTGATAATGAGCATGTTGCTCAAGCTTGGGAAAGAATGAAATCTTTGGTTAACAATTGTCCCACTCATGGACTGACTGCTTGGATGATCATCCAAACTTTTTATGCAGGATTGAACTATTCTTCAAGGAACCTATTGGACTCTGCTGCTGGAGGTACCTTTATGACCATCACTTTGGGTGCTGCAACAAAACTTCAGGACAATATGATGGTTAATTATTCTGAATGGCATACTGAGAGAGCTCCACAAGGTAAGAAGGTAAATTCTATTAAGGAAACCTCCTCCTTGAGTGATAAAATTGATATTATTATGTCTATGCTTGTTAAGGGGAAAGCCCATATTGATCCAAATAATGTTCCTTTAGCTTCTTTGGTTGCTCAAGAAGAGCAAGTTGATGTGAACTTCATAAGAAATAACAATTTTAGCAACAATGCCTATAGGAGTAATTTTGGTAACAACAATTATAAGCCATATCCTCCCAACAATGGTAATGCTTATGGAAATTCTTACAACAATAATAGGAGTGCTCCCTCTGAACTTGAAGTTATGCTTAAAGAGTTTATTAGTAAACAAACTGCTTTCAATAAAACTATTGAGGAAAAACTCTCTAATGCTGAAAGAAATATAGCATCTTTGGCTGAAGCTCAATCTTCTTTGAATAAAATGGCTGCTAAACCTGAAACTAAATATAATCCCTTTGCAGCTACTAATGCTATACAAGTAAGAATTGATGAAAATGTTAGACTATTAGCTGAATTACATGCTAAGTGGGAAAGAGAAGATGAAATTGCTAGAAACATTAGTGTTTCTAGCATTACCACCACTAGTGTTGAGGCTACTAAAAGTTCTACTACTTTAGACGATGATTTTGATTTTGATCTTGATGGTTGCAATATCTCGAAAGTTATTAAGTTCCTACAAAAGCTTGCTAAAATTCCTAATGCTAGTGCTATGAACATGGCCTTTACAAAACACATTACTGATGCTCTCATAAAGATTAAAGAAGAAAAGATGAAACATAAAGCTTCTATTCCTGTAAAACAAGAAGATGATTGGGAACCCATCATTAATATGAAAGTGAATGACTTTGATTTCAAAGTTTTATGTGATCTTGATAGTAGTGTTTCTATTATGCCTAGAAGGATTTATGATATTCTTGATTTGCCTCCACTTGAAGATTGTTATTTGAATGTCCCACTTGATGATAATGCTAAAAAAACTCATGAGGAGTCTTAATGATGTTCTTATTATGGTTAACAATGCCTATGTCCCCATTGATTTCTATGTTTTGGATGTTGAATACAATGCTTCTTGTCCTATTACTGTGGGAAGACCTTTTCTTAGAACTGTTGGTGCCATTATTGATATGAAAGAAGCCACCATTAAATATCAACTCCCACTCAATAAAGGTATAGAACACTTCCCTAAAAAGAGAGAAAAGATTTCTTTTGCTTCTCCTATGAAAACAAAATTTGGTCTTAATGCTTGTTCATTTGAGAACACTTGATTCTTTCTTGCTTCTTATGCCTAACTTAAAGGCGTTAAAGAAAAGTACTTATTGGGAGATAACCCAAAAGTTTTAGATGAGTCTGTAATAACCTCTCCTTATCCTTTTTATTTTCTTTTTGTGCCAAGAGTAACCTCTAATGAGAGAGAAGTAATGATTGAAAAAGTTGCTGTTCTGAAACAGATTTCTGTGCTTCACCGTAAAACTTCGTGTAAAATATCTGAACGTCTTTTCGAGGCGTGATTTTTTTTGCTTCTGCAACAGGTTGTTATCTAACTTTTGTTAGTTCAATACTTTTTGATTTGAGCAACAGAAGGTCTTCAAAAAAATTTGTCTTTACTTGCTGGTCTGTTTTGACCGATTTCTGCCATTTTCTGCATTTGCTTTTTGTTGGTTCCTTTTTGAGTTCTTTTGGGAATTGAGATTTTTGAGGGAAGTGCTACAGTATCTAGTGTTCTAATGGAAGTTTATTTGGTGTTAGAACTGAACATTAGGACTTATTTATATTGAGTGCACTAATGTTGCTAATAAAGATTGTGTGAAGTTTTGTATGAAGGAAAAATTTCAGGTGTATGGAAGGAATAAGTAATGAGATGAAGGATGGACTAAAGCTCAAGCTTGGGGATGACACGCATGTCACCCCAAGAAATATCCAAGAAGTACAAGCGTCAAAGCTTGGGGATGCCCAAGGCATCCCCTTCTTCATGAATAAAAATTCCAGGTTTCTTCCAAATGCTTCATTTTTATTGTTTCATGCACAATTGTGTTTTTCTTGGAGCGTCTTCTTTTTCATTTTTGTTTTGGTTTTCCTTTGATTTTGTTTGCTTAGTTTCCTGAATAAATTGGTTGGACCCCCTCTTTCATACATTGGTTTGCAAATAGTTTGGTTTGGTTTGGAAAAGAGTAGGAAAGTTCATGCTTATGTGGTAAAAGGAGCTCGTTTTTGACTGTGGCCTATGCTTTGTCATGCCATGCTTGATATTGTTTTGGCTTTATGCTTAGTATTCTTTGCTGTAGCATGATTTTTTTAAACAATTGAGATTGCTTAATGTGCCTTGGATGAATCATGTGTTGTTTTAGCATATTAAAGCATAGAATAGTGGTATTCTCCTTTGATGCTTTATTTGGGTTGACTTGGCGCATGCTCACACCATGTTATGACTATCCAAAGTCACCATACCCTTTATGATCCTTTAGTTTTTAACTTATAGTATCACTTTATGCTTTGATCAATGATGTTTTGTCGCTCTGCATGATTATGGCCATTACTTGCTCTCTTAGTTTGTCGCTCCCAGTCTTTTGCAAGCCTCCACAACCAAGTATGAGTTCCACTCATGCATCCAACTCCCTATACCAAGTTATTCCAAACAGTCCACCATACCTACCTACTAGCTTATGCTATTCCAAGTATATTCATGCTTTTGTTTACCTTCCAAATTAAACTTGTTATGAGAAAACTAGTGATTAAAGCTCTCACGAACTTGATGGCACACTTTACTTTTTGCATCTAATAAACTTGAACCATTGGGTCCTTGTTTGTTGTGTATATGCTTGCGCTTTATAAGTTGAAATTAACAGAACCATGTTTCATGGGGAACGCTTTCCACATTGCACTTGTACTTTGTACCTCCTTGATATCATGTTCTTTTGCTTACGGATCCCGGCGGTGTGAAATAAAAGTGGAACTTGTAAGGTCATGGAGTTTGTATGTGTGTTAGAGAAATGCCTGGGCCGCTAGCCTAAGCCATGCCTAATCATGGTGGAAACTTGTAGCATCACCATAATGAGTATTCTATGAAGCATCCTCAATAAAAACCTATGCAAATAGCAAATAAAAAGATCGCAGAGATGCTCATTGTCTGCTTGCCTTGTCATTTTGATTATGGGAAAGCTCCCATATCATGTGCAAGGGGTACCCCGTTGGCGGTTCTTAATGATACACATGTACTTACAATGACAAGAGCTTACTCGTGACTGAAGTTGAGTAGCATGAGGATCGGTCTTCGTAAGTAAGGGGCATGAGATTTCAGTTTATAAGTTGTCAAGCATATCCTCTTAGTTGTGTCACTTTAACCTTAATCACCTTAAAGATGCTTATGATAGGGGCAATGAGATCTGAAAGCTATAAGTACCATAATTTTTGGAAGCTCTTTATGAGACTTGAATCCCTACTTCCTTTTACAAAGGCCTTTCTTCCACCATAATATTGAGTCTCCACCTTCTATATTTATGCACCTACTTTGAGAGCATAGTGGCCATTCTTAGTTCTATGTGCATTGTCCCAAGACTAGTTGATTGATACATAACTTGTTATTGCTTGTTTTAAACTATTGTATCTAGTCACACTTATGAACTTTGAAGGTGTCCTATGCATTTATATTTGCTACTCTCTGAGGGACAAGCTGAATACTATTATGCTATGTTTTCTTTATGTGAAACAAACAAACGTCTTGCAAAGCATTGTTATTCATGAATCTTTTGTTTGTCCCTTTTCATGTTGCATCATAGTTTCTTTCCTTATTGCTAGAACTTTGTCTTCCATGTTATGATTGAAGTACTATGATCCTAACATTGAATGTTTTGCAAATACTTTGATCAAGTCTTTGATGGTGCATGTCACCTCAAAAATTATTCTTTCTTTTTATCACTTACCAACTCGAGGACGAGAAGGAGTTAAGCTTGGGGATGTTGATACATTGCAAATGTATCTATAATTTTTGATGTTCCATGCTTGGTTTTATCCACTTTCTTGTGTTTTGTCCACACTTTGGAGTACTTTTCATATGATTTCTTGGACTAACCTATTAACAAGAGCCACAGTGCTAGCTGCCTGTTTTCTACAGTTTTTGGTTCCAGGAAAGTTAGAAAATGAATATTCTCGGAATTGGATGGGACAAAAGCCAAAGTGCCTATTTTATCCAGAAGCGGCCACACCACCTGGCCATGCGGCCAGGCTTGGCCCGCGCCAGGGGGTGGTGTGGCCAGCCCTGGCACCCCCTCGGCCTCCCCTTCCGACTATAAGATGCCCTCGGGACGTAAACCCTAAGTGCCCTATCAAAAATCCACAAAAGAGTCTGTAGCCACCGTCATCTCCATCCCTAGATTGGGAGGGATCTGAAGCTCTTCCCGGCACCCTGCCGGAGAGGGGAATTCACCTTGGAGGCCTTCTTCATCACCATGCAAGCCTCAAGTGTGATGCGTGAGTATTTCATCCTTGGACTACGGATCCATGTAGTAACTAGATGGCTGGTTCTCCTCCTTTGTGCTTTCATGTCTAGATCTTGTGAGCTCCGTTCATGATCAAGTTCATCTATATGTAATTCTGCATGTTGTGTTTGCGGGGATCCGATGGATATTGAGATGCTATTTTAGATTGATTATTGATTCTATCATGTCTTTGTTATTTGTGATCTTGTATGATTTCCATTGTTAGTAGCTATCGTGGCCAAGTAGATGCTAGCAACTCCAAGAGGGTTAGTATTTATGCTCGATAGTGGGTTCATGCCTCTGGTAATCTGGGGAAGTGACAGAAATCTCTAAGGTACTAGATGTGCTATTGCTACTAGGGAGAAAACAACAATCCTTTGTTCATAGAACAATCATATTGTTTACTTTACATGCAGTTCGTAAAGCAATAATCTGTTGCTTGCAACTTAATACTGGAGGGGGTTCGGATGATAACCTGAAGGTGGATTATTAGTCATAAATCGAGTTGGATGGGGGTTTATGTATAATATTGTAATGCCCAATCAAGTCTCAAAGGAGTCAAGATGATTAGTATATGCATGTATTGCTTTCTCGATGTTGGTCAATTGCCCCGCTGTAATTTGTTCACCCAGCATGTTATCTATCTTAAGGAGAGCCACCTCTAGTGAACTATGGATCCTGGTCCTTGTCTTTTACATTCAATGTACAATCTTTTACTGCTTTGTGTTTACTTTCTGCAAACTTTTACTTCTTTCCATTCGATACGTTTAATCCTTTGTTTTCCACAAAACACGGTGAGATTGACAACCTCATCACAAGTTGGGGACAAAGTTCTGTGGTTGTATTGTGCAGGTCTCCACGTTGCCACTAGCACCGGTAGTGCGCCCCTGCCAAAGCTCAGCTAGTAACACCTTTGGGGTGTTTCCTTGCTCCTACTGGTTCGATTAGACCTTGGTTTCATACTAAGGGAAACTTGCTGTTGTGCTCATCATACCTTCCTCTTAGGGTTCCCAACGAGCTCTACATCAAGCATGCACCAGCACTTTTCTGGGTGCCGTGCATTGAGCCATCACGGTGCTGTTCCACCATGATCTTGCATTACCTGCCAGATAGTGGGTGGCAAACAGTACCTTCTCTGCGGCATTAACTCCTGTGACTTCTAAGTTATTTTCCATGGTTTGCAGCCAGTCATCGGCATCTAGGGGCTCTTCTGATTTGCTAAACATAGGAGGATTGGTGTTTTGGAAGTTTTTGAGTTTGGATACATGGTGATCCTGGTTTCCATGGCCTTGGTTGTTGTGTGCCATATGTTGAAGTGAGGCTATATTGGCTTGACGCTCGGCTCTACTAGCTTCACGATCTGAAACTAGCATATGCAGAATCTGAAGCATCGGATCCTGGGATGAGCTGCTGCCACCAGGGTTTCCACGAGTCATCTAAAATTTGAGATAGATCATAATACAATAGGGAAATTTTCTATGGTTTAGGGGTATGGTTCAAAAAGCTTTAAAGTTTGAGTATGGCTAAGGTTTGAAAACCAACAACTCCTTTTCATTCATTCATTCCAAGCACACAATACAAACACACACCACAACTACGTAAGTATATGGTTTTAAGAACCATTCTGTCAAGCTACAATACATCGGGACCGGATACAAACTCGCGCCTATGATAGTGCTCAAGTGCGACTACTCATCATCAGAACCCGGGGTTTCTTCATCATCTATGAAGTCGGCGCCATCCTCGTCGGTGTGGAACTCCACGGCGACATCCTCTAGATAATCATCATCATCACTGAGGTAAGAGTGGACATCCCCACGAATATCTTCACCTTCCTCTTCCTTCTCCTCCAGCTGGATCTCCTAGTCATGGATGGTCTCCTCAAGGGTTGCCACCTTCTAACGAAGACGAGCGATGATGCGGTCCTTCTTGTCACGCTGATGACGAAGTGACTTGCGCTCCTTAGCGTGGATGGTGAGGGTTTGTTACCTCTCGACGGTGATAGCATGATTCTGGCTGGCGTAGGCACGGGTGTTGTCCAACTCCTTCTATGTCTCGTGCAACATGAAGTCAAGGTGATCTACCTGGTGTTTCTGCTCCAAATGTGCCGACATGGCCAAAGGCTGTCCCACAGAGTCACGCCTTGCATAGTGGGCAAAGCGGGCCATTGATCTAGTTGATGTTCTGTGCACACAAACGAGCAAGTGCCTCCTACATAGCTCTCGGTAATCCGTCCAACCAATTGTTCTTCCTCAAGCTGAACTGAATCTTCTCCGAAAGGGGTGGCTCCATTTTTCCTCTCAGATCCGCAACGATTGATACATTGCAAATGTATCTATAATTTTTGCTGTTCCATGCTTGGTTTTATCTACTTTCTTGTGTTTTGTCCACACTTTGGAGTACTTTTCATATGATTTCTTGGACTAACCTATTAACAAGAGCCACAATGCCAGTTGCCTGTTTTTTGCTGTTTTTGGTTCTAGGAAAGTTAGAAAATGAATATTCTCGGAATTGGACGGGACAAAATCCAAAGTGCCTATTTTTCCGGAAGTCATCAGATGCCAGAATACGAGACGGAGAAGGGCTGGGGGCTGGCCACACCACCTGGTCACGTGGCCAGGCCTGGCCCGCGCCGGGGGTGGTCTGGCCGACCCCAGCACCCCCTCGGCCTCTCCTTCCACCTATAAGATGTCCTCGGGACCAAAACCCTAAGTACCCGATCAAAAATCCACGAAAGAGTCTGTAGCCGCCGTCATCTCCATCCCTAGATCGGGAGGGATGTGAAGCTCTTCCCGGCACC
The DNA here is from genome assembly GCA_910589775.1 of Avena eriantha. Classification (NCBI taxonomy): domain Eukaryota; kingdom Viridiplantae; phylum Streptophyta; class Magnoliopsida; order Poales; family Poaceae; genus Avena; species Avena eriantha. Next base: position 249,776,110 of record OU342743.1, on the reverse strand, counting down.
CTGCTGGAGAGGGGAATTCACCCTGGAGGCCTTCTTCATCATCATGCAAGCCTCTGGTGTGATGCGTGAGTAGTTCATCTCTAGACTATGGGTCCATGTAGTATCTAGATGGTTGGTTCTGCTCCTTTGTTCTTTCATGTCTAGATCTTCTGAGTTCCGTTCATGATCAAGATCATCTATTTGTAATTCTGCATGTTGTTTTGCGAGGATCCGATGGATATTGAGATGCTATTTCAGATTGATTACTGATTCTATCATGTCTTTGTTATTTGTGATCTTGCATGCTTTCCGTTGTTAGTAGCTATCTTGGCCAAGTAGATGCTAGCAACTCCAAGAGTTAGTATTTATGCTCGATAGTGGGTTCATGCCTCTAGTAATCTAGGGAAGTGACAGAAATCTCTAAGGTACTAGATGTGTTGTTGCTACTAGGGAGAAAACAACAATCCTTTGTTCATAAAACAATCGTATTGTTTACATTACATGCAATTCGTAAAGCAATAATATGTTGCTTGCAACTTAATACTGGAGGGGGTTCGGATGATAACCTGAAGGTGGATTATTAGTCATAGATGCAGTTGGATGGCGGTCTACGTATAATGTTGTAATTCCCAATCAAGTTCCAAAGGAGTCAAGATGATTAGTATATGCATGTATTGATTTCTCGATGTTTGTCAATTGCCCCGCTGTAATTTGTTCACCCAGAATGTTATCTATCTTAAGGAGAGCCACCTCTAGTGAACTATGGATCCCGGTCCTTTCTTTTACATACAATCTACAAACTTTTTACTGCTTTGTGTTTACTTTCTAGAAACTATTACTTCCTTCCATTTGATACGTTTAATCCTTGGTTTTCAACAAAACCGGTGACATGACATCCTCATCGCAAGTTGGGGATAGAGTTCGGTGGTTGTGTTGTGCAGGTCTCCACGTTGCTGCTGGCACCGGTAGTGCGCCCTACAAACGTTCAGCTAGGTACACCTTTGGGGTGTTTCCTTGCTCCTACTGGATTGATAACCTTGGTTTCATACTAAGGGAAAACTTGCTGCTATGCTCATCATACCTTCCTCTTGGGGTTCCCCAACGAGCTCGATATATTTTGGGCCATCAAGCATATTTTCTGGCACCGTTGCCGTGGAGTCAAGGACATCTTCACAAGGGGAGTCCCTCATAACCAATCTCTTTACTTTTTTTTGTTTTGCTTAGTTTACTTTTGTTTTGTTTGCTTGTTTCTTTATCAACACAAAAAAATTATTTTTGCTAGTTTGCTTTCTTTATTGAAAACACACAAAAATTTAGATCTTATCTTGAGTTGCTATTATATCTAGCTTTGCTCCAGTCACTTTGTCACCTGAGGAAATGATTTTCACTTTTAAACAAGGAATTGAGGAGACCTTCAAGGAAGGTTGGTCTAGAATCCCTGATCTACATGAGAAAACTGAGCCTAAAATGACTCAAAGCTTGTTCCTTAGCAGTTTTTACCTTGGAATTGCTCTTTGCTATAGATATGCTTTAGATGATGTTCTGGGAGGGGATTTCCTCCAATGTAATGAGGATGATGCTATTAATGCTATAAAGAAATTGATCCTCACTTACAACTTGCCTAGCCAAACTGATATTTCTTTCGCAAGAATATTTGCTAGATTGAACACTCTGGAGACTAGCACTACTAGCTTAAAAGATTGCGATAATACGCTTAGGGTGCATCACAATTATGTTTCAATAAATTCGGAACCATCAAAGTGGCTCCCTACAGTAAAGATTGAGATAAACACTGAAACTTTTCAAGCCCGCTGTGATATCATATCTGAATTTTGTCTTATGCCCAAAGATATTTATGAATCTCTGATTCTTTGGGGGCTTACTGAAGGAGGAAAATAAATATCTATTGCTAATAATTCTACCATATTACCTATAGGAATAGCTGAAGGAGTGTTTACAAAGATCCTTGGGAAAATTATTTCTACTGATTATCTTGTTATTGAATGTGCAGGAAAAGGACAAATTACACTTGGAAGGTCCCTATTTGAACTCATTGGAGCAATAATAGATGTGGGAAAGGGGACCATGCACCTTTCTTATCCACCAAACAATCATATTTTCCCCAAGGTTAAGAATAAAAGTAAGAGAGGTAAGGGTAAGAAATTTGGTCTTAATGCTTCTTCATTTGAAAACACTTGATTCTTTCTTGCTTCTTATGCCTAACTTAAAGGCGTTAAAGAAAAGTACTTATTGGGAGATAACCCAAAAGTTTTAGATGAGTCTTGGAAGTTATTACCTCTGTAATAACCGCTCCTTATCCTTTTTATTTTCTTTTTGTGCCAAGAGTAACCTCTAATGAGAGGGAAGTAATGATTGGGAAAGTTGCTGTCCCAAAACAGATTTCTGTGCTTCACCGTAAACATTCGTGTAAAATCTCTGAATGTCTTTTTGAGGCATGAATTTTTGTGCTTCTGCGCCAGGTTGTTATCCAACTTTCACTAGTTCAACACTTTTTGATTTGAGCAACATAAGGTCTTCGAAAAAATTCTTCTTTACCGGCTAGTCTGTTTTGACAGATTTCTGCCATTTTCTGCATTTGCTTCTTGTTGGTTCCTTTTTGAGTTCTTTTGGGGAATTGAGATTTTCGAAGGAAGTGCTACAGTATCTAGTGTTCTAATGGATTTTTATTTGGTGTTAAAACTGAACCTTAAGACCTATTATCTTGAGTGCACTAATGTTGGTAATAAAGATTGTGTGAAGTTTTGTATGAAGGAAAAATTTCAGGTGTATGGAAGGAATGAGTAATGAGATGAAGGATGGACTAAAGCTCAAGCTTGGGGATTCCACGCGTGTCACCGCAAGAAATATTCAAGAAGTACAAGCATCAAAGCTTGGGGATGCCCAAGGCATCCCCCTCTTCATCAATAAAAATCCCAGGTTTCTTCCAAACGCTTAATTTTTATTGTTTCATGCACAATTGTGTTGTTCTTGGAGCGTCTTCCTTTTCGTTTTTGTTTTGGTTTTTGTTTCCTTTGGTTTTCTTAGTTTTCTGAATAAATTGGTTGGACCCCCTCTTTCATACATTGGTTTTCCAATAGTTTGGTTTGGATTGGAAAAGAGTAGGAAAGTTCATGCTTATGTGGTAAAAAGAGCTTGTTTTTGACTGTGGCCTATGCTTTGTCTTGCCATGCTTGATATTGTTTTGGCTTTATGCTTAGTATTCTTTCTTGTAGCATGACTTGTTATAAACAATTGAGATTGCTTAATGTGCCTTGGATGAATCATGCGTTGTTTTAGCATATTAAAGCATAGTATAATGGTATTCTCCTTTGATGCTTTATTTGGGTTGACTTGGCGCATGCTGACACCATGTTATGACTATCTCAAGTCACCATAGACTCTATGATCCTTTAGTTTTCAACTTGTAGTATCACTTTATGCTTTGACCAATGATGTTTTGTCGCTCTGCATGATTATGGCCATTATTGCTCTCTTAGTTTGTCGCTCCTAGTCTTTTGCTAGCCTCCACAACCAAGTATGAGTTCCACTCATGCATCCAACTCCCTAAACCAAGTTATTCCAAAGAGTCCACCATACCTACCTATTCGCTTATGATATTCCAAGTATATTCATGCTTTTGTTTACCTTCCAAATTAAACTTGTTATGAGAAAACTAGTGATTAAAGCTCTCACGAACTTGATGGCACACTTTACTTTTCTTGCCCTTAATAAACTTGAACCATTGTGTCGTCTATGTTGTATATGCTTGCACTTATTTGTTGGGAATTAGCAGAACCATGTTGTCATGGGGAATGCTTTCAACATTGCACTTGGTACTTTGTACCTAGTTGATATCATGCTCTTTTGTATATGGATGTCGTCCGTGTGAAATGAAAGGGGAGCTTGTAAGTCTTTGGAGTTAAGTATATGTGTTAGAGAAACGCCTGGGCCGCTGGTCTAATCCATGCTGACATGGTGGAAACCTGCAGCGTAACCATAATGAGCTGTCTATGAAGCATTCTTCTTATAAAAAAAGAGTCCTATATTGAGAAAAAGAAGAGAAAAAGGGAAAAAAGAGATTATGAAAAAGAGGAAAGAGAGAAAAAAGCACCATATTCCCATGGTAAATAAGAAGATTACTGAGATGCTCGTTGTCTGCTTGCCTTGTCATTTTGATATGGGGATTCTTCCGTATCATCGGGCAAGGGGTACCCCGTTGGCGGTTCTCTATGATACACATATACTTACGATGACAAGAACTTACTGGTGACTAAACTTGAGTAGCATGAGGAGGGGCCCTCGTATCCAAGGGACATGAGATTTCTAACTTATACTTCATCAAGCATGTACACCATAGTTTGTTCACTTTAACCTCAATCACTTCAAGATGCTTATGATAGGGGCAATGAGAGCTGAAAGCTATTAAGTACCATAATTTTTGGAAGGTCTTTATGAAACTTGAATCTCTACTTCCTTCTATGAAGGCCTTTCTTCCACCACTATATTGAGTCTCCACCTTCTACCTTTATGCATCTACTTTTAGAGCATAGTGGCCATTCTTAGTTCTATGTGCATTGTCCCAAGACTATTTGATTGATGCATAACTTGATATTGCTTGTTTTAAACTATTTGTATATAGTCACTCTTATGAACATTGAAGGTGTCCTATGCATTTATATTTGCTACTCTATGAGGGACAAGCTGAATACTATTATGCTATGTTTTCTTTATGTGAAACAAACAAACGTCTTGCAAAGCATTGTTATTCATGAATCTTTTGTTTGTGCCTTTTCATGTTGCATCATAGTTTCTTTGTCTTATTGCTAGAACCTTGTCTTTCATGTCGTTATTGAAGTACTATGATCCCAGGTTTGAATGTTTTACAAATACTTTGATCAAGTCTTTGATGGTGCATGTCACCTCAAAAATTATTCTTTCTTTTTATCACTTACCTACTCGAGGACGAGCAGGAGTTAAGCTTGGGGATGTTGATACATTGCAAATGTATCTATAATTTTTGATGTTCCATGCTTGGTTTTATCTACTTTCTTGTGTTTTGTCCACACTTTGGAGTACTTTTCATATGATTTCTTGGACTAACCTATTAACAAGAGTCACAACGCCAGCTGCCTGTTTTCTGCTGTTTTTGGTTCCAGGAAAGTCAGAAAATGAATATTCTCAGAATTGGACGGGACAAAAGCCAAAGTGCCTATTTTTCCGGAAGTCATCAGATGCCAGAATACGAGACGGAGAAGGGCTGGGGGCCGGCCACACCACCTGGCCGCGCGGCCAGGCCTAACCCGCGCCAGGGGGTGGTCTGGCCGACCCCAGCACCCCCTCGGCCTGTCCTTCCGCCTATAAGATGCCCTCGGGACCAAAACCCTAAGTACCCGATCAAAAATCCACGAAAGAGTCTGTAGCTGCCGTCATCTCCATCCCTAGATCAGGAGGGATCTGAAGCTCTTCCTGGTACCCTACCGGAGAGGGGAATTCACCCTGGAGGCCTTCTTCATCATCATGCAAGCCTCCGGTGTGATGCGTGAGTAGTTCATCTCTGGAGTACGGGTCCATGTAGTAGCTAGATGGCTGGTTCTCCTCCTTTGTGCTTTCATGTCTAGAACTTGTGAGCTCCGTTCATGATCCAGATCATCTATTTGTAATCCTACATGTTGTGTTGCCGGGATCCGATGGATATTGAGATGCTATTTCAGATTGATTACTGATTCTATCATGTCTTTGTTATTTGTGATCTTGCATGCTTTCCGTTGTTAGTAGCTATCTTGGCCAAGTAGATGCTAGCAACTGCAAGAGTTAGTATTTATGCTCAATAGTGGGTTCATGCCTCTGGTAATATAGGGAAGTGACAGAAATCTCTAAGGTACTAGATGTGTTGTTGCTACTAGGGAGAAAACAACAATCCTTTGTTCATAAAACAATCGTATTGTTTACATTACACGCAATTCGTAAAGCAATAATATGTTGCTTGCAACTTAATACTGGAGGGGGTTCGGATGATAACCTGAAGGTGGATTATTAGTCATAGATGCAGTTGGATGGCGGTCTATGTATAATGTTGTAATTCCCAATCAAGTTCCAAAGGAGTCAAGATGATTAGTATATGCATGTATTGCTTTCTCGATGTTTGTCAATTGCCCCGCTGTAATTTGTTCACCCAGCATGTTATCTATCTTAAGGAGAGCCACCTCTAGTGAACTATGGATCCCGGTCCTTTCTTTTACATACAATCTACAAACTGTTTACTGCTTTGTGTTTACTTTCTGCAAACTATTACTTCCTTCCATTCGATACGTTTAATCCTTTGTTTTCAGCAAAACCGGTGAGATTGACAACCTCATCGCAAGTTAGGGACAGAGTTCTGTGGTTGTGTTGTGCAGGTCTCCACATTGCTGCTGGCACCGGTAGTGCGCCCTGCCAATGTTTAGCTAGCTACACCATTGGGGTGTTTCCTTGCTCCTACTGGATTGATAACCTTGGTTTCATACTAAGGGAAAACTTGTTGTTGTGCTCATCATACCTTCCTCTTGGGGTTCGCCAACGAGCTCGATATATTTTGGGCCATCAACGATCAACCACTGTAGTTCTCCTCCTGGCTCATCGTTGAGCTGTGCTCCAAAGAACTCCGGGTGCGGGCGTCCAAGAAATTCCGTGAGCTGTCCCAAATCCTTCTCACAGATGAGCACCCCTCCATTGCCTAGCTGGTAGAATTTGCTGTATTTAACCTCCATCTATAAGCAATTAGGATGAGTAAGTTAGTGGGGGTGATCAAGTGTGTCAAAATTTAGGTAGGATTGCAAGAATTTTTGAGGAACATGTGAACTCCTTTTTGAAAGAATCTCAAGGATAAGAGTGAGAATATGTTTTCGTAAATACTCACTTTCTTGGTTTTGAAACTAAGTTTTTTAGACGTCCATTCTAACTAGGGTCTCCTATGGTTAGGATGGATCTGATACCAACTTGTAAACACTTGGAATTTTAAGTCCAGATGCCTGTTATGCCGTACATCGCAATCCCAGGATTACCATTTTTGCGAGACATAACAGAATTGGTACCATAGTACATCATCCCTGACAAACCATAATAGTGTTACAAATAGTTGATCTCATGATCAAGTCTTAATACATATCAAAGCAACGGAAATAAATGTAGTATACTCCATCTTCATGTGCACATGCAATGCCGACGATGGGAGATGATCCTAGTTATCGTAGACCTCTTGATGTCCGTCTCCCGGGTAGTCTTCCTCATAGGATGGCCATGGGAATAGCCAGGTACAAAGCCATGAGTACTCTTTAAGTACTCGCAAACTATCACTAACACAAGTAAGATAATACTAGTAGGAATCCTAAGATCTAGTCTTGTTCGCAACAAGCCAATTTTATTTCATAAGTACTTCATAGTAAACCCTATTTTAGTTCTCTAGATTACTTAAGTGGGAACCTAGTTTTCATGTCCACAACTCTGTTATGGTCAAGTTAAAGTCATAGTTCAGTCACAAGTCTTTTGGAAAACATGTGACAACGTAACAGTATGGCCACTCCAACTGTCCATGACCGCGGACACGGCTATTCGAATAGTTTGACACTCTGCAGAGGTGGTACACTTTCACCACAAAATTCGATACATCCGTTAGGGATAACCCTGAATCATCATACTTGTTATGTGGATAATCAATCCTAACCTTTCATTTACACACCCTAGTATAGGCACCTCCCCTATGAGCTTGGCCTCCCATCCATGGCCATCTGCCATCCCGGGAACTGCATAAGTAGACATTCATATTCACGAGGTAGCCTCAGCTCAACCTCTTTCCGCAAGGGAACACATACTAAGACTCATAAACTTCTAGTTAAGCCCTACCTAAATCAGGTATTGTGGTTGTATGGTAAACGTTGGAATGGTATCGCATACGAACTCAACCATCAGTTTTTATCAATGTCAAGGCACATGCCTCATTTATTTTCATCTTCAAATCATTGTGTTTCATAACACATGTCAAAACATTTCAATAGAATGACTCCTCATTCCAAGGTTTTCATACTCATTTGCTCCAAGTATTCCCATCTAAAGTGATCAATATTAGTTTAGCACTAGCCAATATCAATGAGAGTATCACTACTGAGGGGTGCTAATCATGTGTAACTACCCAAAACTAGTCCTATGCTTTGGATGGCATCCATCCTATTTTTCACTAATCACAATTAATTAACTAGTTAAGAAACTTTGGTAAAGCAAAATAATAAAGCTTGCAAGTAAAACTTGGGATTGGTATAATCAAGGTTGCGTAACCAAGCATGCATAGTGCATCTTGCATAGGTTATCTTGCATGGATATCTTGCATTAGTTATCTTGCCTTGAGTAGTGCAGTTGTTGAAGTTATCTTCTTCTTCTTCGTAGTACTCTTCCTCTTTGTACCCCGGGTCGGTACTAGCGTCTATAAATAAATATGAGGTACACAATCACCAAACAATACTTAGCTATTTCTATTTAGCACACAAGGGCTCACACTAGATGATCTAGCATCATCTCAATCATTACATGGAATATTGACATATTCTTATTTATCTTATTTTGGAAAAGTAATTTCTACTCATTAAAACAATACCTAAGATTTAATATTCTCCAATTAGAATATGGGATCATGTTGACACATGTCATCACCACGTATTCCAATACTTGGGAATGTGATTTAAAGGGGTTGTCATATATTACAAAGTTTAATATTGCCATTTAATAATATTAAAGTGACTAGAAATGCCTATATAGCATTCTTTTAATACTAATCCAATATTAATATATGTAAAGCTAATTCATTTTACATATTCACAGAGAGGATGATAAATTTGAGTTTTGAGAGTTGGAATCAACTCAAAAGCATTTATGATTGATTTTATAATAATGTTTGAAGTTGGAAAAGTCTCTGTCTTGTTATTTTTACTATAAGTGATCTATAATTTCAAATGGTTTAAATCCAGCCGGAGTGTGTATATATTTTCAACACCTTCCTAAAAAAATTGGAATCATGCAATTTGGTTCAGTAAATCTCTTTGAATTCAATTTTGAAATCACTGACATAATAGGATTTTTAATTAAATGGAAAATCTCTATTTGAATATGTGGGCTAAGCGCGGGAACGAACATGGCCTGGCCCAACTGCATAATGCGCATGCAGCGGGCTACTCTCAGGCTGGTCCCACACGTCAGCGGCAGTGTGTAAGCAAAACTATATCGGCTAATCTACCACGAACGATTAGAAAGCGATCAACGGCTTTGGTTCATCATCTCCGTCGCAGTGAGCGCGGGGGATTCTAAACCTAGCGTTATGGTGGGGGTCGATGGGTGCATACCAGGGCTCCAGCTAGATGCTACGATGGGGGTGAATGGGCTGGTAGACAACAACGAGTTGAATGGTGGTCGCAGTGACTCCTGGGGTGGCTCTAATCAATGGCTTCATTCCTCCACAGCAGCGGTAGGCTCCGGCGAAATTTTGGCGATGTGCTGCTCGCCTTGCTCCAGGGAATGGCCAGGGGTGTTTCTAAGGGAGAGGGGAGTCGAATGGTGTGCCTTTGGAGGCTGGGGGAGGGTCCTATTTATACACCGGCGAGAGGAGCAGCGTAGCATGGCTCGCGCTCGCTAGCGACGTTGCTATAGATGGCATAGGTCGACACGGTGGTCTGTGCCGATCGTTATGTGCATAGTGGCACGGCGAGGGGCAGTCTTAATTGGTCGGGAGACGTCCGCGCTCTATGTGGGTACCATGGTGTTCTTCATGGAGTACGGTGGTCACGGGGCGCGCGGCAGCGAACGATCGTGTCTAGGAGGTTACTGGTGATGTGGAGAGTGCAGGTACACAAGGCGAGAGCAAGGCACGGCGTGGCTGTGCGAGGCGGCTTCGGTGCTCTGGCGTGCGCTCGGCATGGCAGCGAGTTAAATGGGCGCGACGCTTCTGGCTTCTCCATTGCTTGTCTTTGGTCGAGGCGTGGACAGAGGGGTGCGGTGAGGTCCTGCCTATCTCATCGTGGTCATGGTAGAGGGCAGCGCTGCGTGTGGCGTCGTGTCCATGCTCAACCGGCATGGCACGCTCGGGTACGGGCTAGCACTAGTGCAAATGGTGAGTGAGCGGGGCTAGCTGCACGGGCTGGTACTGGGAGTGATCGTGGGCTAGTAATTGAGGTTGAATGGAGTACAATGGTGAGAAATTGATTGATCAAAACCGTAAATAGTTGGTATATATGTACTCTGTCTGCTAAGTGTTTGATTAAATGGCCGCATGAACTAAAGATTATTTGAATTTTCAAATTATATTTGGTGGGTGTGTTGGTTACATGCTAGAGTGTCTCTGGTTGCTAGGAATTGTCATGTTGAGATGGTTTGGTTGGTTTTTGAGAAATGGCCATCTAGATACCTACACTTGATTCAATTTTGAAATGTCTCTCAAATATGGTTTGAATTTGTTTTTGTAAGTTTGTAAAGTGCACTTGTGTTCATTTTCACTTGTTCTAGCAAGGGGGGAAAATAAATAGAATTGTTTCTGTTTGAAATCATTTGCTAGAGATGCCTAGAGTGGGTTAGGTGTTAACTTTGGCCAAAATGACCATTAGGTCTTAGGTTTCATATATTGATTTTGTTTTGATTTGTTTTGTTTGGTTTTGACCTAGATGATATGGTTTTCATCTTTAAACTAATCCTTATCATCTATAACAATCAAACATGGCATATCAAGCACTCATGCATTAATAATAAACACACATGCATTCATATGGGTTTAATTATAAAAGTTTTTGTTAACCCAAAACTTGGGTGATTAGAATTTGATAATCTTGTTTAATATTTTTGAGATGTTACAATATAATTCAACACAACCAAGTTCATCCCAATTGAAGTTCAAGTAAACACATAAAACATTAGCATCAATGCCTACGACCATCATGCCTCATCCTTTTCATGGGCATGTCCATCTTGTGCTTCATCATCGTTGGAAACTTAGACGGTGTTGGTGTACTCTAGGAGCATGTGCCATCACCCATGTAAACTCCAAAACAAACACTCGTGGGAGGCATGGGAGATACCATGATAGTCATGAATGCACCCATTGTAGCTCCCATGTCACCCATTGTAGATCCCATGCTTCCAATGTCACCAGAAGGTGCTCCCATGTTGTCAATGCCACCCATTGTAGCTCCCATGGGTGCACTCATGCCTCCAATGCCTTCTATAGGTGCATCCATGCCACGAATGCCTCCCAAATAGGTACACCCATGACACCCATGCCTCCAATACCACCTGTAGGTGGTCCCATGCCACCAGTACCTCCTATAGGTGCACTCATTCCACTCATGCCTCCCTTAGGCGCTCCCATGCCATCCATGTATCCTCCCATGTTAGCACCTCCCATGTATCCATTCATGTATCTTCCTATCATTATTTTTTGATCCAAGACTTAATCACGACAAAGGTTGATGTATTCCCTTTTCCTTTCATCGAGGTTGGTTGTGTCCATGAAGAGGATACTTTCTCATGCTCCATGAGACAGATAGTTTCTTTGATATCAACTTTCTTCTTCTCTACGAAGGCCCTCCTCTCCTCGGCTACATCCCTTCTCTCATCGCTTGTCGACCTATCCTGTATTTCTTTGTTCCTCGAAAACTTCCTCTCCTCAAAAGCTTCCTTTCTTGCACTCACAATAGCATCCAATGACTTCTTTATGTCACCATCTCTAGTCTTCTTCCCCTTTTATCTTGCTTGTTTCCTTCTGGTGGGTCTTATTTTTGTTGTTTCAACCGAGTTTGGAGTAGGGATTCTCTTTCCATCCTTGGTTGATGCTTCATCATCATCAATGATTCTTGCCTCCATAGTTGACTTTGTCTCTCTTTGGCACTTGCAACATATAACATTCTTCCATTTCTCTTCATTCTCTAGCTCCTTATAATAATGGGCTAATATGAATGGCCTTCCTTGAACCAGTTTGCCCTTCTTAGTTCTCTTTGGATACCCCTTGAATAAATTTTCGGAAATGTTGAGATACATGAACCAAAAGAGAGAAAATTAGTCATGGGCAAGAAAAAATTGAACAAAGTATCTACATGGAAGATAAAAAAAGATGTCACAAAAGAATACAACATACCCTATCTCTGTCATTTGTGCCACTTGGGTTCATTCGTTCAACATTTGCCAATGTCACCGCCCACCTTGGACAATTCGATGAAACTACAAACCAACGGGAACGAAAATATATATCCGTCCGCCCAATTCCACTTTGGTCATATGTACTGAAGTACTCCTTCATCCTAACCCAATAAGTGTCTCTTGTTTGCTCCGTGCTTATGACTAAATCCATGCCCACATTGCACCATGTGTTACATAGTGAAATGCCTTACTCCATGGTGTAGTTGGCCACCCGGCCCTTCAGTGCATCACCGAAACCCTCACCCTCACCATCATTCTCTATTTCAACTTTATCACCATGTTGTTTAGTTTCATATTCTTGAGACCAATACTCTTGTGAATGTGATGACCCAACATTCATAGTTGACATAGATGTTTCATCATCCATACTACAATGCATGAAAGTTAACACACATCAAACTACATTAAATTTCATCATTTATATTCATCTATATAATTCAAAACAATAAAAAAGCAAGTATGTGCCTTGACGTCATTGGGTCGAACATGTTGGGCGCAACATACGACGCTACCTCCTCCGCAGTCGCTCGCGGATGGGGTGGCTGCAATAGAGGTTGAAGTGGCCAGAATTGGTCGGCCGCATGCCCTGCTAACAGGTTTGTCGTGTGGATCCACACCAATCTTGCCATTCTTCTGGCTAGGAACCGCAATAGATGGCATCCGCTTGGGAAAGAGATTCCTTGGCTTCAAGGTGGGCGGTTGACGACAACATGCGGATTTATCAATCGTGGTGGTGCAAACATCTAGCCGCAGACGATGCTAGCGTTAGGTCTGGGTGAAGCGGCTAGGATGGGGGGATGCTGCAAGCGGCGATGAAATTGCTGCGTCGGTAGATGTGGGGACAGAGGAGAAGGGGTTGGGGGAGTGGCGGAATATCCCTCCATGGCCGGGATTTCGCTGGTGGTGGGATGAAGGAGGCCACACGGGGAAGTTTCAGTTTGGCGGTTGGGCAGCGGGGGCTAGCACACCAAATTTGCAGCGAAGGATTAGGCTTTTTGTATGCGTGCCCTAAATTGTTTTGTGCGCAATCTATTTTTGGACGTCTGCTAGAGCACGAATTTACATCGACGCGCTCAATAATAGCCGTTTTTGTGCACCGACGGATTTTTGTGCGTCCAACAAATTGAAGATGCTCTAACTACGTTCGTTTGGTTTTTTCCTCAAGCAGGCCTTAGCTAATTACTCATTTTTTTAAGCTGGTCCTGTTTAATCTCTTTCTTCTTGGGAACACTAGCCATAGACACATACTCCAACATGGCTTAAGAATGCTTCCTTTTTACCAAACTTAAGTCTATAGTTAATTGCTAGAAGTTTAGTAAAGATATATGCCAAGGCTGGGATAAAATCACACGTGTGCGTACAGACAGACAAATTAAGATTGGCTTTCTTGCGTGGGATTGGCTATACTTTTTCAGATCGATCCACATGCTTGGCCGCCCTTTCCGCGCGTGAAGGTATGCTGACCGCAGGACTCACCGACAGCTTTTTCCCATGCACCCCGCTTCTTGTCCCAATGTTGAATAACTAATTGGAGGATTTTGATATGTAGCCCAGCCGCTGGATTGCTCGCCTTTGCGAGGTGCGCACAGGAAAATAGGAGTCCCGTTACTTTCTGTCACCACGTCGTGCGGGTAAGGAGGAATCGGAGTATCATCCGATGGCTATAGATGAATCATCGGTAAATTGGATGGACGAAATTTGTTAACCTCTAAGATTAACGTGGTGGCTTACAGTGCCTCCAATTAGTAAACATATAAGATAAGATATAAGATATAAGATGCCATAAAATGGAGTAGTTTCTTAAAAATATGGAAAGATAGAGTTTTTTTATTTTCGGCGGTGGGGGGTAATGTCCAAAAGGCTGAATTAAAAAGAGTTATGGCTATTCTGCATGCGCTACTCTAGATGGGTTATACTACATAGGCTATGGTCCATGGGCTCCTTCCTTAAAATTCACTAGGCTGTGCTCAGCAGTCCCCTGACCCCTAAAAGGCCGAACTAAAATGTTCAGGGTTATGCTCCATGGGCGCCTTTCTCAAATTTCTCTGCGCTGTGGTCAGGAGTCTCTTGACCCCTAAAAGGCTGAATGAAGATGTTCTGGGTTATGTTCCATGGGCTACTTTCTCAAATTTTACTAGGATGTGGTCAGTAGTCTCGCGACCCCGAAAAGGCCAAGTTAGAAAGTTCTGGGCTAAAGAGGGGCCGAATGGGCTAGATTTCTTCTCCTGGTTAATAAAAATTGCATTGTGCTACAAAGACCTCATAGAGGGAGGGAGAAACCCATAATTCTTTTTGGCAGATACAATATTCATGTAAAAATCAGCAGTACAAAATAAGATAAAAAAATTATAGATGGATTCGCAGTTCATATTCAACAACACTTCACCAATTCAGCAGCATTTTGAAGTGACCGATTCAGCAATACATACATTGCAATACAATAGCAGTACAAAGAGAACCAGTTCTTGTTTCAGCTCTAAAAACCTTTTCACGCGATCAGTTTTCCCTTTTCTCCAAACACACTCGACCATTGGAGCATGCTAAACTGACGGCCAATGCCTGCTAGACCCCGTATGCAACCAAAAATGCCCAAGTCTCATCTAGATTGCGACAAGGACATGTATCAAAGGAAAAGCAAGACTTTCGACTGCCCTTGATTTAAACAAGTACCATTACATCAGTATTAGTTCCACAAAATGCTTTAGTAATAGCAACGACAGAACATTTGAGAGATTCAGTAGCTTTCCTGGTTGAAATTCAATAGAAGTACAGAGATAATAAGTTCTTGTTCCATCTAAAAAAACCTTGGCGCACAATCAGTTTCCCCTATTCTCCGAATAGGCTCGATCATTGGAGCAAGCAAAACCGATGATCAAGTCTGCTTCTATTCGAATACCACCTCATTTCAGCAATGCCTATGTGTGACCTGCAATATGCAACCCAAAATGCCCAAGACACATCTAGATAATTGCGATAATACTAACTTTCAAAAGAAAAGCAAGACAAACTGTTGCACTTGATCTAAACAAGTAAGAGTACATCACTATTAGTTCAATAAAATACTTTGGTATTAGCAACGACATAACAAAGGCAAAGCAAGACCATCTCTTGTCCTTGACGGAAAGAAGTACTACCAGTATATAGTACAAAATACTCCGAGGTACATGAACTAGTACTATACTGGTACTACTATGCATCCAAAATCCAACGTCCAATACATGTACGTCTATCGTATGTAGTGAAAGTGGGATAAAAAATCTGAGGTAGTAGACTAGTAAATTGGGAGTTCTCCGTCGCGATGGATGCATACTGATTAATGCAGGCCCCGTGTAGTAATCTGAGACATTCGATGGTACACCACCATGGAATGCTTTTCCTTCTGCATGATGCCAGGCACCACCCTTCTCCTAGGACTGTTGGAATTACGCATTGCTCCCTCCCAAAACTCAGCCTCTATGGACGGGTGATAGTGTTGGAAATATGCCCTAGAGACAAATAATAATAAGGATTATTATCATATTTCGTAAAGTTTATGATTAAGTTTTATATCATGCTATAACTAGATTGAAAGGAAACGTCAATACACGTGTGATATATAAACAACCAGGGGTTCCCAGTGAAACTATAGTCACTGGTTCATTGGTCAACAAATGATCAAGGTTTCCTGATCATGTGGCATTTATGCTAGTAGGAAATGGAGCCAACTCATTATGAGAATGAGATGATGAACCAATACCCAACCTAAACATCATGACCCAATCATGTCACGAAGTTCAAGTTATGATGATTAGAATGGATCCTCGTAGACTATTCCTTAGACCATAAGGCTATATCAATCACTATCTCCCGAGAGTGCTTAGATAGCATCCAGCGTCACTTGGTAACACAGTGATTATAAAGGTGTGTTCAGGTACTCGGAGGAACCTTAGAGGCAATATACGTCAACAGCGGGATTTGTCCGTCCACGTGACGGAAAGATACTCAAGGGCCCACTCGGAGAAGTTATATCCAATAGCTGTGCAACGTGTGATTTGATCACAAGGATATCACCTGTCGGAACGAGTCAAGTAGCATTGTTCAGTAATGAGATTGAACACGACATGGTGATGTCATTGATCAGATCTCCCGCAATGCAAGTATCGAGAGACAAAGGGAATAAGACACGACTGTCCCGGTTCAAACGACTAAAGATCTTCATGGAATGCACAGGGGTCACATGGCCATCCAGGTCCCTCTGTTGATCATTGGTCCGGGAGTGTCCCGACCATGTCCGGAGTGTTCCCGAACCGTGGGGTATCACGCTTAAGGGCTTGATGATACTTAGAGAGTGTTTATAGGAGCGGCATAATCACCAAAGAAGAGTAGAGAGAAAACCGGAAGGGTTTCGGTAAGTCCGGAGGATGTCCGGAGTGGAGATGGAAGGTGTTCCATAACCACGAAGATTGAATAATATGTGAATGAACGTTAAATATTGATTTAATCATTTATTCATAATTATTTAATAAAGATAAAATCAATTAAATGGTCAAAAGGCTTAATGGGCCAATTTTGGAGGGAGAAGGGCCCATGAGGGAAAGGCAAGAGGAGAGAAGGGGCAAAGCGGTGGCTGGCTGGGCCAAGTCCCCCCTGCGCGGTGCCCACTAGGGCTGGCCAGCGGTGCCCCCTCTCCCTCTCCTTTAGTCCCACCCTGAGACTTTGAGGGAGGTAGTACCTCCCCTCCCCCTATATATAGTGGGGGTAGTTGGCCAGATAAATACACACAATATTCAATAAAATTTCCTCACTTTTGGGGAGACCTCCAATTGATATTCTCTCTCTCTCGTGACCGTGTTCCCAAGTTCGGACTGCAGGAACGAGAGACATCTTCACCGCGGAGCGCCGTCACGCTACGGGATTCGTATCCAAGAGCTCTACTTCCGCAACTACTATTGGATCGGGGAAGCGAGAGTCATCATCAGGCGCCGATGCATGTAACTCCCCGCGAGGTGCCACACTTGATGCACTCAAGTCATTGGAGCCACATGAGCGCAAGGACTTCATCACGACCTTGAGGTCGGCTTCTACATCAACCATGCTCTCCTGAGCATTGACAACACTTTTCGGTTTTCAAGGGTAAGTTCACGAAAAGCCCCTCCCCTTACTGCATTACTAATAGATAGGTCTGAAGGGTTCCATAGGAGGAAACAAAAAAGTTCTATCTACTCGAACACTAATACCAGAATCTATACTATGTAGACATAAGTAACGGAGAAGGAATACAGTATTCATACCTTTGCAGACAGAGGCACGCCTTACGCAGGAAGGCGTATATTGATGAAGACGAGCAGCACCCCAAGTGTGGTG
The DNA here is from genome assembly GCA_910589775.1 of Avena eriantha. NCBI lineage: Eukaryota > Viridiplantae > Streptophyta > Magnoliopsida > Poales > Poaceae > Avena > Avena eriantha. Next base: position 249,758,584 of record OU342743.1, on the reverse strand, counting down.
CCTCTGAAGTTCGTCACACGTCCGGTGTAGGAGACATCAACCGGACTCCGATCCAGCCAAGCAGCGGTAGTAGTAGATGCCGGATCGCTGATCACACGACGGTAGTGTGAAGGTGGAGAACTCAACCACGAGGTCCTCCCCAATATTACGAGGAAGTCCTCAGCAGATGAGAGAGAGAGAGAATGAGAGGAATGGGTGATCCCAAAGGGGGAGGGGGCCCCTTTATATAGTGGGAGCAGGAGGGTACCTCCTAGGGGCCAGGCGGTGTGGGACTAATCCCCACACCCGCCAGCCACCTAGGAGCAGCCGCTGGCCCTAGGTGGGCCCCACTGGGGCGACCCACCAGCCCTAGGCCGGCCGGCCTCCTTCCCTAGGCGCCTTGTCCTATTGGGCCTCCCCTCGGGTGAGGCCCATTAGCAATAGGGAGCCTTTAAAAATAAAATAAAATATATATTTAATCTTAATTCTCCAATTAATATTCAAATACACATATTATATTATTCTTTTACTCCGGAACACCTTCCGGACCCCTTCCGATCTCTATCGGATGTTACCGAAACTATTCTGGTATCTCTATCTCTATTTCTCATGTGATACCTCATCTACCCTAAGCGTCCCTACCCTTAAGCGTGACATCCTTCGGTTCGGAAACACTCCGGACATGATAGAGGCCACTCTCATATCAATGATCAACAGAGGGACCTGGATGGCCATGTGCCACCCGTGTGTTTCACGAATACAATCGCTCGAACCGTGAGATAGTCATTCCCGTTCCCTTTGTCATTCGATACCTAATTCATCTAAGACTTGATCTTCGGTATCTCCATACCTCAGTTCGATCTCGTTACCGATGAACTTGTTCTCTCGTTCTCATGTCGTTGCATTCCGTGAACTAGTCACATGCTTGCAAGCTTCATTAATGCAACGCCACTAAGATGGCCACATGTATCTGTCTGTTACATGGACTAGACAAATCTTGGTCTTGATATGTACTCCTCTATGCATCCCTTTGGAAAACCTAAGTGCCACTTTTTTGATCACCCTGTTACGAGATGATTCTTGATAACCATCTAAGCTTCTTCCAGAATGGTGATTTGCATTACCTCACAGTCAAAGGATCAGGTTGCGAGGTTCTCTGTGTTTTATCATCAATGGTGAACTTTGTAACCAGATCTCATTAAGATATAACGGTCGGATGTTTGTCTATCATGTTATTCAACTAATAACATGACCTCATTGTCATTTGGCATAAATGCCCATAGTCTTGAAACATAGACCATCCTCGTGACCAATGAACTAGTTCACTAGAGGTAACTAGAGACCCGGCTTGTTTACATACCACACGTGTATTAACATTTCGTATTAACAGAGTTATAACATAGTATGAAATATATTATGAACATACATGAGATATATCGAATAATACACTTTATTATTTGCCTCCCGGGCATAACTCCTTCAGTCTCCCACTTGCACTAGAGTATAAACAAAACTAGTTTACAATAGGCAGGAACCTAACACCAATGGAATCTCGGTGTTGTTCATGCTTATCCAGATGGAGAGCTTTAGTCAAAGGATCTACCACATTCAGTTCCGTATCTACTTTGCAAGTCTTGACTTCACCTTCGTCAACGTTCTGCCGGATGACGTGCAATCTTAGCTTGATGTGTTTGGCTATAGAGTGAGTTCTTGGTTCCCTTGCGTTTGCAATAGCACCCGTGTTATCGCAATAGATCGTCACGGGGTCTTGCGCATTGGGAAAAACTCCTAGTTCGATGAGGAAATTCCTTAGCCAAACAGCTTCATTTGCTGCATCAGCTGCAACAATGTATTCAGACTCCATTGAAGATTGTGCCACCACTGTCTGCTTCTTGCTCTTCCATCTTACTGCCCCACCATTTACCAAGAAAAAAATCCTGTTTGAGACTTTGAGTCATCATGATCTGAATTCCATCTCACATCTACGTAACCTGTTATGTTCAGAGCTTCATCATTTCCTCCATAGATTAGGAACATATCCTTTGTTCTTCTCAGATACTTTAGGATATTTTTCACAGCTGTCCAGTGATCCGGTCCTGGATTACTCTGATATCGGCTCGTCAAACAAAGAGCCAATGCCACATCAGGTCGTGTACTAAGCATTGCATACATGATAGATCCTATGGATGAAACATAGGGGATGTAAGACATCTTCTCTCTAGCATCGTTTGTTACGGGACATTGAGTCATACTCATTTTGCAATTCTTCATCATAGGTGTAAAACCCCTCTTGGTGTTTTCCATTTTGAACCTCTTCAAAATCTTTTCTATGTGAGTACTCTAACTCAATGCTATTAGGTGCCTTGATCTATCTCTATAGATCTTGATTCCTAATATATATGAAGCTTCACCTAGATCCTTCATGGAAAATTGGTTGCTCAAATATGCTTTCACGCTTTTCATAAGATTCACATCATTTCCCATGAGTAATATGTCATCCACATATACTACTAAGAAAACAACTCTTGTTGGTTTTGGACAAATCCAAAACTTTTGATCACTTGATCAAAACGTTGGTTCCAACTCCGAGATGCTTGCTTCAACCCATAAATGGACCGTTGGAGCTTGCATACCTTTCCAGCATCCTTAGGATCAACAAAACCTTTCGATTGCATCATATAAAACTCTTCATCAATTTGACAATTGAGGAATGGAGTCTTGACATCCATCTGCCAAATTTCATAGTCGAAATGTGCAGCAATTGCTATTAAAATCCTGACAGCTGTAAGCATAACTACGGGAGAATATGTCTCGTCATAGTCAACTCCTTGAATTTGTCGAAAACCCTTTGCGACAAGTCGAGCTTTGTGAATGGTCACTTTACCATTCGCATCTTTCTTTTTCTTAAAGATCCATTTATTTTCCACGGCCTTGCAGCCTTCTAGAAGATCCACCAAGGTCCAAACTTGGTTTTCATGCATGGATCCTATTTCGGATTTCATGGCTTCTAGCCATTTCTCGAAGTCAGCACTATCCATAGCTTCTTTGTAGTTTGCAGGTTCTTCCTGTTCATCTAGGATGACAGACATTACAAGGCTACTGTACCAATCAGGAGTGGCACGAACCCTTGTAGACCTGCGAACTGCATGATTCTCGATGTCATTGTTTTGATCATTATCAACGGGCTCTTCCTCCATGTTGGAGAGTGGTTTGGGAACAGCTTCCGTTGTGCTACTCAGAATTTGGAGGGAAGGGTCAACAATTTCATCTAACTCAATTTTCCTTCCACTCACTCCTTTTGCAAGAAACTCTTTCTCAAGAAAGGTGCCGGTTTTTGCGACAATCATCTTGCCTTCGGCTTGATTGTAGAAGGTATATCCAATGGTTTCCCTTGGATATCCTACAAAGATACATTTTTCCAATTTGGGTTCGAGTTTGTCAGGCTGCAGTTTCTTAACGTATGCCTTACATCCCCAAACTTTCAGAAAAGACAACTTCGGCTTTTGCCCATACCATATCTCATATGGGGTTGTCTCCACGGATTTGGATGGTGCTCGGTTTAAAATAAAAGCAGCGGTTTCTAACGCATACCCCCAAAAAGACACAGACAAACCAGTTAAAGACATCATGGACCGTACACTATCCAATAGGGTTTGGTTACGACGTTCCGACACACCATTACGTTGTGGTGTTTCGGCTGGCGTAAGCTATGGGATAATCCCACAGTCCTTCAAGTGCATGTTAAACTCATAACTCAAATACTCGCCTCCTCGATCCGATCGAAGGTGCTTGATTTTCTTGTTAAGTTGATTCTCTACCCTTTCTGAAATTCCTTGAACTTTTCAAAGGTTTCAAATTTGTGCTTCATCGAGTAGATATATCCATATCTGCTTAAGTCGTTAGTAAAGGTAACAAAGTAACGATAACCATTGCGTGTTGAGACACTCATTGGTCCACATACATCCGTATGTATGATCCCAAGTAGGTCTACAACAATCTCCACTATTACGGATAATGGTGTCTTGGTCATCTTTCCCATGAGGCATGTCTCACATGTATCAAGGGATTCAAAATCCAATGATCTATGAAGCCCTTCTGAATGAAGCTTCTTCATGCGCTTTATGCCAATATGACCAAGACGGCAATGCCATATGTACATGAAATTATCGTTACTATTCTTACAATGTTTAGCATCAACACTATGGATGTGTGTATCACAATCAAGATCAAGTAAGAATAAACCATCACATACAGGAGCATGAACATAGAAAACATCATTCATATAAATTAAACAACCATTTGTTCCTGATTTAAATGAATAACGGTCTTGCAACAAGCAAGACCCACTCACAATAATCATACTCAGTGCGGGTACATAATAGCATTTATTCAAAACCAACAATAATCCTGATGGTAGACGGAGATGCAGGGTGCCGACAGCCATCACTTTGACTCTCGAACCATTGCCGACGCACATCGTCACCTCGTCCTTCCTCAGGCGCCTCCTACTCTAGAGATCCTGCTGAGAGTTACAAATGTGAGCAACAGATCTGGTATCAAATACCCAGGTGTTACTCCTGGCGCTTGTAAGGAATACATCAATAACATGTATATCAAATATACCTTTGTCCGGAGGGGCTATTTTGCCAGCTCGCTTGTCTTCAAGGTACTTGGGGCAGTTGCGTTTCTAGTGCCCATCCCCTTTGTAGTAGAAGCACGAAGTACTGGGCTTAGGGCCAGGCTTGGCAGTCTTTGAGGTGCTGGGAACAAACTTGCCATCCCTCTTGGACTTCTTACCCTTGCCTTTCCCCTTTTGCCCTGGTTTCTTAAAATTGGTGGTCTTGTTGACCATCAACACTGTGTGCTCCTTCTTGATTTCAACCTCAGCAGTTTTGAGCATGGCGAACACCTCAGCAAGGGTCTTAGTCATCCCTTGCATGTTGTAGTTCATCACAAAGCTCTTATAGCTAGGGGGCAGCGAGTGCAGCTCCCTATCTATAGCGAGATCCTCCGAGGTTTTGCAATCCAGGGCATTTAAGAGTTTAACGTAGCCAAACATTTTGACCACGTGCTCACTAATACTACTATGCTCTTCCATTTTAGCAGAGAAGAAGAGCTCGGAAGCATCATACCTTTCTGCACGAGCCTGTGGAGCAAAGACAGCCTTGAGATCCTCAATGATCTCAAAAGCATTCATCTTCTCAAAACGCTTTTGAAGCTCCGGCTCCATGGCATAGAGCATTCCACTCTAGATGAGGGAGAAATCGTCCTCCTTGGACTGCCAGACAGTCTTTTCATCCTCAGAGGCGGAATCTGCAGGCTTAGCCGGAAGCTCAGCCTCGATGACATAAGTCAACTTGTAGGGGACTAGGAGGATCCTAAGATTGCAGAACCATGCGGTGAAGTTGGTTCCATCAGTTTCCAGCTTGTCCTTCTCGAGGAAAGTGCTAAGGTTGAAGGTGGATGGGCGAGACATCTACAAAGGATTTGCAAAGTGTTTAGACTAAGTTCATAATAATGAGTTCAAGTTTTAATAAAGGAACTCCCACTTAAATGAACATCCGTCTACTCGTTTAGTGATCACATGATCCCTATCCCCTGCACCTCCCCTGATCATCACGGCCATCAGTGTAGTATCAAAGGTGGACATTCCCTCATGTTGATCACATCAACTATGTGATTCATGCTCGAGCTTTCAGTCTCTTGTATTCTAAGGCCATGTTTGTACAGGCTAGGCTCGCCAGTTCTAACTTGTGTGTATTTGCAGTGCAACATGGCTTGCACCCACTGTATGTGAACGTAGATATATCTGACCCCCGATCATCATGGTCGGCCTCATACCAAAGAACTTTCTTGGTGGTGCACACACAAGGGGAATACGATAACTGGAATACTACGAGGGATTATCTTATTATGCTACCATCTAGTAATTATACTAGCATAATAAGTAGTACTTCAAAAGTAAAGTGTTATGACATGGTTGCAGCTTTTGTGATCATTATCAACAGCTCTAATGAGAGTTTCGCAAACTCGTCATTGCCATGTTATAATACTTGCCCCTATGCAATAACGAAGATAGACGCTTCTATATTGACTATTGCATGTTTTACACGGCTTTAGGGCTTTCGCATTAGAACCCCTTCCCACCTACGAACGTCGAGCCACAACATGGATTCAATGATTGCCGTTATTCTTCCCTTTTTAGGGCCCTCCAGTATCAATTCCATATCAACTACTATAGAGAGACAGACACCCCCCTAAGCCACTTTGATTTGTGGACCAGTCTCGTGAATCACCACGTGAGGTCGGTTGGGGGCCGCTTCATCAAACAGTGTCGCGATATGAAGAATAATACTAAAGAGGGTAGCAACTAGAGAATCAATGCCCACATATTGTTATGTGTTCTATCCGCTTCTCGAGTGTAGGAGACGTCAACCGGACTCCGATCTAGCCAAGCAGCGAAAGAAGTAGATGCCGAATCGCTGATCACACAACAGTAGTGTGAAGGTGGAGAACTCAACCACGAGGTCCTCCCCAATATTACGGGGAAATCCTCAGCAGATGAGAGAGAGAATGAGAGGAATGGGTGATCCCAAAGGGGGAGGGGGACCCCTTTATATAGTAGGAGCGGTAGGGTACCTCCTAGGGGCCAGGCGGTGTGGGGCTAATCCCCAAACCCGCCGGACACCTAGGGGCAGCTGCCGGCCCTAGGTGGGCCCCACTAGGGCAGCCCACCAGCCCTAGGCCGGCCGACCCCCTTCCCTACGCACCTTGTCCTATTGGGCCTCCCCTTGGGTGAGGCCCATTAGCAATACAGAGCCTTTAAAAATAAAAAAATACATTTTTAATATTAATTCTCCAATTAATATTCAAATACACATATTATATTATTCGTTTACTCCGGAACACCTTCCGGACCCCTTCCGATCTCTATCGGATGTTACCAAAACTATTCCGGTTTCTCTCTCTATTTCTCATGCGATACCTCATCTACCCTAAGTGTCCCTACCCTTAAGCGTGACATCCTTCGGTTCGGAAACACTCTAGACATGATAGAGACCACTCTCATATCAATGATCAACAGAGGGACCTGGATGGCCATGTGACCCCCGTGCGTTTCACGGATACAATCGCTCGAACCATGAGATAGTCGTTCCCTGTTCCCTTTGTCATTCGATACCTAATTCATCCAATACTTGATCTTCGGTATCTCCATACCTCAGCTCGATCTCATTACCGATGAACTTGTTCTCTCGTTCTCATGTCGTTGCATTCCGTGACCTAGTCACATGATTGCAAGCTTCATTAATGCAACGCCACCGAGATGGCCACATGTATCTGTCTGTTACATGGACTAGACAAATCCTGGTCTTGATATGTACTCCTCTACGCATCCCTTCGGAAAAGCTAAGTGGCACCTTTTTGATCACCCTGTTACGAGATGATTCTTGATAACCATCTAAGATTCTTTTGAAATGGTGATTTGCATTACCTCACAGTCAAAGGATCAGGTTGCAAGGTTTTCTGTGTTTTATCATCAATGGTGAAGTTTGTAACCAGATCTCATTAAGATATAACGGTCGGATGTTTGTCTATCATGTTATTCAACTAATAACATGACCTCATTGTCAGTTCGCATAAATGCCCATGGTGTTGAAACATAGACCATCCTCGTGACCAATGAACTAGTTCACTAGAGATAACTAGAGACATGGTTAGTTTACATATCACACGTGTATTAACATTTCGTATTAACACGGTTATAGCATAGTATGAAGCGTATTATAAACATATAGGAGATATATCAAATAATACACTTTATTATTTTTCTCTAGGGCATAACTCCTTCAAGGTCCTGGTAGCATCAGGGGTTCAGGGGAGTAGGGTAAAATTTTATTGTTTTCATACGCGAACCCCTACAGTGGTATTAGAGCTAGATCTATACGTAGTAATACTAGTATGGGTATAACACACGAGATGTAGCGTGTGGGCGTTGATCTTTTAGTTGTTACCTTCCCACATGTACTTGTGTATACCACGGTAATTCTTGATGAAGCAGGCCCCAACCGACTTTATGCGTTTATTCACGAGAGTGGTCCACACTTGACATACAGCTTGTACCGTATAAAGTGGCTTTGGGGGGTGTCTGTCTCTCTCGCATTAGTTGGTGTGCCATTTGCAATGGAGGGCCCCGAAAGGGGTGTAGTATAGACAACTACTTGATCAGCATTGTGGTGAATGTTCGTAGGTAAGAACAATTCTTATGCGAAAGCCCAATCAACCACGTAAAAAATGCAAAGATAAAGTAGATGCGTCTAACTTTTTTTTGTAGGGGGCGTTGTTTTGTGATATGGTTGTGGCAAAGGTAAAGTGATTACCTTTTGTTACGAAGTAGTAGTAGATAGTCACGGAGGTGATAGGCTACCACATCGGAAAGACACTGGTACCCTAGTGTCTACGGTGCCAGAATCCTGACGCCGGAATCCGGTGACGCCATATGGAGATCACGATGTGAAGAACCATATCACATCGCATTTACATTCAATGTTATATTTTCTATATGTTATTGTGTGGTAGCATTAGATACTCGATGGTAGCCTAAAAATTACAAATGATTGTGTCCCTTAGTGTGCACCACCAAGAAAGTTCTTCGGTATGAGGCAGGCCGTGATGATCGGGTGTCAGATATCTACGTTTGCATACAGTGGGTGTAAACCATGTTGCACAGTGAATACACTAACATTGAGTTTGCCAGCCTAGCATGTAGCGAACATGGCCTCGGACCGCGGATGGTCGAAAGATTGAGCAAGAGTCACATGAATGATGTGACCGACGTTTAGCGTCCACCCTAGAACCCACATTGATGGCCGTGATGATCGGGGGAGATGTGGGGAAAAGGGGTCGTGTTATCACTCTAACCCTTCAGGGGATAGGTGTTTCTTAGTGGAGTTATTATTAACTCATTTAATTATAAACTTAGTCTAATTTCCTTTTGCAATTATAAATATAGAAAATGGTTCTCCCCGAGATTACCTTTCCTATTGACAATTTGTTAAAAGGAGAAAAGCTCAAGTTAGATGGATCCAACTTCTCTGTATGGGTCATGCACCTTCATGATCTCCTTAGCAAGAACAAAGTGGCCGACTACATGATCTGCGAGATGTACTTGGAGCCGCCCTATCTTCATGACACCCAGGAGCAGCGGGATGATACATCCATAACGTATCTATAATTTTTGATGGTTTTATGCTAATAATATGCTTTTGACACTCCTTTTTGTATAAAGTTTATGATTTATTTGGACTAACCTACTAATAGTTGCAAAAGTGCACAATGTTCTTGTTTTACACTTTGATATGTAGGAATTACCAAGAATACAAGTGAAAACCTTGTTGGAATCAAATTGGGATTTTTCCAGAAACTATCTCAGAACTTTCTTTGGAGATGGTCACATTTTGGGTCGAATACAACATCAAACGGAAAACTCTTCAACTACAAAGTTGTTGGAAATTTCGCAAAAAACGTTCTGGACATAAAATTTAGCTGATTCCAATTCTGGACAGGCCTTTTATGCCCAATTTACTACAGCCCAAGATGGGGTGACGAGAATCCGAGAAGCTATATAAAGGAAGGAAATCTAATTCGCCCAGGGCACCTCGACCCACGAATTTGCAGCCACCAAAACCACATTTCCCCCCCCCCCCCCCCATGGATCCCATCTCCATGGGCGGGCTCCCAAGAAGCCATGAAGGAAGGGGGCTAAGGGGCGGTGCTACCCCATGATACCGGCAGTGGGGAAAGAGTCCACCGCGCCGCCGCCGGCGCCGCTGCCGCCCTCTTCACCATCTTCACCGCCATCTCCATCACCTAATCCTCTTAGTATGCAGTGGTTCATCCTCCCACACACCTCTATACCGTCCTATGTAAACATGGTGTTTGATGATATAAGTTATAATCCTATGATCTATATCATGTTTGCGTAGTTTCTTTGTTCTTAGATTGAATGGTTGAACGTCTTTGGTTCATTAGAGTTGTATGTTGATATGGTACAGTCCTTTGGTGTCCATTATATTTGTGCGCGCATGGATTAAACATCATAGGGTTTGTAGTATGTGTAAAAGGAAGGGGGAGCTTTGCCGGAGTGACAGAAACCTGAGGACGCGAACCAGAACGTTGCACGTATGGGAGTAAGAGGACCATTAAACTAAAGGCTATGGTTGGGAAAACCTTAATGCATTGATTAGTACTTACGGATGTTTGCTAACAATCTAATCATATAGTACATGTAATTCCAAGTAGTGAAGCGCATGTATATTTAGCCTCTCCCACATAGAAAACTGCATCGAAGACAATGGACCTGATCTATTCGCTATTTAAACTTGGACAACGCCACCACAATTATCACCACTATTCCACACTCATGGTTCTGTTAGTTTAGTGTATTTTATTGCTGCAGCAACTAGTTTTACTTTCTTGTTATTATTATCATGCAAAGCTATCTCTATTACTCGTATTGTTGCTATAGTTTTATATCCTAAATAATGCAAATGTTTGGTGTGCGTAGAGTTGTATCAGTGGTTGATAGAACTTGAGATAATATTTATCATACCTTTAGCTCCTCATTGGGTTCGACACTCCTACTTATTGAAAAGGCTACACACGATCCCCTATACTTGTGGGTTATCAAGACCTTTTCTGGCGCCGTTGCCGGGGAGAAATAGCGTGTGGGTAATATTCTTGTGTGCACTTGTTTGCTTTATCTCTAAGTAGGTTTTACTTTCAGTTTTAAGTTGTTCTCTATCTTAGTATGGATAGGGAATGCAAATTACAAAAAAAATAGTTGTACTTGTTAGCTAAAAACGTTTTCAAAAAGGAAAGTGATTGGAAAGATGAGTAATGGTTAAGTGGAGGTCGACCTTGAACACTTGTGTTCATGCCTATGAAACCAAAACAAATATTTACATGGAAGATTTTAAGTTAAAAACTTGTAGGAATGCATGAAGCCTTGAAAAAGAAAGATATTTCTGGTATTGATCTTAATGCTTATTCATTCGAAAATACTTGAATCTTGCTCCTATGCCTAACTTAAAGGCGTTAAAGAAAAGTACTTATTGGGAGATAACCAAAAAGTTTTAGATGAGTCTTGGAAGTTATTGATTCAGTAATAACCTCTCCTTATCCTTTTTATTTGCTTTTTGTGCCAAGAGTAACCTCTAATGAGACAGAAGTAATGCTTGGGAAAGTTGCTCTCCCGAAACAGATTTTTGTGCTTTGTTGTAAAAATTCGTGTAAAATCTCTGTATGTATGTTTGAGCTGTAATTTTTTGTGCTTCTGCCCGAGGTTGTTATCCAATTTTCGTTTGTTCAACACTTTTTGATTTGAGCAACAGAAGGTCTTCGAAAATATTGGTTTCTATATGCTGGTCCGTTTTGACAGATTTCTGCCATTATTTGCATTTGCTTCTTGTTGATTCCTTTTTGGGTTCTCTTTGGGGATTTGAGATTTTTAAGGGAAGTTCTACAGTATATTGTGTTTTAATGGAACTTTTATTGGTGTTGAAACTGAACCCAAAGACTTATTATCTTGAGTACACTAATGTAGCTAATGAAGATTATGTGAAGTTTTGTATGAAGGAAATTTTTTAGCTATTAAGGAAAGAATGATATAATGAGATGAAGAATGGACTAAAGCTCAAGCTTGGGGATGCCACCCCGTGTCACCCCAAGAATTATCCAAGAAGTACAAGCGTCAAAGCTTGGGGATTCCCAAGGCACCCCCTTCTTCATTAATAAAAAAACTCAGGTTCTTCCAAACACTTCATTTTTATTGTTTCATTCATAGTTTTGTTGTTCTTGGAGCGTCTTCGTTTTTGTTTTTAGTTTTCATTTGCTTGGTTTTCTTAGTTTCCTTGAATAAATTGATTGGACCCCCTCTTTCATACATTAGTTTTCAAATAAGTGTGGTTTGGATTGGAAAAGAGTAGGAAAATTCATGCTTAAGTGGTAAAGCGAGCTCGTTTTTTACGGTGGCCTATGCTTTGTCATGTCATCCTTGATATTGTTTTGGCTTTATGCTTAGTGATTTTTGCTGTAGCATGACATGTTATAAACAATTGAGATTGCTTAATGTGCCTTGAAAGAATCATGCGTTGTTTTAGCATAGTAAAGCATAGTATTGTGGTATTCTCCTTTGATGCTTTATTTGGGATGACTTGGCGCATGCTCACACCATGTTATGACTATCCCAAGTCACCATAGACTCTATGATCCTTTAGTTTTTGACTTGTAATATCACTTTATGCTTTAATTAATGATGTTTTGTTGCTTTGCATGATTATGGCCATTATTGCTCTTTTAGTTGGTCGCTCCCAGTCTTTTGCTAGCCTCCATAACCAAGTATGAGTTCCACTCATGCATCCAACTCCAAATAAAACCAAGTTATCCCAAAGAGTCCACCATACCTACCTATTAGCATTTGCTATTCCAAGTATATTCATGCTTTTATGTACCTTCCGAATTAAACTTGTTATGAGAAAACTAGTGATTAAAGCTCTCACGAACTTGATGGCACACTTAAGTTTTACAGGAGTCCCCGGACTCGAATAATGCAATCTACGCAAACTCGAGTCCCTGGACTTGAATTTGGAAAAGTGTTGGTGTAATTCGACTTAGGTCGCGGAGGTCTTACGGGAGTCGAATCCCAGTGTGTAAGTGTGAGAACTCGACGCATCCGTCAAGGCTTATTCATCGTACCTGCACGTACGGATTTATTTCTAGTAGAGCGTAGAAGATGCGTTGCCGGGCCTTATTCAGGTCTTATCTTCATGCTGTAAGCATGGCATCCAAATTTTTGTCATCACGGAGATGATTCAGGTGACCTAGGAGACGTAGTCTCTTTGAGCACCACGGAGATGATTCAGGTGACCTACTCCCATCACGTAGTCTCTTTGCAGGGAAAATATGAGGCGGAGTCACCATAGCATTTGAGTGTGGATGTTATCAACACATGGTGTAACGTATAAGAATAATAACTAATCATAGGGTGCGCGACTAGTGATCCGTATGGGAGTAGCCCCCGAGTGCCTATTCGAGTCGTAGAATCGAGTGGGGACTATAAGTATTTTGCGACAGCTGTCGTCTTTTGCTTGTTTTAGTCGAATGTGCTTCCAGCGCTCCCTATGGGAGTAACCCGTAGTCCACTGTCGAATCGCTGAGTCAAATGAAGGGTTCTTCAATGTCTTCATAAAAATTTCCTCGGGTGCGCGGCCAGCGCTCCTGTTAGGAGTAGCCCGCGAGTGCTTGGTCAAGTCGAAGACTTAAGCAAGGACTAAAGCAGTCAAAAAGGTTGCTCCCGCTAGAGTGCATGACGTTAGTGTTGACGAACAGATGACGTTAGTTACCCGCGTGAGCTGCTTTGACGAGACGTGACGAGTAGTGGATCCCACTTTCCGACCTTGATTTGACCGGGCGTGCGTAATCTTCTATTTTAACTGCCTCTCCTCGATTTCCGCACGTAATGGGAGTAGTGGGGGACGGTTCGTGGTTTACCCTTGCCACGCGTCAATGCTGATGTACGCCATGCATCTGGTAGATTTTCTTCTAGCCGTTGGATGGCATCTGCTAGAAGGTTAAGTAGGGGCATGCCGTGTGGTAATTTCCCCACCTCTTCTTCTTGCTCGCACATCTCCGCCATTGCCGTTCTTGCTGTTCCTTTGCACACATCTCCTCCGTGGCACTAGAACCAACTCCGCATCTTCCCCAGTTACTTCCTGCGCTCACATCACCATCGCAAGATGGGCAAGAAGAAGGGAGGCTCCACCACAGGATCTCCGGATCCCATTGTGACATCCAAGAAGAAGGGCGCCGCCACCGCGGGCATTAGCGCTGCCGGCACTGGGAAGAAGAAGGGTGCGGGGACTCGCATCACCAATGGCTCGTGGCGCCAATCCATCATCAAGCCATCGGAGCTGTTCACCCAGCGCCAGGACGGGACGCTATCCGTCGCGGAGGACGACTCGTGCGTTCCAGGCGACGAGGTAATCCCTAGTCCTCCTGCGGGTTTCGGAGTGATGTTCCTTGCATTCATCATTCGCGGTCTCTCTCTCCCCTGGATCCATTTATTAGGGGTCTTCTCTGCTTCTACGGGCTCCAGCTGCACCAGCTGTCGTGGAAATGGCCACGGCAGTCGCTGCCACTGGTAGCGATTGATTGTATCATGAGGAAGAGTTGGCGGCCATCTGCGGTGCGAGATGGGGGCGGATGCACATGGGTTTACCCAGGTTCGGCCCCTCGGAGGGTAAAGACCTACTCCTGCTAGATTAGATTATTGGAGAGCGAGTTATAGGGGTGGAGAGCTCGGCGTCTAAGCAGCGAGTCGCTTGAGGGGGTATATGATGGAACGTGAGTCTCTAGGATACCCTAGGGAGGTTTATATATGAGGCACCTCTCTAGGGTTTACAAGCTACAACTGAACAAGATAAGGATCCGAAGGTTTTGACCTAATCCGACTGGGTTTCTGTTACGCTCCTAGGCCTCCAGTCTCCAGTCGTCGGGCCTCTCCTTTCGTCGTAGTCTAGTCGTCGTCCTTTAGGCGCACTCACAGGACCTTCGGCCCAATCGGATCGTCCGGCTGGGCATACCCCCTTTGGCATATCCCCATCAGTAGTCCCCGAGGCCATCGTTGATGCAGGCGTAGGTGTCCCTTTGGTGCTCAGAGTAGGCGAGACCAATTTGGGCGTCCAGTCGAGTCGGCGATGGATTCCATCAGAACCAAGGAGAATTTCCCCATGTTTCCATTCGCCACCCCAATGAATGTTACTACTGCCAAGTCGCCGCTTCGCCGAGTGGAAAAGACTGGCGGGTAGCGGGTTGAATGGAGGAGTTGGACCGTCGATTCTGGTCAGACAATCTGTTGGAATTTCCAACGGTAACTTCAGCGCAATTACCGTGAGTAACGGCTATCCCGATTTTGGCGGGTGGCGTTGTCATATAAGGGGAGTGATGATTCAGCTCTGCAAATCTTCTCCACATTCTTCGTTCTTCCATATTTGTTCTTCCTGTCTTCAATCTCCCTGCCTTCAACTTTTCGATTCGTCCTTTCCGCACCGTGCGATTCCACATCCTACCCGATGGTGCCTCCCAAAGGCTCATGGGGAAAATCCAAGTGCACCACAGCCCAGCTCAAGTCCTTCGAGGACGTCGGAGTCCTCCGCAAGGGGAACTGGCGGGTTCACCCCTCCTCCGAGACTGAGCCGAAGCCGCGACCCGGTGAATTCATCTACTTCCCCAGCCATCTTGAAAGGGGTCTAGGATTCCCCACCTCGCTCTTCTTTCGCCGCTTCTGCGCGTATTACGCGATCAAACCATCTGATCTCGGCCCGCACAACATCGAGCAGCTGGCGATCTTCGTCGCCTTCTGCGAGTGCTATCTCGGCTGCAGGCCGTACTTCCCGCTGTGGTTGGAGCTCTTCCATGACCGCATCGGGCGCGAGCTGTCTGGTGGCTTGATGTTGGCCGCAGGCGGCGTCACGTTCCAACTAAAGCCGAAGGCCAATTTCGTCAAGCTCCTCCTGCTGAAAAAGGCCGCCAGCGAGTGGAAGAAGAGCTGGTTCTACGTAAAAGAATCCACTCCCTCCGGCGAGGTGGCACTTCCCGAGTTCGTCGCCGAGAGGAGCGAGCCTCACCGGTTGGCGCCGAAGAAGCTTCCCGAAGACCAGCGGATGGCCGTCACAGAAATGATGGACCAGATCCAGAAGATGAAGGACCAGGGGTTGATTTCAATCAACCTCTACAACTACTAGCTCGGGTGGCGTCTGGTTCCGCTGGCGGCTCGGCCGCATTGGATGTATCAATACAGCGGGAAACACGACCCCTCCCGAACCAGCAAGGAATCATGGGAGGCTGAGGACTACAAGGCCGCCCTGAAAAAGATCACTGCTGCGGAGTTCACCAGCGTGGCGGTCGGGCTCGCCCCATACACTCCCGTGAAAAATGAAGCTCCCACAGTAAGTTTTCTTCTCAGTCGCTATTTCCGCACCTCAATTCTCAGTCGCTGCGTTTCGTGTTTACTCGTGGTGGTTCTCTTCTTTTTCAAGTGTTGGAGGGCTGGCTCCCTCCGCTCGATGAAGAGGTTCCCCAGGAACTGGAGGAAGATTCCGAGGGAGACTCTTTAGACAGCGACGGGGAGGAGGAGGAGGTTCCTCCCCTAGCGCCTGTGGCTCGCAAGACCCGTATGCAGAAACAACGCGAGTTCGAGGCGAGCCGTAGCCTGGACGAAAACGACGGAGGCAACGAGGTCGCGCAGGAGCACACGTCCCGGCGTACTGCTACGCCGTCGAAGCCTGCACGCAGGCCCAAGTCACCAGCGAAGAAGCCAGTGTCACCGTCCAAATCGGCGGTGGTGTTCGAGTCGAATGACGACTCTGATGATGAAGATTTCGCCGAAGTCTCGCGCAAAGCCCCAAAGGATGCGATCCCGACGAAGGGGTTGGAGGGCGAGGACACCGAGGTAGTGGTAGAGGTTCCCCTGGCGGCGATCGCGCCGACGGTCTCGGGGGTTCCAAGCCAAGAACCGGCTGAGGCGGTGACGTCTAAGTTGCCGCTGCCGTCAAGAGCGGCCGCGTCTTCGGAGCCGGAGATTCCGACGACTGTGGCTTCATCGTCGAGGAAGCCCGCGATGTCGTGGGATTTAGACGTCTTTGAGAGGGGGTTCACTCGCAAGCTGGGTCCAAAATTGGACAAGCCCGCGCACATCAGCACCAGGCTTCGCGTTCTTCCGGTCGCTAAGTGAGTATTGGTTCTTCACTCTGATTCGCCTCTTGTTTTGTATTGTTGTTATATTGACTGTGGGAATTCTAGCAGGTCTAGAGCCAAGAAGATTGGCCGTCCATCGGTGGCAAAGATTCCACCGGCCGCCACAACGGGAGAGGGCGATCTCCCCAAGAAGAGAAAAGCGACCGCGGAAGGCGCGAAGAAGCAGAAGGGGGCTTCCGACGACGCCACATCCAAGGATGGCGCCGCGGAGCCTGACATTGCGGTAGTCGCCGAAGAAGTGCTGGCAGCACGGTCGGAGCCAGTCTTGGCTGCGGCCGCGCAGGAAGCGCCGGCCCTGACAACCAGTGCCCCCGCCAGAGCGTCGGTGCCGTTCCCGCACTTCATGGCTAGGGAATTTCTAGGCGTGGCGGACACCCAGTCTCCGTAGAGTCCGGAGATCATGGATGCGGACATTGGGTCCCGTCGTGGGCACACTTTCTTCACGATCCCATCGTCTGACACCGGGGAACTTCACATGATGCTTGGCGCCGCTATTCAGGTATGTCCAGTCCCCGAGTTCCTAGTCGCTGAATTTCAGCGGCTGGGAACTGAACTTCTTTCTCCTCTCCAGTCCTCGAGTTCCTAGTTGCTGAATTTCACCGGCTAGGAATTGAAGTTTTTTCCTACTCTCTAGTCCCCGAGTTCCTGGTCGCTGAATTTCGGCGGCTGGGAACTGGGAGTTTGTTTTGGTAAATGCTGAGGTGTGTTGTGTGTTTGCAGGGCTTGCAAAGGGAATCGATCGATCGACAGGCCGTGAGGGAGTGCTTGGAGCGTGATCTGCGCAAAGCGCAGGAGGCGAACCAACGGCTTCAGGAAACTATTGGTGAGTATCTGCTTTTCTGTCCTTTCCTCTGTCAGGTACGAACTGTTTGTGTATGGCGCGCTAATGGCTTCTCTTTCAGATGGTTTCCCGGCTGCGATTTCCAAGGCCCATGAAGGGTATGTTCCAGTCGCCGAGCTGGACGCGGCGAATGGATGAATTGCCTCCCTGGTCCAAGACTTGGAGGAGGCGAAAGCGGCCTCAGTTTCTTCGGAGGAGCGAGCGAAGGCTGCTATTGCTACGGCTGAGGAAGAACGCAAAGCCACAACAAGCAAACCGCCTTGGAGAAGCATGTCACGGATAAATGCCGCAAACTCCTTGGTGAGTCTCCGTCTTTACCTGACTTGTTTGGCGAGTCCTTGATTGGGGAGTTCCGTAGTTTCACCGACGTCTGATTTTGCAGCTGTGATAGGCCAAAGCGACCCGGTGGTTCAGACCTACAACGCTTCGCTGTGCGTGACTGCCGTGGTGAACACGGCCACGGCTTCGGCATTATGTGTCCAAGCGGCTCTTCAAGGCATGTTCCCCACTGAAGTTATTCCTGGGGGGATTACGGAGGTGTGGCGCTATCTGGAGGATGTGCCTGTCATCGTGGAGTGGATGGCGCGCTCGGCGTTCAGGCGCGGGGCCACCACGGCGTTGAGCTTAGGTCTCTCCCACTTCCCTGACGACTTCGACCTTGACGACGTGACGAGTGGCTACCCATCGGCGACCGACACGGTGGAGATGTCAGAGGTGATGAAGCTGACCGCGAAGGCCGCCCCTCACGCTGATCGGATCCTGGCTATGGGGGATCTGCTGCCGTACCAGGAGACGGTGTTGGCGCCTGGCGACCCCGAGCCGGAGCAGCCCTTCCGGTCGTCGTTGTCGAAGTCACTGACGACATACCCGACTAACCCGTGGCAGCCTTTTGTTCGTGTCAAGGGGTGTGGCGCCGCTTCTTCATCAGGGCCTGTTAAATAAACAATGTAATTGTGCAGCTTGTGATGTATGCCAAGTGGCGACTGCTGTAATGTACTTTGTAATGTATGCCAAGGGGAGTCAAGCGACTCGTATTGCGACCAGGATTGTGTGGTGTGTTTGTTTTTGGTTGAGCGAGTCCCCGGGCGCGTCCGGCCTTTAATGGGGTATAACTCGATTGTATACTTTTGTGTATTGTTTTGGTTGTGCACTGTTTTATCTCTCGCGTTTTCTGAGTGGCGAGTCCCCGAGCGCGAGTAGGACTGATCTGTAGGCGATTCCCCGAACGTGGTGCTCAACCGTATTGGTCATGTTCCTGTTGTAGGTTGTGAATGCGTTGTTTGTAACACGTCTCCTCCCCTAGCCCGGAGAGCCAGTCGCTTCGCGAGTCCAAGGCAGCTCTCTTACTTGGTGTGTTCCCGAGCCACGTGGGGGTTCCTGTTTGGCGGAGTCCCCGTGCATGGTACTTAACCGTTCAAGTCGCTTTGCACGAGGATGGGAGGGACAGGTCGCTCTGAGAAGCGTATACCGGTTTTCTTGGCCCGGTAGGCCAGTCGGGCTAGGCGACTCCAATGGCAGCTCCGGGTTGGCATTTTCATGGACGACCCAAGGCCCGAATATTTCTGGTGCCCTTGTGTCGCACTACTTAGCCATGCCGGTCGCTCGACCAGAGGTTGACTTCCATGAGTAGCGTATTGCTAATATGTACGAGTGCGAGTGGCACAAGAATATGGCGGGTGGACACAATTTGTGCGATCCGAATGAATTTTATTATATATGCCAGCGGAATACAATTTGAGGTTCTAAGTATAGAACTTTCTGAGGAGGTTTACATTCCATGGCCTCCCGACCTCGAGCTGGCCGTCACCCCATACGTCGATGAGATAGTAGGCGTCATTGCCAAGGACTCGGCCTATGGAGAATGGCCCCTCCCATGGGGGGAGAGTTTGTGCATGCCTTTCTTGTCTTGGGCCAGTCGTAGGACCAGTTCGCCTTCCTGGAAGGTGCGAGTTCGCACTCGGCGGGTGTGGTAGCGACGGAGTCCTTGCTGCTATATGGTGGTGCTGGAGCGAACCAGGTCGCGTGCCTCATCGAGTTTATTGATGCTGTCTTGGCGGGCAACCTCGTTGGTCGCCTCGACGTAGTTGGCAACTTGTGGTGAGTCGTGCTCCAGATCAGTTGGCATTACGGCCTCGGCGCTGTACACCATGAAGAACGGCGTGAACCCGGTGGAGCGATTTACAGAGGTGCGGATCCCCCATATCAAAGAGGGGAGCTCATCGACCCAGCATCCTGGGGTGCGCTCATGGGGCACCTGGAGTCGTGGCTTGAGCCCGTGGAGGACGCTCTGGTTGGCTCGTTCTGCTTGGCCATTTGACTCCGGGTGGGCGACTGACGCGAGGTCGAGTCGTATGCCATGTTCTTCACAAAATTCCGCTATGGCCCCCTTGGCGAAGTTGGTGCCATTGTCTGTTATGATGCTATGTGGGTAGCCGTATCAGTAGATGATCTCGCGTAAGAACTTGGTGCCTGTCTTTCCGTCGCACTTTTTTATTGGCTTGGCCTCGACCCATTTGGTGAACTTGTCGACTGCGACCAGTAGGTGAGTGAAGCAGACAGGGCCTTCTTGAACGGGCCTACCATGTCCATGCCCCATACGGCGAATAGCCATGTGATGGGGATGGTCTTGAGTACTGAGCCAGGGAGGTGCGTCTGGTGGGTGTACTTCTAGCACCCGACGCATCGTTGGACAATGTTGGTGGCGTCGGCGTGTGCGGTGAGCAAGTAGAAACCATGCTGCATGGCCTTGGCGACTAGCGACTTGGCGCCAGCGTGATGGCCGCAGTCGCCGGCGTGAATGCCCTGGAGGATCTTGCGGCCTTCTTCGGGTTGTACGCAGCACTGGAACACGCCGGTCACGCTCTGTCTGTGGAGCTCGCCGTTGATGATGACGAAGGATTTGCAGCGGTGCACGATCATTCGCGCCTCCGTCTTGTTGCTTGGTAGGATTTTGTGCTCCAAGAAGGCGACGTATGGTGCTGTCCAGTCGCTAGGCTCCACAACCATGGCGACTAAGGCCGGTTCTGGTTGCAGCGGTATCCCGACGTCGATCTCTTTTGGTAGGCTGACCAATGGTTTGTGGATGATGTCGAGGAAGATGCCTACTGGTGGCGCTTGTCGGGTCAATCTGATGCGAGAAAGGGCGTCTGCCTCCTTGTTTTTGCGCCTATCGATCCACTCGACGGAGTAGCCGTCAAAGTGTCCTCCCAACTGGTCGACAGCTTGGCGGTACGTGATCATTGTTGGGGAGATGGCATCGCACGCCCGGCGACTTGGCCGGCGACTAGGTCAGAGTCGCCATAGCATCATAGGCGGTTGATGTTCATCTCCTTAGCGGCTCTCATGCCGTGAAGGAGGGCCTCGTATTCTGCCATGTTGTTGGTGCAGGGCTTGAAGTTCAGCTTGTTTCCTTTGGGAGAGGTCAGTATGACCCTAGCCCCTGCGCTATCGGCGTTCTTGGAGCCGTCAAAATGGAGCGACCAGTAGTGGAGGTACGGGAGCTTCTCTGGCTGCTATGCTTCTTCCCAGTCTGCAAGGAAATCAGCCAGGGCTCGTGACTTGATCGCTTTGCGGGGTTCGTATTTGATGTTGTGGACGCCGATTTCGATAGCCCACTTGGCGACTCGGCCGGTCGCCTCGTGATTGCGTATAATGTCTTGCAGGGGCACGGAGGAGACCACCGTGATTGGGTGCTCCTAGAAGTAGTGTGGGAGTCACCGCTGTGCTCAGAATACCGCGTACACCAGTTTTTGGTATTGCGGATAGCGTTGTCGAGAGTCCGTCAGGACTTCGCTGATGTAGTAGATAGGGCGCTGTATGAGGCGCTCCTTGCCCTCCTCCGGTCGTTCGACGACCATCACGGCGCTGATGACTCGAGTAGAGACTGCGACGTAGACGAGCATTGGCTCTTTGTCGAGTGGGGCAGCGAGTAGAGGAGGCGCGAGTAACACTTCTTTGAGCACTTTGAGTGCGTTGTCGGCCTCCGCGTCCCATTGGAATGTGGGGTTCTTGCGCATCAGGCGGTAGAGGGGCATTGCCTTCTCGCCTAGTCGGGGGATGAAGTGACTGAGGGCCGCGACTCGCCCTGCCAACTTCTGGATGTCGCGTAGGCACTCGGGTTTCCCAAGTCGCGCGATGGTGTCGATCTTGGTGGGGTTGGCTTCGATGCCTCGCTTGGAGACTACATATCCCAGGAGTTGTCCGGTGGGGACGCCGAAGGTGCATTTTCCGGGGTTCAGCTTGATGTTGTACCTCTGCAGGTTTGTGAAGGTTTCGGCTAGGTCGGCGAGCAGGTCGTCCTGGCGGGTGGATTTTACCACCACGTCGTCGATGTAGACGTGAATGTTGCGGCCAATTTGGCTCGCTAGGCACTCCTGCATGTATCTCTGGTATGTGGCGCCTGCGTTCTTGAGGCCGAACGTCATGGTCGTGTAGCAGAAGGCGCCGAATGGCGTCATGAACACCGTCTTCTCCTCGTCCTCGACCGCCATCTTGATCTAGTTATAACCAGAGTAAGAGTCAAGGAAGCACAGCGACTCCGATCCCGCGGTCGAGTCGATGATCTGATCGATGCGCGGTAGGACGAACTCCTCCTTAGGGCAGGCGCTATTGAGGTTGGTGTAGTCGATACACATTCTCCATGTGTTGTTATTTTTAGAACCAGGACTAGGTTTGCCAGCCACTTGGAGTATTTGATTGGTCGGATGAAGCCTGCGGCTAGCAGGCGCTGGACTTCTTGGGCGATTACTCGACGACGCTCTTCATTGAAGGGCCGTAGCGACTGCTTTACTGGTCACACTTTGGGGTCGGCATTGAGTTTGTTCTCAGCGAGTTCCCTCGGGACACCTGGCATGTCAGATGGCTTCCATGCGAAGATGTCGCGGTTCTCACGGAGGAACCCGATGAGCGCGCTTTCCTATGCGGGGCTCATGTGCACCCCGATGGTGACCGTCTGGCTGGAGTCGCATGTGACGAGCTCGACGGTGCGAGTGTGCGTGGTCGCCTCGAACGTGGAGTTCGCGGCGGTTGGTTTCTTCAAGATTGTGGGGTCGTCCTTGTTGATGTTGACCGCGTATTTCGCGAGCTCCTCCACATGGTCGGTCTCCGCGGCGATGACGGCGTCGGCGGGCTCGGCGCCCTTGTCCTCGCATTCCACGGCCATGTCAGGGTCGCCGTGGATGGTGATGATGCCACTTGGCCCGGGGAGCTTCATCATGTTGTAGGCGTAGTGTGGGGTCTCCATGAACTTTGTGAATGCCTAGCGACCCAGGACGCAGTGGTAGGGGCTACGGAAGTTCACCAGCTCGAATACGATCCTCTTCGTGCGGTAGTTCGCCGGAGTGTCGAAGGTGACTGACAGTGTCACTTTCTCGATCGGGTACGCCTTCCGACCGGGGACGATACCGTGGAAGGTCGTCAGGGTTGGCTCGATGGCTGCTTCTGGGAGCTGGAGCCTCTTGAACGTGTCCAGGTATAGGATGTTGATGGAACTCACACCGTCCATTAGTGTCTTGGGCAGCCAGTAGTCGGCCACCTTGGGCCTGACTACCAGGGCGACTTGCCCTGGGTATTCAATTCTTGGCGCATGGTCCTGGCGACTCCAGGTGATGCTCTGCTCGGACTAGTTGAGGAAGCGAGGGATGTCGACCTGTCACCATGTTGACGACGACCGCGTGGGCGAGCACCTTCTTCCCGCTCTTGGTGCCGAGTCCGGTGAAGGTGTGTAGCGAGCCAACAGCGGTGCCGAAGCCGCCGCCGTTACCGTTATCCCGAGGTGGGTTGTTGTTGGGGTCCTCCCTTGCTCGTCTCGCCTTCTTGATCTCTTTGAGTGAGTGGAAAGCAGCGGTGGTGTGGGTGGCAGGTTTTCCCTCCCTGCTATGGTAGATGCAGGGCTGATTGACCAGGGCAGCGGGGTCGAATTTTGGCCTTGCTGTGTTGTTGGGGCGGTAGTTTCCTCCGTCACGGCGGTAGTTTTTGGAGTCGAGCTGGCCGTAGCTGGCATTGGCGACGAAGTCGACTCGCCCGTCCGTGTGGCGCTTGCCAGTGATGCGGGTGTTGCTATAGCGCATGTCGCGTAGGCGCCCGCTGTCGTGGATGCTGGTTCGACGTCGTCCTCCCGACTCGTCGTCATAGTCTTGGTTGGGATCTTCCTCCGCGTAGCGCTTGGCGATCTCGAGGAGGTCGAGGATGTTGTCGAGCGTCCGGTAGACCCTCTTGATCTTAGCGACCAGGGGTTCATACTGGCACGTGTTCTTGAAGCAATGTATCGCCGTGTCTGGGTGGATGCCGGAGGCGTTGATCCACAGTTCTTGCCATCTTTGGATCCAATGGCGAGTCGACTTGCGTTGTCCCTAGATGCATCGCTCCAGATATTCTATGGTGGTGGCGTGGGTGTAGGAGCCCTCGAAGTGCCTGATGAAGGCGTCCCGCATTTCTTCCCAGGAATCGATGCTGTCGGCAGGGAGCGTGTTGATCCATTGCCAGGTCGCACCCTCCATCATCAGGGGGAGGTAGCGAGCGGCGAGAAGATCGGTGTGGCCTGCGATTCCCATTGCCATGAGGTATGTGTCCATCCAGACAATGGTATTGTACGTCAGGTCGTACTTTTCGATCTCCTTGGAGGCCTTGAAGTTGGTGGGGTATTTTTCCCCGCGGATCAGGGGCCCGAAGCATTGCGGCTCGACTCGACTGAGCGAGCCTCTTGGTTCCGGGTCGCCGCGGTTGGTGAGGGTGTGCCTCAGGTCATTGGGCTGGCGCGACCGCCACGCCTGGTTGTTGATGATGTTCGTTCGGGCATCGAGGGGCTGCCCGTTGGTGGCGCCCGTGTTATTCGCCGGTCGTGGCTCGTTGGTGGACACCGCAGGGTTGGCGGCCCGTGGGTGGTTCGCCAAGGGCTGCGGGGGTGGGTAAGTCAATGCGTTGGCGATGTTGGGGCGGCCGCTTGATGCCGCCCGGCTTGCTGAGGAGTGGGAGTACATCTGCCCCCGCGGGTCGACTCCCGTGGCTTGTTGCTCGATGACCCTCATGAGTAGGGCCTTGGCATACTAGATCTTTAGCACGCCGTCGCCTTGGACGTCGAGGTTGGCGATCGCGGCATCGGCCGTGATGATGTTGTCCATCGGAGTAGAGTATAGTGGTAGTCCATTGGCATCGCGGGCTTGAGGCAAGATGATGATCCGCGGTTGGTCCGGCGGGGGCGTGCTGCCGATGGGTGGTGGAGGGGCTCCGGTCGCCGGTGCACCAGGTGGTGGTCTTGCGGGGTTGCTTCCGCCTGGCCCATCTCGCAGTATTCACGATCGGCGGCGCGTGTGGGGTCGCTTTCGTCGTTGAAGTTCAGGACGCGGCCCTGGACGTTGGAGTTCAGGCGGGTCCTGATGCGGCGCTGGTGCTAGAGCGATAGATCCCGCGTCGTTTCCCGCTCGAGGCAGTATTTCTCGCACTCGGCGAGTTTGTTGCGTTGCGCCTCCGCGTGCCGCAGGGGGGCTTCCTCCACTTCCATGGCCGTCGCAGTCGGCGGGATCGGGGTGGCGAACGGATCTGGCGGGGCAGCCAGGCTGCTAGCCATGTAGATCGCGTTGAAGCGATAGGATCTGGCACGGAAGTCCTCAGGCGATTCTGAGCCGGAGTCGGAGTCGAAGATCCCGAGGATGCAGGGGTCCTCAAAATCCTCTAGGGTGGAGACTCGCGTGATGGAGTCCTCTCGTGATGCGGCAGTGATAGATCCGTCGACCGAGGCAGGGGTCGCGGAGTCAGCGTCGTCGTTTAGGGCATCGTTGTTGGTGGCGGCATTGGTCTCGGCCGTGTCGCTGGTGGCCGAGTCGTACTCGGTGACGAGGCTCATGATGGAGCGGACCTGCTCCTCCAAGAGCAGATCGTGGTGCGGCAGCGATCCGCCAACGATCACCATTGCAGCTAGGTCGACTGCGCCGGTGAAGCTGGCAAAGAGGTTGATGGAGCCGACCGGTATCACCGCGCCGTCAGTGACTGGGCATGACGCCGGGATGTAGCTGCTGGGCACGATCTGTAAGATCCCGCCAATGGCGATCATGCGACCGGTGGCGAGCGGCCGATCGATTGGCGAGTAGGTTCTCACCGCAGAACTCAGGCCAGTCCCGCTATGCCCCACGGTGGGCGCCACTGTCGTGGAAATGGCCACGGCAGTCGCTGCCACTGGCAGCGATTGATTGTATCGTGGGGAAGAGTTGGCGGCCATCTGCGGTGCAAGATGGGGGCGGATGCACATGGGTTTACTTAGGTTCGACCCCCCGGAGGCTAAAAACCTACTCCTGCTAGATTAGATTATTGGAGAGCGAGTTACAAGGGTGGCAAGCTCGGCGTCTAAGCAGCGAGTCGCTTGAGGGGGTGTATGTTGGAACGTGAGTCTCTAGGATACCCTAGCGAGGTTTATATATGAGGCACCTTGCTAGGGTTTACAAGCTACAACCGAACAAGATAAGGATCCGGAGGTTTTGATCTAATCCGACTGGGCTTCTATTATGCTCCTGGGCCTCCAGTCTCTAGTCGCCGGGCCTCTCCTTCCGTCGTAGTCTAGTCGCCGTCCTTCAGGCGCACTCACAGGCCCTTCGGCCCAATCGGATCGTCCTGCTGGGCGTACCCCCTTTGGCATATCCCCATCACCAGCTGTCCCCAAATTTTATTTTCCATATCACCTGTTTCATCACCCTTTGCGACTGCTGGCTCGGAATCGAGCCACACTTCGGTCTCTTCAAGAAACTCTTCAAGGTCAAACGTCAGTCGGCATCTGGTTCAATAGTCTACGACGTAGGAGGCTGCGGGATCCATGTCGACTCCTTTGTCACTTATTTCGACATCAAACTCATCGCGTCTGTCCAAGGGTGGAGAGATAAGTGGTTCTACATCCGTCACCAGAAGGCCAACAGAGAGCACTACGGACTCACGGCTTTCGATTGCGTGGCGGTATGCAAGACGAGGCGATCCTAGAAGAACGTCGTGATGCCTGGCGACTCTAAGGAGACGGATATGCTGTATTAGCGTGTCTGCGACCTCGAAAGCCGTATAGGCAGAGAGGAAGGTGGCGCTGAACTCATTCGCACGTGGTCGCGCCGTCGTGTTTAGCCTTTGCAGGCCAGAGCCCATCCAATGTACCGCTAGATTGGTACTAGCGATGTCACTCGCATATCTGCGGAGGGCATTTCTTCGGGTAAGGTGGTCAGGAGGTTGCGGCTAGTGACCAAGTAAACCACCAAGGAGGATCTCCCAGGCGAGTTAGTCATGCCTCCTTTTGACGCCAACAATCCTCCACCTGAGGTAGAGTTTTCCTATGAAGTGTTCTAGATTTTCGATTGCTTGTTAGGTGCTTGATATATACTGATGATTCGTCTGATTGTAGGACTAGAAAGTTGCTGCCAGCTTGCCTCCTTAGCCTGAAGGAGTTATTCCACGTGAAGCGGAGGAAGAGAACGAGTCAGGCTCCACCGTTCCGATCGAGGAAGATGAGGAAGCCCCCGAGTCCAGCGATCGCGTTATTTGCAAGCGCTCCCGTAGGGAGGGCTCAGATGCCTCCTCACCATCGACGCCGGAGAGTCCTCCTGCTGCTCCAGAGGAGCCAATCCCCGCCGTGTCTGTACATGCCATGCCTCCTCCCGCTCAGAAGAAGCTGAGGTTGCTGAAGGAGTTGTCGGGGGACTCCTTTGACCTCGAGAATTTTGACGGGTAAGTCTTGTATTTTTGGCGAGTTCATCTTGATTTCCTCGAAAATTTTCCCCTTTTGAGGTAGTGCCGGGTACTTTGCAGTCAAACGGTGTTGTCATATTCCGATGATTGCCAAGTTGTCAAGGAATCCAGAGTTGAATACTCCAAGAACAAGGAGGTGGCTATACGGTCTCCTTCTCCTCTGGTGGTGGCCCAGTCCGGTGCCAACTCTTCAAGTTCCCCCCACGATTGGGGGCATCAGATGGTTGCACGGATGCCCACTCAATAGGAACCTTCGCAGTCCCTGGAGGAGCATGTAAGTGTCTTTTGCTTCTGGCAGTTGAATTTTGAGTTTTTTGCCTTTTGTCAATGCTAACAAATCGTTTCTTTTGGTGTAGCCTATCATGAAGGATTCCACTCGCCTTGGAGAGAAGATCCTTGCCTTGGGTCGACAGCATGCCATGCTGGACAACCGCCACCGCGCAGTCGAAGGTTTGTGCTGAACTTGTCTCTTTGCTCTACGTGTGTAGAGATTTGTAAATCAGGTGTTGTCGTGCTCTGCCCTTTTTTAGGTGAGCATAATGAGCTTCTCCGTCGGGTTAGTTCCCGCAGTGGAGAAGAAGCGCGATGAGGCAGTCGCGGCTTTGGAAGAGTCGCAAAAGCGCGAGCAAGACCTGCGTGCTTCTACTGCCGAAAGGCAGAAGTTGTTCAAACAACAATTTTTCTTGATTGCGAAAGCTCTCTCAGGTATTGTTCAACTTCACTTGTATTTTTCCCTATTTGATTTCATGTCGCTATGCTGATACCCTGTGTATGCAGATGTTGTCGGCGTAAGCTTCGACGCCTAGGCCTTGTGCCGTGCGGATGCCTTGGCTGGCGTCGTGGCCGCAGTCGAGGACCACAGTGTCTCCCTCCAAGATACGCTCGGGAAGGCCAAAGGCGTGCTGAGCTGCCTCCGTGAGGATATGGTTCCTAAGGCCAGCTTAATCGAAACTCTTGATGGCTTGGTGGAGTCCTTCGCAGAAGGCTTCCCGATGGACTTCAAGAATGCTCAGCGGTCTGTCGTCGCCACCATGGCACTCGCGATGGCGCAAGCACATGGTGTATAGTTGGACCCAAGCACGATCTCCGAGGCGATGCCTGTCGACACGGAAGGCCAGCAGGTAGTGTTCACTCCCTTCGCCACTAAATGCAGTAAATATGGGCCTCATCTCATCGAGACAAACGCCAAATATTCTGAGGAGCTGCGGCGAGTGAAGGCGGCAAAAAGCTGCGGTGTCTGGGGCTACCACTAGGAAATCTATGGCATCAGATACTGGCACGGATTCGAGGAAGCCCCCGAGGTCGAAGTTGAAGTCGAAGAAGCAGAGCATGCCCTAGCATCCATATGTAATAGTGTAGCTTCCCTTTTGCTGAACCATGTTTTGTTGGGGTGTGCCCATGTTGATACTTTGTGGAATTTGAATGCACTCCTTGTTAATGTATGCTTGGTCTTATTCGCCTCTTGTTTGGCTGTAATAGGGTACTTCGAGTGGTCCTTCGAGTGATCCTCATGATTCTTCTCCCATCGATGAAACCACAGCGCAACCGCGTTCAAAGGTGGAGGAGCTATCACTTCGTGACTACGCGACCGTATAAAGCAGCTGGAGCGTGAGTTGCCCATTATCCACTGTAACGCGGATGTGTGGAAGTCAAAGGCTGATAAGGCCACCGCCCGTGAGAAGTATCTCCTGGATGAAGTTGCGCAGTTGAACGAGCAATTCAAGTGTTAGCTCTCTATCTTCTTATCCTTTCTTTAGTTATTTGCAGCGATGCCTTGTCTTATACTTTTTCTTGCTTCTTGTAGTTATTAGTGCTCATCATCCACAGGATGAGAGGGATCGGGTTGCCATTCGCCTGCATAATCTGACCCAGGAGCAGCTGCAAGCTAGCGGTTACTTTTGGGTGGATCACGACCGTGTAGTCGCGTTGGCGATGCTGCAGGATCGTGCCTCGCGAGTGCTTCAGTGTTTGAAGAAGGCGTAGTCGTGCCTTAGGCATATCTTCCAAGCGATGTTTCCTTTGGACTTGGTTCCATCAAGCTTTCTAGCTTTGCTGGCGAAGTTTCAAGATATTAACGTAGTCCGCGAGTGCATGCACCAGCGATTAGTCGCGGGTGCCAAGGCTGTGTTAGTGCTTGTGCGATTGCATCGACCAGATTTAGATATTGCGGCTGTTGCTGCCGGGTTACCGCCGCCACCAGAAAGGATGACCTGGAACATGGTGCCACACTACCAGGTGGTTGACCGGCTAGCGGAGGATATTGTCGACTTCTTCGAAGAGCAAACAAATGTTCTCCTTCGGTGGCAGTAGTGTAATTTGTATCATGCACATAGATGTATAAGTGTTGTAAATTTCATATGATTGTGTTGGTTCTGTTTGATACCCATTGTTGTGCAAAGAGCTTACTAGCTTGTATATTTTCCGGGTGTATTGTAAGATACAGTTCCTTTTCGTTAGCCTGACGTGTACACATCTCAGCACCTTCCCAACCTGTCAGGTGCATTGCAGTTGGGTTGGTGTTTATCAAGGGTTCGATTGGTAGTGCGTCAGCTACTTAGGATACTGTGTTGTTCGTGGAACAAGATGTAAAGGGTGACGCAGCCCCCAAGTAAAATAATTGCAAGGAAAGCAGAAAAATACAGGGTTTGGGGCACTTAGCTTTATTTATTCATAGAATATCACGAGGTACATTGTGTGGGTAAGTAGCCTGGCTGAATAGCATTATTTGTAAAGTAAAAACATCTAAGTGTAGAAACGGTGCAGCTGCGCAACGTTCCTGGGGTTAGAGTACGCGACTCCACTCTTGAAGTCTTTAAGGCGGTATGCGCCACCTGGGATTACTTCGGTAATCACGTAAAACCCTTCCCAAGGGGACTCGAACTTGAGGTGCCCTTGTTGCTTCAGTCGCAGGACCAGGTCTCCTTCGACGAAGGATCTAGGGCATAGCCTTCTGCTGTGGTAGTGGCAGAGGCTCTGCTGGCAGATCGTGGATATCTCCACTGCAATCTCGTGTGCCTCATCGAGGAGGTCAACAGAGTCTTCGAGTGTGAGAGTTGACTATTTCTCACTGTATGAAACCACCTGCGGGGCTTTGTAACGTACTTCTGCGGGTAGTACCACTTCAGCACCATGCACCATGAAGAACGGAGTGTAGCCTGTGGCGCTATTTGGAGTTGTGCGCAAACTCCAAAGTACTGATTGAAGCTCGTCTGGCCAACATCCAGCAGCTTGTTCGAGTGGCCGGAGGAGCCTTTTCTTGATTCCGCCATAGACGAGGCTGTTGGCCTTTTAGACTTGACCATTGGTCTAAGGATGGGCCACCGAGGCGTAGCTGATGTTTATTCCCAGGTTTTCGCAGAACTTCTCAAACTCCTTGGAGGTGAAGTTCATCCCATTGTCCATGATGATGCTATGTGACACCCCGAAGCGGAAGACAATGGACTCGAAGAACTTGACAACGCTATCCCCTAATTGATTTGTCACTGGCATGGCCTCGATCCACTTGGTGAACTTGTGGACCACGACTAGGAGGTAGACATATCCTCCTCACGAGGATCTTGGGAGCTTGCCGACCATGTCAAGTCCCCATTGTGCGAAGGGCCAAGCCACTGGTATTGGTTTGAGCTCTACACCAGGTGCGTGCGGTTTATCCACGAATCGTTGGCAAGCGTTGCAGTGCTGGACGATGTCCTTGGCATCATGCATGGCCGTTGGCCAGTAGAATCCAGCTCGTAGAGCTTTGGTGATGAGAGCGCGACTGCTAGCGTGGTGCACACAAGTTCCTTCGTTTATGTCGAGGAGGATGGCTCTTCCATCCTCGTTGGAGACGCACCGCTGAAGAACTCCTATGATGCTCCGCTTGTGTAGTTCGCCATTGATAATTGGCGAATGCCTTGGATCATCGTGCTATATGACGTGCATCAGTTGGGTCATGTGGCAACCTTTTGCTGAGCAAGTTTGTAACATATTGTTGTGTCTAGGATGGCTCAATCATCATGACCTACATAGGACCTTCGAGTCCTGTGTCTGGCTCCGTGTCATCGAGTGCCATTGGCTCGGTGGGTGGTGTAGCCCCCCGAGTCCGTTGGCGTACTTGTCTTCTTCGCGGAAGCCTTGCGTTTGATTGAGCATTCACAGATGTGCTCTAGAAATACTCTAGTTGGCATTGGGGCATAGGTGGAGCCAATGTTGGCGAGTATGTCTGCCTCCTCATTGCTTTTGCGACCAATGTGTCGTAGCTCGCAGTCATCAAAGTCTCCCTCAAGTCTGTCATAGAGGTCGCGGTAGGCGATCATGTGGTCTCTCAGGGCGTCACACTTGTGCATTGTTTGGTTGACCACCAGTTTGGAGTCGTCGTAGATGACGAGTCTCTTGGCGCCACAGGCTTTCGCCATCCGCATTCCATGGATCAAGGCTTCGTATCCATCTTTGTTGTTGGAGGCTGTGAACTGCATTCGCAGAACGTACCTCATCTTGTCTCCTTGGGACAATGTCAGTATGACACCTGCGCTAACACCGTCCTTTCGCTTGGACCCGTCAAAGTGGATTGTCCAAAGGTAGAACATGTCTGGCTTATCGAGGAGCTGGTTTTACATCCAGTGCACGAGGAAGTCTGGGAGAACTTGCGATTTGATCGCGTCGCTCTTCTCATATGCGATGTCTCGTGGAGACAGTTCGATTCCCTAGAGCATGACTCGTCTAGTGGCGTCAGGATTATTGAGTATCTGCCCGAGTGGAGCGTCGTTTACCACCATGATTGGGTTCTCCTGGAAGTAGTGGCACAGTCGCCTGGCTGTCATAAAGACGCCATATGCCAGCTTATGGTAGTGTGGGTATCGTTGCTTTGTTGGCGTGAGCACCTCGCTGAGGTAGTATACTAGGCGCTGAACGCCGTGGACCTTATTTTCTTTGGCTCGCTCCACCACGAGCACAGTGCTGACCACCTGGTTGGTGGCAGAGATGTATAGCAACAGCGATTCCTTTTTGCAAGCCGTGACCAATACTGGCGAGGTGGATAGTAGACACTTGAGGTCTTCGAATGCTTCTTGCGCTTTGTCTGTCCACTCGAACTTGTCATCTTAACGGAGAAGTTGGTAGAAGGGTGTTGGCACTCGTTTTGGGCTCGTAACTAATCAAGACAAATGGCGAGAGACACTTGGAAAAGTCCACTTGGAGGATTATTAATCATCATCAAAGAGGCACCGTATGAAGTCAAGGACTTATCAGGCTTAATAGCCGATTATGCTAGTGTTTAGAGAAGACTCGGAGACTGATATATGGAGGCTTTAACTATGAGTCCTTTAATATGACCTCAAATGAAAAGTCTCGAACACGAAAGTTGTGCTTCTTGTCGAAACAAGCAACTTTGGTTTTTGAATCATCTTGATCCGAGTTAATATGCAAAATTGAGAGGCCAAATACTTACAGAGGCTGAATTAGCATGGACGGGAGAGGGAGTCGCCCGACCACAGACCAAGTCTCACCTTACGCGAGAGCAATGGATCCGGACGACCCAAAAACCTCCTAATTCGGTCGTTCTGCTTACGATCTAATTTAACGGTCAAGATCAACTTGGATAGAAAAGTGCAAAGCATGAAAGTTCTTCGTTTTTTCGAGATGAACAACTTTGATTTTGGATTTAACTTCTTTTGAGCAAGTATGAGGCGTCCAGGTTCAACATACGGCCAATTGAGTTAAATTCGTTCGGTCTAAATCCGAATTTGATACGAAAATAAGGAGAAAAGTCTATCAAGATCAGAGCAGACGAATAAGTGTCCAACATGAAAGTTGTTCGTTGTTTCGAGACGCAAAACTTTGCTTTTCACGACATTTTGATCTGAAATCGTTTAGTACCTCAAAATCAGGTTATAAGATACACACCAGTATTTGGCCGAAAAGTTAAGAAAAGTTCGGACCAGACCATCCGAATTTGACCCCAACTAGGGTTTTGGACGTGAATCCAACCCTCTTTCTTACACGGAAAGTCCAGCCGCTCCTTATATACACGAGGGGTGACGGCCGATTGAACCAACACCAATCGAACAAATCAATCTACTACTTTTTCGTGTTCATATACTTTTTATCCCTCTCCCTTGTATCTTGCTTCTCGTTCTTCCGCAGTTCTTCATACCGGAGGGCTGCAAATCCACGAGGCTCGAGGGGTTTGTCAGGTCGACCTAGGACAGCCTATAGCCGCCGCGCCGTCCTGATGGGTCCCTCCCGGGCGAGCAGGGTTTCGGGTCTACAAAAGCGCTCGTCGGACTGCCTTGCATACCGCGCTTCCGGCGAGCCTCCCTCGGCGCGTGCTGCCACGCATCGCGCTCGGTGTCGAGGGTACATGGTGACGTGTTCATGTGCGAACACACTTTTTGGCGACTCCGCTAGGGACGAAGATTCAAACGGTCTCCAGCCCATTCTTGCTACGAAGAGGCTGCAATCTACAAGCGATATCATGAATCCTCAATCTTCCTCCTCTGTAGATGCATATTCCTCTTATATTGATGTTGCTAGATCTTTTGATATGTGTACTGTATCGACTAGCCTAGTTTTTACTATGTGCAAAAGCCGATGCATAATAATCTACATGCTTCAACTTATCTTAGTAACTTGCAATATGTAAATTCTAATTCTAATGCATCGGCAACCCCATAAATTCATGTGACGTTGAATAACATGACGTATTCTATTAATCCATATGAAACACCCGATGTTAGAAATTTCAATATCATGCAACCAAATGTTTCATCTTCATATTCATTGGCAAATAACTTGCAGTCTCTAGGTTTAGCTTCAAACATGCCGATGGATAGGGAAATTGGACATGCTACAACTAGTTATTTGCCTAATTACTCCTAGTCATCATATGCTATATTTCAGCACCATATGCAACTAATGATATTCATAATTCGGCTTCACACCTTTATGGTAATAGCCGAATAAGTGGAAACTCAATAGAAGCTAGTGTGCCTTCATCTAGTACTGTAGCGTATGGTACGTCCCCCGCACAATTGCAAAGTTTCGGTAACACCTCATTGCCGAAATATACAAAAAACATTGGGGGCATTCCTATGCAGGAACAAATGACTTGAAGGAAAAACTTGCAGCTGAGTTCAAGAAGCTTAATTCTCTTCACCTAGAACTAGAAGAGAGACCCCATGATCTTTCTACAATACAAGCTTAAGAGGGATACAACAAGAAGCGTGAAGAGGAGTGTAAGGCAAACAAGATTAGGTTTTCCCCTTCTCAATTGCTATGTTTCAGTGATACTATGTTGCCGAAAGAAACTAAAAGCATCGGTGAGAAATCATGTGCAGTTGAGGTTAACGCTGATAATGTCATTACATTTGATGATTTATCGGAGGAACATCTTTAGTTATTTGAGACACTCAAGAAGAAGCGTGATGAGGAGTTTGATGCATTTGAAAAGAAGATTGAAGAATATCATGAAGCATATAAGAAAAAACTTGAAGAATAAGAACTGTGACAGTTTCTTGCAAGTATTGAAAAGGACCATCAAGAAAATACTACTCAAGTTGAAGGAATTGATTCATCTCCTCCACGCAGCAATCAAGTTGAACCCACTGCTACATCAAGGCAAAAAGAATAAGCTTTGCAATCTGATGAAATCCATAAAGGTACAAATGATTCGGCTAGTATGGTTAATTCGGTTATTGAAAAAGCCGAATCAGAAAATACATGTGCTAAATTTACCGAAGTAGAAGAAGCAAGCTTCGTTAATCAAGAGCATGGCATGCTTAGCAAAACAGCCGTGCTTGATTTTTTTGGATGTAAGGTAGCCTATGTGCTGCGCTATGAATTCCATGCCAAAGAAATTGATGATCATGAAGAACTAGAAAATATAGCCGAACAATGTTCGGTTGACAAAGAGCATCAAAGTGAGGAGGCACAAAATCCAGAAAAGGAAGAAGACAAGGCATTGGAGAATTATCTAGAGGCTGAGCAAGATATTGTTCAGGTTATGCAGCCATCATACGCTTCCAATATCTTCAAAGAGGTACATCTAGAAAATAGTTTACTTATATTCCGATTTGGTCAAAACTTTATTGTTGATACATCTATTAACAAAATTCTCATAAGCTATCAAAGACCAATTGAGAGTGGTAATTTATTTGTTAGAAATATAATTGTCACAAAATATATCGGTCAATACATTGTGCCATTTAGAGAGACCGATAGTAAGAAATTATTAGAACCAAAGTTTTCCTCATTGTTTCATTTGCATTTTATATCTACATGGGTAACTTTGTTTATTTCACACTTGGCTAACATTTGGTCTCAAGTCAGACATATGTGATTTAAATTTTTTGGTTTCAGGAACCTAAAGCCAATGTTATTGTCTCTTGAGAAATCCAATGATTGTATAACTTTGTATTCAAATACATCGGAAGAGAAGTGCAAAAAACAATGCATAGCCGAATTGGATGTTATAAATCTGAACTATTCGGTTGCTCAATTCCAAAGACGTTCTCACAACAAGATCGGTTAGAAGATAAAAGGTATACCTACAGTTTGAGTATGTGTGATCATATCTTCGATATGTTGTTGAAAATAAATTATGTTAGAATTCTTGATCACAATGTTCAACCATCATTACAAGGACGAATGTATTGCAAGTTGCATGATTCGTTCGAGCATAGTATAGAGGATTGCAACGTGTTTCATCAAATAGTACAATCGCCTGTTAATAAAGGATGATTGAAATTTGCTGAAACACAAATTGATGACCAATCTATTTGCATTGGTCTTGATGGCAAAATGACATTGCTTCAGCTACCTATAGCCGATTCATATAATGATGAGCAGGTATACAAGGAAGATGATGGGATCAAGCTTTCAAGCAAAGAGATTGTTGAAGAGCCTATTACAAATGTTCTTGAAGGCGAGTGTTCCATTGAAGCTATGATGAATACATCAATCAGTGGGGGGCAACAAGAAAACTCAAAGATCGTTGCGTGCAAAACTCAAAAAGACAAAGGCCGCAATAAGCACAAGGGAAAGAAACCAAAAGTTACTTTCGCACAACTGCTGGAAAAATATAAAAAGGAGAGTGAAGCACAAACGCTCTTATCGGCCAAGTAGTGCAAAAGCATCAAGATCACCCCAAGGCAAAATTCTAAAGACATGGATTGGCGAAAGGAAAAATTAAATGCAACAAATTCGTATCCTCCTTTTGGGCCATCGATGCCAAGTTCATGGATACTTCCTATGCTAATTTTTATTCATATCCATCATGGGAAAGGTATGATTCACGGGCATGTTATCCATATAATTCTAGATCATCTTACCCAAATTATCTAGCTCCAAGAAGATAAATTCATCAATAATCACATGTCAAAGACTATTTCAATCAAAAAGAATCGGTTCAGAGTTCATTTGTAAAGAAAGAAGTGGCCAAGCATGTATAACGAATCAAAAAGGATGGATGCAAGTGTGCTGTTTAAGATTTGACTCAAAATAATGAGAAGCTAGCTGAATTGATGTTGGCTACTAAGGGCAAGGAAGTGAAGCGAGTAACTTTCAAAGACTCAATTTCCAAATCTGAACAAGCAAAATTGAAGGTGCCTAAGATTAACAAAGTCATGCCATTGTGTGAAACAAAACCACAGCCGAGATGCCCACTCGGCTTATCACATTGGGAAGAGAGGAAGCTATATAGGCTTACAGCCAAGGAGTTGAAGAAAATAAACATGGAGTGGGTTCCCAAAGTAATCCCTCAAGGCAAGAAAGATGTGCGAGATCCTATCATAAGAAGGACATCAAGAGTGGAGAACAAAAAGAATAAAGCCAACAAGCAATCAGGCCAAAGAATTTGGTATCAGTATCCAAAGCTTCGACCAGCACATCATCCATATTATTATACTTCACCATTAATGCCTATCATGGAATTCATCCCAGGTATGATTGGTTACCCACCATGGATTTATGTTGATCCATGGATGCATCATAATTATGTAAATCATGAAAGGGTATTGCCAAATCATTATTCACATGATTAGTTGCAATTTTGTTATTAATCCAAGAGGCTGAATATTATAAGTTCATAATTAGAGTTGTTGTTTTGTTTACTTCAGCTATACATTCTTTGGTGGATGGATTATGCATGTCCTTTGGGGAAAATATATATGGCCAATATTTATTTTATCGTCCTGAGATCATTATCCAATTATGGCCGATGTGTTGTTCTAACATCGTACTTAGTGTTACTTAAGACCAAGACAAGGTATGCATTCATTAGCGATTGTGCTTATGCTTATGTGTTGATAATTTGGTTTATAAATCTTTAACATCTACGAAGGCCAAATTGTCTTTAATTTCATTTCTGGGCGTAGATGATGAGCATGATATTGATATTGGTCTTGTCTCTATAGTACCATGGGAGTTACATTATACCTCTTCAGTTTTGAAAGTAATAGACAATTCATTGGTATTGTTTATTTATCTCCTTATGGTATTGTTTTATGAAGTCTCATGCCGCTTAGAATATCTTGCACAAAGAATTAGGCCGAATGCAGCTTTGCTATTCGTGCTAGAACTTTCTATTGCTATAGGTGCTACACATATTGAGGCTTCTAGTGGTTTGTTGTGAGTAGTTAAACAATGTCCATGGTTTACCAAAGTTTCGACGAATCACTTGTTATTTATTTTGATACAAGTCTAGATGTGAATTTCATCTTGGATTGATTTATCATTGCTCATACTCTAGACATGAAAACTGAAGTGCAAATGAGTTGGCTCAATAAATATCCGGCTACCATGTTATTCATGATATATTTCATATTCCACAAGAGCCGATGCTTTGTTTCGCCAACATAGGTAAGGACGAATTGGAGACCACCGCTTCGACAACTAATGAAAGATCTAGTGCAAGTGAAGATGAAGAATAGAGTTGGTGATATTCTTCTTGAGAAACATGAACGAAGACCTAGTCGGGATCATTTTGGGAGTTTTTCATGAAGGAAATTATGATATTCATCAACTTCGGGATGAGGTGATTATTCTTAACGCAAATTATTTGAGGAAATCGTACCCAAGTGGCTGATATATATTTATCGCCCTTAGCACATATGGCTGATATAGAGTTATTGCCCTAAGACAACTGATGGCTGATGGAGTGTTCGTGTGCGAACAAAGGGCAATGCCTTTTCACCCATTCAACTGATGAATTGACTGAGCGTCGCGATTTTCCCAGCCAGCTGCTGGACGCCTTTTACGTTCTTCGGCTTCTCCATGGCCAGTATGACCTTTATCTTCTTTGGGGTCTGCCTCAGTTGTTGGGGATATACTTTCTGGGTATCCTCACTATGCCTCACTGAGCAGGGTGGCCCACTTCAGGTTCGAGCTTTACTTCACGGGCGGCTACTCAGGGAGAAGATACGAAGTCCAGTCCGGCTACGGGAAGGCCCAGAAGACTTACCGACATAGGCTCATAGTGTTACTTGTAGTTCAAGATGT
Organism: Avena eriantha; assembly: GCA_910589775.1. Taxonomy (NCBI): domain Eukaryota; kingdom Viridiplantae; phylum Streptophyta; class Magnoliopsida; order Poales; family Poaceae; genus Avena; species Avena eriantha. The sequence goes on along the minus strand of OU342743.1, from coordinate 249,719,766 downwards.
ACTCTGTAACCGACTCTTAGTCGTAGCCGGATAGGTCTCTCCTTTAAACCCTAGGTCGGATATCTATATAAGCCATCCTAGGGAGAGCCTTTAGGACACCCTCACAATAGTCTACAATCTCAACTCGCACAGGCAAAACCCTTATAACTCAGATTCCGGCTCTGCCGTATTACTGGATTGCTAGTAGGAGTAGGATCCGTCCAAATCCGTCGGATTAGAACCTGGGTAAACTTGTGTGCTCACTGTCCCGGAATACCGTTCGTCTCACACCCCTCTCTTCCACACGCCTCAAGGACCCCCTCATGGCGTACTTGTCATCAATCCGACGACACTTAGATTAAGAGTGGATCTTTCTGGCAGGCAAGTTCTGCCAGAAAACAGGGGGCATGTGTTGGCACTCGTTTTGGGCTCGTAACTAATCAAGACAAATGGGGAGAGACACATGGAAATGTCCACTTGGAGGATTATTAATCATCATCAAAGAGGCACCGTATGAAGTCAAGGAGTTATCAAGCTTAATAGCCGAGTATGCTAGTGTTCAGAGAAGACTCGGGGACTGATATATGGAGGCTTTAGCTATGAGTCCTTTAAGATGGCCTGAAATGAAAAATTGTCATACACAAAAGTTGTGCGCCACGTCGAAGCAAGAAACTTTGGTTTTTGAATCATCTCGATCCGAGTCAGTATGCAAAATTTAGAGGCCCAATTAGCACGGACAGGAGAGGGGTCGCCCGACCAGAGACCATGTCTCACCTTAGGCGAGAGCAATGCACCCGGGCGACCTAAAAAACCTCCTAATTCGGTCATTCTGCTTACTATCTAATTTAAGTAGTCAAGATTAACGCGGATAGAAAAGTGCAAAACATGAGAGTTCTTCGTTTTTTCTAGATGAACAACTTTGCTTTTGGAGTAAACTTCTTTTGAGCAAGAATGTGGCATCCAGATTCAAGATACGGCTGAATTGAGTTAAATTCGTTCGGTCTAAATCCAAGTTTGATACGAAAATAAGGAGAAAAATCCATCAAGATCAGATCCGATGAAAAAGTGGCCAACATAAAAGCTGATCGGTGTTTCGAGACACACAACTTTGCTTTTTACGACATTTTGATCCAAGATCATTTAGTACCTCAAAATCGGGTTAGAAGGTACATACCAGTTTTTGGCCGAACAGTTACGGAAAGTTCGGACCAGACCATCCGAATTTGACCCCAACTAGGGTCTTGGACGTGAATCCAACCTTATTTTTTGCATGGAAAGTTCAGCCACTCCTTATATACACGAGGGATGATGGCCGATTGAACCAACACCAATCGAACAAATGAATCTACTACTTTTTCATGTTCATCTACTTTTTATCCCTCTTCCTTGTATCTTGCTTCTCGTTCTTCCGCAGTTCTTCATACCGGAGGGCTGTGAATACACGAGGCTCTAGGGGCGGTCAGACCGACCTAGGACAGCCCATAGCCGCCGCTCCGTCCTGACGGGGTCCCTCCCGGGCGAGCGGGGTTTCGGGTCTACAAAAGCGCCCGCCGGACTGTCTTGCGTACCGCGCTTCGGGCGAGCCACCCTCGGCGCGTGCTGCCGCGCATCGCACTCGGCGTCAAGGGTACACGGTGATGTGTTTGTGTGCGAACAAAGGGCAGTGCCTTTTCACCCATTCGACTGATGAATTGACTGAGCGCCACAATTCGCCTTTTACGTTCTTCGGCTTCTCCATGGCCAGTATGGCCTTTATCTTCTTTGGGGTATGCCTCAATTGTTGGGGATATACTTTCCAGGTATCCTCACTGTGCCTCACTGACCAGGGTGGCCCACTTTGGGTTAGAGCTTTACTTCACGGGCGGCCAGTCAGGGAGAAGAGACGGAGTCCAGTCCGGCTACGGGAAGGCCTAGAAGACTTATCGACATAGGCCCATAGTGATACTTGTAGTTCAAGATGTACTCTGTAACCAACTCTTAGTCGTAGACAGATAGGTCTCTCCTGTAAACACTAGGTCGGATATCTATATAAGCCGTTGTAGGGAGAGCCTTTAGGGCACCCTCACAATAGTCTACAATCTCAACTTGCACAGGCGAAACCCTTATAACCCATATTTTGGCTCTGCCGTATTACTGGATTGCTAGCAGGAGTAGGATCCGTCCAAAGCCGGCAGATTCTAACCTGGGTAAACTTGTGTGCTCACCGTCCCAGAATACCGTACGTCTCACAGCCCTCTCTTCCACACGCCTCGAGGACCCCCTCATGGCGTACTTGTCATCAATTCGACGATAGTTGGTGCCCACCGTGTGGAAGGTGAGCTTCGGATCTGCGTTCCGAGCGGAATCTGCAAGAATCGGAATCGGCGAGACTATCATCGTCGGTCGCATCCTCTACGCCAGTGACATACCTCTCATCGTTCTTGACGAGACTTGGATTCCGGCTAGGGAAGCCGTGACCACCTACACCATCATGTATTTCGGTGAGATCGACATTTACATCGGTATCGCTGAACCTGTCCCACCCACCCTAGCGGTGATGATAGAGGCAGAAGAAATTTCTGGGTCCCCTTTGTCCGCAGAGGTGGAAGAATCCCGGATCTCAGAAAACCCTAATCCCACCCAGCCCGCACCCGTTGTAGAGATAGTGGAGAAATCCGAGCCTGAAGCAGACCTTGCAGTTCAAGTCGAATCTGGAGTGGATCTACCTAGTGAGGCCGAATCCCAGATCGATCCACCCGCTGAAGTCGAAATCCAGGAGGATCACATCAACAACTTTGGTTTTGGCTCTGCCAACGCCGGAACAGATCAACCATTCCCGAGGCATACGTTGAGGCGCATGATGATGCAAGATGCAAGCGTGGATGAGGTTCTCAAAACAATTAAAATCTTTGAGGAAGCCCACGAGGAAAGCCACAACTACCTCAGGACCCACACATCGCACTTCGTCGGATACGTTAGATCCCGATCCGGCTCTACCGATGCTGGAGACAACACTGACTCAGTGCTAGAGGCGATCGGCACAAACACCGACTTACCCGCATCCTCGGATGACTCGATGATGTCGGCGGATTTCTGAAAGTTTTCCGCAGAGTATGAAGAAGAGTACAACTCCAAAGCTGCAGAAGAAGGAGAATCCATGGATGAAGGATCCGAGGAAAACTCTGCCAAAGCGCAGGATGACATGGATATCGGAGATAATCTCGAGGTCCAGATGTCCAAAAGTACCGATCAGAGCCTGACTCCAGGAAATGGGCCCAAAGCCGTTTTTGCTACCAGCGCTGCCAAGAAGGCAAAGAAGAAGAACAAGACCCCAACAAAAGATCTTCCAGCAGAGGAAGTGATTGTCGAGCAATATGAGGAAGACTCGGATGGAGCACTTATCCGAGACGAGCGCAAAGAAGAGTTGGTGGATGGACAGGTGATCACCGAAGGTGCGCGTAAACTCATCCATGCTGCATTAACCACACCTATCCCTACAGCTGCAGAACTTACAGCTGAAGAGCTGGATGAAAGGGCCCAGGACCTAGAAGTGTGTCGCCAAGTACTCCAGGATGAAGCCCAAAATATCGAGGAAGAAAAGAAACGCATGGCAACTACGGAGAAGTACATCTCTCGGCAACATCAGAAGACCCAGAAACGTCACACTTGTGACGACAAATTCCCGGAAGTTCACAAATTCCTCTTTGGAGAAGACCATGGGATGCCACGACTCGACAGCAAGGGAGATTGGGTGTATCCAACACTAGTGCAGAACACTATCGCAGCTCAAGAAATCCTAGCAAATAATCCAGGCCTAGAGCAAATTCGATTGGGCATTAAGCTACTCAACAAGGGTCTGGAGCAGCAGAAGGCCGCGAAGTCCGGAACCGGGAAACTGGTCTCTCAATCGGGAGCCTGTTCGTCTGCGGTACCAAAGTTCACAGGCCAGCACATGGCGGTACCTAAGTTGCCTGAAATTGCCACGTTTCGAAATGTTGGGCCGCCAAGTACTGAGAGGGGCCATTTCGAGACAAACTCATCTCACCCCTGCCAAATTCAAACATTCCGTTAAACTGCCCCGTGAAGTAGACGGTCCGGACACTCATGTCGGTCATCTGTCCGTGATGCGAACGCCAATGTGGCAACCTCTTAGGCAAATCGAGTAACTAAGTGGATTGGATGCGTTGACCAATTTCCAAAATCCATTTCCACCTTTCCTCTAGCACCGGCGGCGTCGAAATCCACCCTCCAGGCAGGACGATTCCTTCAGACATTTGACTTCCGGCGCCAAGTTGCTACGCCGAGTCGCTGATCCCGAGCTCCAATGGCGCATGCCATAGCCGCTGTTGCGAGGCTCTAGCCCGTCTCCGCCACCGACGAGCCGAGCAACTCGGAGGATGGCAGATCCTACTACCAAGGAAGAAGAAGTTCTAGCTACAAGCGGGTGAGCTACCCTTCTCTTTGCTATTCGCACTAATTATAACTACTAGCTAGCTACTGAACCTAAAATTGTTTGTTAGCCCAACGCTGACAAACATATTTTGTCCATAGTTATCTGTCAAGTGGGATCTCTGGAGACCACCCTTACCTGGTTACAGCAGTCCTCTTCAGGTACGACTCTAAGGGCAAGTGGTATGGACACCATTGTATCACGATGGAAGAAGAGCCTGCGTAGATCTGCACTATATCTGGTATGGTTGCTGCTCTGCGTAATCATCATGAATTATAGTCGAAGCAGACTGTAAAGTTCAGCTTCATGGATGAACGTGGCATCATGGTTCCTCTAACGTGTGACAGTCAGCTAATTGGGTTGATGAAAAGGTATGCTTCAGATTGCATGTTTGAGCTGAATTGTGATGTACTAGATGTGGAAGCTGCTGCAACTGGGAGTCTCCCTTCTATTCTTGGAGAGAGTGGTTGCTCGAACCCAATTAGCTCTTGGTAAGCAAAAGTCTCTTGGGGTTCGCATGTTTGTGCTGAATTCTAATTTTTATTTTAATTGCTCTGTAGATATTGGGTAGTTATGCAATGGTCTTGTTTCTTTGACAGGAAGTGCCGCAAGGTTAGAAACATGACTGCCGGGTCAGTCATTTTGCTGCCCGAAGAAATTAAAAACGAGTGGAAAGATGATGCTGGGCACGATTCTGGTGCCCATTGTCCCGACGATGTAGAGTACGTGAAGCTAAGAAAATTGGCACCGAGGAAGAGGAAGAAGGCAGGAAATGAAGAAGCCAGTGGACATGAATGCTTGGTACCCAGGCTGCGGAAGAAGAATGTTGGCAATGAAGATGCATAGTAATGTGTTGAACTTGAACCTATATATGTAATTTGGTTAAATTCTGGAGCTTTGTGTGTGGTACTTTGCTGGGCGAAACAATCTACCCACGTTCTTTGAGTAAAATGTACCGCGACTTAGGGTTTGGAAACACCCAAGTCAGTTGTTGAATCCAAAACTGTGATTGTTCCACTGCTATCTGAAAACACGCAGCAACGGTTCCACGATTGCTCAGGGGCGGGAGGTCTCCAAATTCGATGGAATGTAAGTGGCACAAAAATAAATTATTTAGGCTGCCACACTACATGAAGCAGCAACTTACTTCAGATGCTGCACAACGACGTGGCAACATAAACAGCAATAGGAACCGATAATGCCCAAATGAGGAGGAAATCGGTACCACTTTCTGGCCTAATCTTGAGCCCGTCTATCTCACCGCCTCTTTGCTCCTGCATCCCCTGCATCTGGCGAAGCTCCCGGATCTCCAGTAACCGGGTGCACGTTCTTCCACTTTATAAATTGTGGTTGTTCCATTTGCATGCGGCACAATCCACGTAGATTACATTTAAACAAACCACCAATGTCAAAATACACTAGTAGAAAAGGGGTCTTTGGTCCACGGTCACGTTCCCAATCCAGGATAGAGATCTAAATCGAGGCAGAAATTGATCTAAATCACAAATTCTTCCACAAATTAATCGAGACAGAGATCTAAATCGAGGCATTTCATTAATTCAACCACAAATTCTTCTAAACAAAGGTGTGATTTCACATCCTACATTAATTCAACCACTAGTCAACAATTTCACTTCTACTGCCGCTGTCCTCCGAGCCGTCGGCTTCCTCGTCATCGTCGGACGGAACCTACATGATTTCCGCATTATTCGCGAGACGAAGCACCTCTTCACAGCGAGCAGCGGTGATGACGGTGTACTTGGTCCGTCCAAGGACGGACAAGAACCTCTCCTGCCCTTCTCGGTTGTGGAGATCCCGGTGCACCACGCGCCCGTAAACGATGCGGTTGCCCTTCCGCTCCTTCTTGAACAGCACCGGCCATTACGGGCTGGCCGCCGCGTACCGAGGTAGCGCCCTCTTCCACGCGGGCATCTAGCGGCAGCGCGCCGCGATTTCGCTCTCCATCACGGCTCCGCCAGGGGACGAGGAGCAGAGCCACCGGCACCCCCGCATAGCTGATGCGCTATCCGTGGGGCACCGTCGCCCGCCGGCGGCGCGAGGATGTCGAAGTGCGCGAACATCACCGCCTCGTAGAAGTTCAGCGAGGGCATCTCCATGGCGGCGTGGTGGAGATTGGAGAGGGAGCGAGAGGATGGACAACGAAGCGACGCGCTGTGGCACCTCCTATTTGTACACGAGGATGACGAAGCGACGGGCGGAATATGCAAGGGGCATTGATCAGACAAAAGAGGTAATGCAGGGTTAAGACAGATTAATGGGCGACCAATTTTTTTCCTCCCAGGACTCTGGGGCAATAGTTCAGACCGCTAGGTCAACAAGTACAACTATTACAACTTTAAAAGGCATGGAGCTTAAGCTAAATAGAACTAGTTATCACACATCTCCTTGATCTTCCTAATCTTAGCCCGATGCGCATCTTCCTGCGAAAGCAAGGATCGAATCGTCTGCTCCTTCCTTTTAGCATCTTCCTTTCATAGTTTCAATTGTTTCTCTACATTTTTCCTCATGCACTTGTCAATACTTGTAGTTGTGAACTACAGGACTTTGGCCTGGTGAAGATCATTCCTTGCTTGAGTCAGTTCTTGCTCTACTTTAGCCTTCAGGGCCAATGCCGCGTCCCTCTCCTTCTCTACTTTGATAACCTTGTCTTGCACCCACCTGAGATCTTGCTTATGCTTGGTCGTGTCAACTGGTTCCCATAGCTTCATCTCAACACTATCAAGAAGTGAGCAGAATACGGATTCGTTCAACTCAACAGTCATTTCCCATAGTTTGTCCAGTGTTTTCTGCATCGATTTGGGCCACTCTGGATCTACCCATTTGACAACACCGCAACTTATGCCTTGCATCATTGCACGATGTCCTTGACACCATAGAGACCTCCTTCCTGCGTTTTGTCCTTCGAACGCTACAAATTTAGCGGTCACATATCCATGTTTACATAGCAGAGGACTGTCTTCATCCGTTAAACTGTGATAGTCGGAGTCATACATCGTCTGGTTGGCCTAACACATCGTACGTGCATGAGTAAACATATTAGGTCTAGCTCAAAAAATAGATAACTAGCCATAGATGATAGAGATAGAGATGAGATGACTCACATCGAAATCACCTTCCTTGTCGTCATGACGCGTTTCCTCGCTGTCTCCCCTTAAACCCATGACGAGAGAGGAGGGGGGTGGCTGCCGGAGAGGGGATTGGGATGGAGGCGCCATAGGCTTGCGGCTATGGCATGATGTGAGTGAAGTGGGGAAGTGGCTTCGACGGGAAGGAAGAGAAGTACGGGGAGGAAGAGAAGTAATGGGGACCTGACACTGGGATATGGTCCACTGAACTCGTGAGTCGTGACACTCGCAACAGGGGAGCACCCGGTGTTGCCAGTTTGTCCAGAGCAAGCGTGGACAATCATGTCGCAGAATAGCCTACTCGCGGATCGCTCTCATGAAGACCATCCCAATCGTCCAAGCGCCTCGATCGAATAGTATGTAACAATCTTCAAGCAGAACAACTGTGTTAGGGCGTGCCTTCTAGAAGACTCGATCTAACGACCACCCATTGGGAGGCTAAGGTTAGGGCTCTCCTAAGGTTAATTAGGATCCATATGTGGTTTGTGAGAAGAACACACATGCAATCACACTGGGTGGATCCATATGTGGTTTATGAGAGGAACACACATGCAATGACACTAGTGATATGTGGTTTGTGAAAAGAACAGACATGCAATGACTCTAACTGTGGTTAATGAAAAGAGCAGACATGCAATGACACTGGTGGATCCATGTGTGGTTCATGAGAACACACATCCAATGACACCGGTGGATCCTTATGTGGTATGTGAGAAGAACGGACATACAATGACTCTAGTTGTGGTTCATGAGAAGAACACACATGCAATGACACTGGTGTATCCTTATGTGGTTTGTGAGAAGAACACACATGCAATGACTCTAGATGTGGTTCATGAGAGGAAAACACATCCAATGACACTGGTATATCCTGATGTGGTTTGTGAGAATAACAAACATGCAATGACTCTAGCTGTGGTTCATGAGAAGAACACACATGCAATGAAACTGGTGGATCCATGTGTGGCTTATGAGAGGAACAGACATGCAATGACACTGGCGTGGTACATGAAAAGAACAGACATGCAATGACACTAGTGGATCCATGTGTGGTTTCTGAGAAGAACAGACATGCAATGACACTTGGTGGATCCATGTGTAGTTAATGAGAGTAATACACATGCAATGACACTGGTGGATCCATGTGTGGTTTGTGAGAAGAACACACATCCAATGACATTGGGTGTGGTTCATGAAAAGAACACACATTCAATAACACTGCTAGATCCTTATGTGGTTTGTGAGAAGAACATACATGCAATGACTCTAATGTGGTTCATGAGAAGAACACACATGCAATGACTCTAGCTGTGGTTCATGAGAAGAACACACATGCAATGGCACTGGTGGATCCATGTGTGGTTTCTGAGAGGAATACCCATGCAATGACACTAGGTGTGGTTCATGAAAAGAACAGGCATGCAATGACACTGGTGTTTCCTTATGTGGTTTGTGAGAAGAACACACATGTAATGACTCTAGATGTGGTTCAGGAGAGGAACACACATCCAATGACACTGGTGCTTCCATGTGTAGTTTGTGAAAGGAACACACATCCAATGAAACTGGGTGTGGTTCATGAGAAGAACACACATGCCATGACACTAGTGTATCCTTATGTGGTTTGTGAGAATAACATACATGCAATGACTCTAGCTGTGGTTCATGAGAAGAACAGACATGCAATGACACTGGTGGATCCATGTGTGGTTTATGAGAGGAACAAGCATGCAATGACACTGGCTGTGGTTCATTAAAAGAACACACATGCAATGGCACTTGTGGATCCATGTGTTGTTTGTGAGAGGAACAAACGTGCAATGACAGTTGGTGGATCCATGTATGGTTCATGAGAAGAGCACACAAGCTATGACACTGGTGGATCCATGTGTGGTTTGTGAGAAGAACACACATCCAATGACACTGGGTGTGGTTCATGAAAAGAACACACATCCAATGACACTGCTGGATCTTTATGTGGTTTGTGAGAAGAACAGACATGCAATGACTCTAGATGTGGTTCATGAGAAGAACACAAATGCAATGAATCTAGCTATGGTTCATGAGAAGAACACACATGCAATGGCAAAAGTGGATCCATGTGTGGTCTGTGAGAGGAACATGCATGCAATGACACTAGGTCTGGTTCAAGAAAAGAACACACATCCAATGACACTGGTGGATCCTTATGTGGTTTATGAGAGGAACAGACATCCAATGACACTGGTGGATCCTGATGTGGTCTGTGGAAAGAATACACATGCAATGACTCTAGATGTGGTGCATGAAAAGAGTAGACATACAATGACACTTGTGGATCCATGTATGGTCTATGAGAGGAACACACATCCAATGACACTAGGTGTGGTTCATGAAAAGAACACACATGCAATGACTCTAGCCGTGGTTCATGTGAAGAACACACATGCAATGCCACTAGTGGATCCATGTGTGGTCTGTGAGAGGAACACATATGCAATGACATTGGGTGTGGTTCATGAAAAGAACACACATCCGATGAATCTAGCTGTGGTTCATGAGAAGAACACACATGCAATGACACTGGTGGATCCATGTGTGGTATGTGATAGGAACACTCATGCAATGACACTAGGTGTGGTTCATGAAAATAACACATATCTAATTACTACGATGGATCCTTATGTGATTTATGAGAGGAACAGACATCCAATGACACTGGTGGATCGTTATGTGGTTTGTGAGAAGAATACACATGCAATGACACTGGTGATATGTGGTTCATGAGAAGAGCAGACATGCAATGACACTGATGGATCCATATGTGGTTTGTGAAAAGAACAGACATGCAATGCCACTGGTGTATCCTTCTACGGTTTGTGACAAGAACACACATGCAATGACTCTAGATGTGGTTCATGAGAGGAACACACATGCAATGACTCTATCTGTGGTTCATGAGAAGAAGACACATGCAATGGCACTGGTGGATCCATGTGTGGTCTGCGAGAGGAACATGCATGCAATGACACTATGTGTGGTTCAAGAAAAGAACACACATCCAATGACACTGGTGGATCCTTATGTGGTTTATGAGAGGAACAGGCATCCAATGACACTGGTGGATCCTTATGTGGTCTGCGGAAAGAACACACATGCAATGCCTCTAGATGTGGTTCATGAAAAGGGCAGACATGCAATAACACTAGTGGATCCATGTGTGGTCTATGAGAGGAATACAAATCCAATGACACTAGGTGTGGTTCATGAAAAGAACACACATGTAATGACTCTAGCCGCGGTTCATGAGAAGAACACAAATGCAATGCCATTGGTGGATCCATGTGTGATCTGTGAGAGGAACACACATGCAATGACACTGGGTGTGGCTCATGAAAAGAACACACATCCAATGACTCTAGCCGTGGTTCATGAGAAGAACACACATGCAATGACACTGGTGGATCCATGTGTGGTCTGTGAGAGGAACACACATACAATGACAGTGGGTGTGGTTCATGGAAAGAACACACATCCAATGACACCGGTGGATCCTTATGTGGTTTATGAGAGGAACAGACATCCAATGACACTGGTGGATCCTAATGTGGTTTGTGAAAACAACACACATGCAATGACACTGGCGATATGTGGTTCGTGAGAAGAGTAGACATGCAATGACACTGGTGGATCCATATGTTGTTTGTGAAAAGAATAGACATGCAATGACACCGTTGTATCCTTATGTGGTTTGTGAGAAGAACACACATGCATTGACTCTAAATGTGGTTCATGAGAGGAACACACATCCAATGACACTGGTGGATCCATGTGTAGTTTGTGAAAGGAACACACATACAATGACAGTGGGTGTGGTTCATGAAAAGAACACACATCCAATGACACCGGTGGATCCTTATGTGGTTTATGAGAGGAACAGACATCCAATGACACTGGTGGATCCTAATGTGGTTTGTGAAAACAACACACATGCAATGACACTGGCGATATGTGGTTCATGAGAAGAGTAGACATGCAATGACACTGGTGGATCCATATGTTGTTTGTGAAAAGAATAGACATGCAATGACACCATTGTATCCTTATGTGGTTTGTGAGAAGAACACACATGCATTGACTCTAAATGTTGTTCATGAGAGGAACACACATCCAATGACACTGGTGGATCCATGTGTAGTTTGTGAAAGGAACACACATGCAATGACACTGGGTGTGGTTCATGAGAAGAACACACATGCAATGACACTGGTGTATCCTTGTGTGGTTTGTGAGAATAACGGACATGCAATGACTCTAGCTGCGGTTCATGAGAAGAACACACATGCAATGACACTGGTGGATCCATGTGTGCTATGTGATAGGAACACACATGCAATCACACTAGGTGTGGTTCATGAAAAGAACACACATCCAATGACTACGGTGGATCCTTATGTGGTTTATGAGAGGAATAGACATCCAATGACACTGGTGGATCCTTGTGTGGTTTGTGAGAAGAACACACATGCAATGACACTGGTGATATGTGGCTCATGAGAAGAGCAAACATGCAATGACACCGATGGATCCATATGTGGTTTGTGAAAAGAACAGACATACAATGCCACTGGTGTATCCTTCTGCGGTTTGTGACAAGAACACACATGCAATGACTCTAGATGTGGTTCATGAGAGGAACACACATCGAATCACACTGGTGGATCCATGTGTAGTTTGTGAAAGGAACACACATGCAATGACACTGGGTCTGGTTCATGAGAAGAACACACATGCAATGACACTAGTGTATCCTTGTGTGGTTTGTGAGAATAACAGACATGCAATGACTCTAGCTGTGGTTCATGAGAAGAACACACATGCAATGACACTAGTGGATCCATGTGTGGTTTATGAGAGGAACCGACATGCGATGACACTAG